>CM056827.1:4678810-5131310 GCA_029853015.1 Chelidonichthys spinosus | reverse complement strand
TGAGAACAAACGCTGAAGTTATAATAGTTTGGATGTTAATGACAGAGGTCAGCTGATAGCTGTATGAGTTGCATGTAAAGTGTGCCATCTCTCCTCCTCTCTGTGTCCTGGCTGAAATGAGAGGAATTTAAAAAAAGGAATTAAAAGTGGCATGACTGTTGATCTGGTGTAATGCAGACTGCAGCTGTATGTGATTCACAGGTCTCTGTGTCACTGAGTGATCTCTCTCTGACTCCATCTGGTGGTGGCTGTGCGCCTGTGTCTCTGGGTGATTTGTCTCTGCCTCCATCTGGTGGTCGCTGTGCGCCTGTGTCTCTTCCTCCTGTCTAAAAACATTGTTTATGTACTTCAAAATGACTTTAGACAGTGGGTACAATAATTTGTGTGACTTGTAATTTCATATTTAACTCAAGTAAATGTCACAGCTGCAGGAAGCAGGAGATGCTGGACTTGAAGTTTGTTTCGGAAGGATTTGTTTATAAAATGAACATGGGGAGTTTTATGTAGTTAATTATCGAGTTTTCCGGCACTCGCCGGTGTCTCTCAATAGCTGTCTTTCATTAGGGGGGGCATTTTAATACGTAGTTTTCAGAAAGTTTGTGTTGTTTGTGCAGCTGACGAGTCAGAGGGGGGGGGGTGTTGTCGCGTGTGAAGTTTTATCGGTATGTGTCGCGAGACTAACATGTTAGCATGCTAGCATAGCGTAGTTGCTATATAGCTTGTTGGTTTACTGTTCTTTGTTGGACGTTGCTATCCACGGCGTTAATATAAAGCGCTGCTGTGCATTTAATGTTTCAGGCGTCATGGTTGGGTTTAAGTTTGTATCGCGGAACGTTTTCATCGATGTAAACGATAATACAACACGCCAGTATATTTCGTCGTGTCGGCTTCGCAAAATGTGCGGAGCATGCTATGTAGTAATGTATAATAATTAACGGAATTACGCAATATTAAATAAGTTATAGGAAGTAACGTATTTATACAACATTAAAACAAGTTATAGTAAGTAATTAATCACACAATATTAAACAACTTACTGGTTTGAAGGACGGAGGTAGAGACGGTAACTGTTGAGGGCAGGACTAGCTGTCTCCCGTGAGGTACCTGTGGCACTGATCTCTCTGCTGCTGCCGCTTTTATTTCGTTCTCAGTCGTCAGCCCCTCCCCTCCTGCTCCCTGTGTGTCTCGTGTCTGCGCGTGCCTGTTCAGGGTGTGCGCGCCTGCAAACCTTTAGTGCGGATTTTGTCGGACGGCGTTAGTTGATAGACGTGTTATTTATTTATGTATTTAAGGTAATGTTCTGAGCTCCTGTTTGCTCCATGATAAAGTTTGTGTTGTGATATTCTCCATGATTAGTATTTAAGTTTTTGTGTACAAGTTATGGTATATTGTTTTGTACGTAAAAGAATGACAATGTGTTCTTTTCTGCATTATAGAGTAGTGTTTTAATTTTAGAATGGGTTGTGAATGTATTTTTTTATAATCAGTAGGTGAAGTTGTGATTTAAATGTTGTAATGGTTTTTTGGTTGAGAAGTTTTAAGTTTAGGTTAGGTGACTTTCTTTATATGTAGATTTAGGATGCAGGAGATCATCTCAGAGTGATGCAGTGTGTGTCTGGTCTTTTGTTCTAAAGTAGTTTAAAGTCAAGTGGTTGCTTTTGTATTGGAATGGGTGGTTTTGTGTGTGGAGTACTGTCTATTCAGTGGGTAAATGTTCTTTGCAATGGTTGTAGTTGTGTAGTTCAATAGTGTAGGCAGGTTGCTGTTGGGAAACAATTCAGAGCAATCTGACTGATTGTCTGAGGTGTATTTCAGTGTTAAGTATTGTCTCCGGCATGTCTGTTGTCTTGCAGACTTGTTTTTCTGTGTTGGGAGCCAAAGTTGCTGTAGATTTGAGGGTCTTGTTTTGAAGGAGTATATTTTTGGGAAATTGGATTGTAATGTAGTGCTGATTTATGTCTATACTTAATGTACAAGGATGAATGAAGAATGGTTTGTGTTATAAATGTTTGTTTAATTATTTGCTAGTCTAGCAGTTGTTTGTCCCTCATGCATTTAACATGATGATCACTGATTATTTTATAATCTTGTTTGTAAGACAGTATGACATACAAATGTACATTTTGTGTAATGATACTTAGCCGTTCTTGATTTAGGTTAATGCATTTGTGTACAAGTATTATAGTTGTTAGTGTAAGGGTAGCATTTAGGGATTTGAACTGACGGTAGATGGAGGATATCAAAGAATTAAATGTTATAAGGTACATACATGGGCATTTAGTTGTGAGTTGGCTTTTGTTGAATTACTGTTAACAAGAATTAGTGTGGAAGGCTATTTTTTGTAGGGTTCAAATTGTTAAACCTTTGTATATTGTAGTCAGACATGGGTTAATGAACGTTTGGCATAAATTAGGGAGTAACTTTTAGTGGTTGTTTTTTATTGGAGAGAGTTAGCGGCGGTACTTTAATGACAGCCAATCGTGTTTGTGAGGGGAATGTGGGAGGGGTTAAGCTACAGGTTAATGTGGATTTAAGGTGCTGTTAGTGTAGCAGTTTCACATTTTGTGAAGATACACGAGTGAAGTGAGTATATTTTCAGTGTTGATTTTTGTCATTTGTGAATCATGTATTTTTGTTTTGAGTGCAGTTGTGTCTGTGTAGTAATGTAATTACGATGTTGTTTCTTTGGAAGAAGAACGATTGCAGAACAGTCGCCCAGAAAGTTGCCATTCATTGACGAGGATCAGTACTTGGCCTTCCGAGAGGCAGCAATGGCGGTTTGTGTAAGTATATTTATTTTGTTGGTTCTAGTGAGATGTTGAATGCGTATTTCAGCTCATTCTTTGTTTTTGCATTTTCAGGCGATATCTGGCGAGGATGAATATACCCGCGCCTATGTCAGTAACAGGGTGTGTGAGACCACTCTGCAGGCGTGCCAGATTATTGTGGGGCACGTTCGCAGGCATGTTGCTTTAAAGAAGCAACAGAAGTGTCTGCAGAAAGAACTTGCCCGCGTTCACGAGAGTTGCAGGAAGCTGGGTCGGATGCACGTGGCGGCAGATGCAGTTGCTGCGCGGGTCACGGAGGAGCGCGACGCCGCTGTAAAGGAGGTTGCTGCTCTCAAAAGCATGTTGCTTTCAAGGAGTGTGGTGGAGGTGGGGGCCGAGGGGATTTCAGCACTGTCTGATGATTGTAAGTGATTTAATGATTGTTAATAAATGTAATATTTAGATAAAGGTTTTTAATGTAAGTAGTTTAGTTGTTGGAATAATATGTTTCAGGATATAGTAGTCTAAGAAGTTTTTTTATAATTTAAAAATGTTAATATATATTACTTAGATGTGTGTACACTGGTGAGTTGTTTATTTTTGTGTGGTTTGGATTGGAAGGTTGTCTTTAATGTATGTATTTATTTTGTTATATTGATTAAATGTTAATGTTTTGCAGATATCAGCGATCAAGAGCTGTTGATGGCAGGCAGCAGACTGGAGGCATCACATTGTGAGGGCGTGGGCGAGGGTCCAGAGGAGGACACCAAGATTTTAACCTGTGTGTCAGAGGGGGACGAGAAGGAGTTGGTTGAGGAAGAGGAGGTGGTGGTTGATGACGACACTGTGGTCCGCATGTTAATTTTTTAATTTGTGAAACTTGCTGTGTATTTTGGTGGTGGGTTTGTGGTAGTATTTTTTTTTGTATTTATAGATGTTTGTAGTGTTTAAATATATTTATTGCAGTGATGTATCAGTCAATTTTGTAATTGATTGTAATTTATTAAACAGTGTGATCTTGAATTAAGTTTGGTTTGTTTTGTGTTTGAATGAAAGATGGGGATTATAGAAAGGTTTTTAATATTTAAGGTGAATACATTTGTCATGATAGTGGAGTTGAGTTATGAGATATATTAGAATTAGAAAAGTGTTAGTAAGAATGAGAAGAAGTAGTGGTTTATTGTATATATCAAAGAAGTTATGACCATAGTAGGAGATTATATAAAATAAGTTAGGCAGCGTGTTTCTGTTGCAATTGGTGAATTAATCCATTACAAATAAGCTAATGGTATGTAGTTTATTAAGTAGTTGTAGTATTTTGTAGTAATTAGTAAATTAAACAAGCAGTTATAGTTAGAGTGTTATGTCATATCGAGTTAGAGTAAGTCATTTGATGGACAGTTTAGTGTATTTGTGTCTTTGGTAAAATAACTTGAAGCGCATATGGATTTTGAAAAGTGTGGTACTGGATATTAATGTAAGAATTACTGAATGAAAGTTTGTGTAGGGTCAGTATAGTATTTTTTATAATTTTTGAGCTGCGTTGTAGAAGGTTTATTCAAATGTGTTGTGTTTTAATTTGTGAGTCGAGTTGAAGTTATTATGATAACAAATAAAATAATAATTTCAACAAATGAAGTGAGGTGGTGTTTATTTTAGCTGTTCATTTGATTGTGTGATTTATCTAGGCCTATGTTAGTATTTTACGGGGATATTTTAAGCAGTAGGCTATTTATGTTATATTAGGTTAGCAGTAATCAGTTTTAGTTCAAAGCTGTGGTTGGATATAAGTGTAATGGGTTGTTTTAGTAGTGGGAAAGGTAGCGTGTGTTTCGTGTCAGAGTGTTGTGGAGAAGATACGCTTTGTAAATGAGACAGTATGTGTTCTCTGTAACACTGCCGTTGGACTGTGGTTTATCGTTGTTTTGGGGTTTAGAGCTTTGAGTTATTATCGTTGGTGTGTGTTTTCGGTAAGTAATACATTTAGTATTTTTACCGTCATGTCTGGCTTAAAGTTGCTGGTTTGCGCCGCTGGTGGAGATGTAAACAGCAGCACATGTGTGCTTGTTGTGCACTGCGGGCGTAGTGCGTGTGTGGGCGTGTACGTAACGGCGGTTACTGGTCATTGGTTGGAAGTTTTTCCGTAACCCCGCCCTTTTATTTTTGCCGTTTGTGATTGGCTGTCATGTGTTTAAGTTGTGTTGCGCGGGTCGGTTTCGGTAATTCTGTAGTGTTTCTCAGAGACTCTGCACGGATTCGTGAGCGCGAGCGTTTCGGTCTTTTTGAAGAGTTTGCTGGATTGCAAGTCTTTTCAAAGAAGTCGGATTTTCGTTGCTAAGGTTTGGGCTGGGGTCCCGCCGCCGCCGGCAGTGGTGACCTCTGTTCCCTTGGTAACGGGGGAAGCTGATGAATGTGAACGTGACTTCCCAGAGGTTTTTACAGCGTGTGCGGTGACCCATGCAATGGCTAAGTTAAAAGAGAAATCTCATTCAAATGATTCAATTAAGACTAAAGTTTCTGAAAAGTTTTCAATACCTCTTTCTGATTTTCCATTGTCCATAGCTCGTTCAGATCTGGTTGAGGAACAGCAGGCTGATGCCTCTCTGAAGGAGATATTTCCATTGGTACGGCCAGAGGAGGAGCTGTTTGACAGTGCTTGTGGGTATTTTCTGCAGGACTCCTTGTTGGTGAGAAAATGGCTGCCACATGAAGGAAGGTTTGTGGGTGAACCAGTGTTCCAAGTTGTGTTGCCAGAGAAACTTCGCCAGTCAGTGTTAAAAGTAGCACATAATGAATCTGGACATGCTGGTGTGAGAAAAACTTACGATAGGCTACGTATGAAGAGAGATGTGTCAGCATTTATCAAAACTTGTCATACATGCCAGTTAACTGACAAGCCTAATCAGAAGTTGAAACCAGCACCATTGTATCCCATTCCGGCCATTAGCCAGCCGTTTGAACATCTGATAATAGGCTGTGTAGGTCCTCTACCACGCTCAAAATCTGGAGCAGTGTATTTGTTAACAGTAATGTGCCAGGCAACTCGCTATCCTGCTGCATATCCTCTGCGTACTATTACCACTAGGTCAGTTGTGCGTGCTCTTTCTCAATTTATTTCTATTTTTGGGATTCCTAAGGTCATTCAATCGGATAAGGGATCCAATTTCTGTTCTCGTATGTTTTCCCAGTGTCTGAAGCAGTTGCGTGTGCGCCACAATCAAAGCTCTGCATACCATGCACAGAGTCAGGGGGCTTTGGAACGATTTCACCAAACGCTAAAGGCTATCTTGGGCGCCTACTGCACAGAGCTGGGAAAAGATTGGGAAGAGGGTCTGCCTTGGCTGATGCTTGCTGCTAGAGAGGTAACACAGGAGAGCACAGGGTTTAGTCCAAATGAGTTGGTTTTTGCTCATACAGTAAGAGGTCCTTTGGCTGCACTGTCCGGCGATTGGATAGAGGCACAGCCTCCAAAAAATTTGATTGATTATGTTAATGGTTTCCGCCATCGGCTTTACACAGCTGGGTTGTTGGCTAAGGAAAAGTTAGCATCAGTCCAGGACAAGATGAAACAGTTGTATGACACTAAAGCAGAGCTCCGGGTGTTTAGCCCTGGAGACCAGGTGTTGGCTTTACTTCCTATTGTTACTTCACCCTTTCAGGCAAAATTCTCAGGTCCACATACTGTAGTAAAGCAGATCTCTGAGCAAAATTACATTATCTCAACACCTAAATGTAGGAAACCAACCCAACTTTGCCATGTGAACCTGCTTAAACCTTATTATTCATGCACTTCTGAGACACCTGTGTTGTGTGTGCAGCCAGAGGTTGGCTTGGCTCATGCAGTTTGCATGGCAGTTCCGGTCTTGTCTCCCAGTCAGGAGGTAGAAGAAGATGGGTTGGGTACACCAGATCCAGCGTTGGTGCATGGTCGTCTAAAAAATTCAGAGGCGCTTGCATGCCTTGATACACTGTTGTCTCATTTACCTGCAACAGGCCGGAGGGAACTGGCGGCATTAATCCAGGAGTTTCCATGCTTATTTGGTGATACACCGAGTTGTACTCATTTAATCGAACATGACATTGACATTGGTGATGCAAAACCAATAAAACAGAGGTTTTACAGGGTAAATGCAGATAAACGTAATTATTTGGAAGCCGAGGTTGAGTACATGTTAACAAATGGCATTGCAGAGCCATGCGCATCCAGTTGGGCTTCACCTTGTATTTTGGTTCCCAAGCCAGACGGAACGTTCCGTTTTTGTTCTGATTTTCGTAAAGTGAATAATGTCACTAAACCCGACTCTTTTCCACTTCCCAGAATGGAAGATTGTATTGATCAGGTGGGCTCTGCAAAGTTCGTGAGTAAATTTGATCTATTGAAGGGATACTGGCAGGTACCTCTGTCAGCACGAGCACGTGAGATTGCCGCTTTCATAACACCTAATGGTCTTTATTCTTACAAGGTCATGCCGTTCGGACTTCGCAATGCACCTGCTACATTTCAGCGGCTGATGAATCAAATGATTTGGGATATGCCGGGGTGTGCAGTGTATTTGGACGATGTTGTAATTTATTCAGACAACTGGGAGATTCACTTGGAACGCATTCGGGAACTGTTCAAGCGCTTGAGGGAGGCTAGGCTCACAGTCAATCTTGCGAAGTGTGAGTTTGCAAGGGCGACTGTGACCTACCTCGGTCGACTGGTTGGGCAGGGCCAAGTGTGTCCTGTGGGTGCCAAAGTTCAGGCAGTGGCGCAATATCCAGTTCCTACGACAAAGAGAGAGCTCATGCGTTACCTTGGTCTGATAGGTTACTATCGTAGTTTCTGTAGGAATTTTGCAACAGTTGTGGCACCTCTCACTTACCTGCTGAAGGCTAAGGAACAGTTTCTCTGGTCACCAGCTTGCCAAGAAGCATTTGAGCAGGCTAAAAAGCTCTTGTGTACTGCTCTGGTTCTTGCGGCTCCCCGCTTAGACAGACCGTTCAAAGTCTACACTGATGCTAGTCATGTGGGGGCCGCACTAATGCAAGAGGACAACTTGGGCATAGATAAACCTGTTAGCTTCTATTCCAAGAAATTCAACTCTTACCAGCTAAATTACTCGGTCATTGAAAAGGAAGCATTCGCTTTGATTTTAGCTTTACAATATTTTGATGTGTATGTGGGCGGTAGTACCCCCCTGGTTATTTACACAGACCATAACCCTCTGACTTTCTTACATTCTTTGCAGTGTCCAAACCAGAGATTGATAAGATGGTCACTGTTCCTGCAATACTATACCCTGGACATTCGCCATGTTAAAGGGACGGAGAACGTGGTGGCCGATGCGCTGTCACAGGCTCCTCATGACTGAGGTCCGGTCTCCGTTGGTCCTTTTTACCTCTGTCTGTCTTGCACCCCTTAAAGTGCTTCCTTGGATCCGGGTGCTGGGGTGGAGGCCTGTGACAGTGGGCAGGCGGCCATTGGAGTAGAGGTTTGGTATGGTAGAGAGTAGGTAGTATATTTATCTAATGTAAAATGGGTTGCCGGTGATCCCTTTGGGACCCCGTCTTTATGGGGGGGGGGGGGGGGGGGGGGGTGACGGTTCCCTGTATATTGTGTCTTATAGTTGTTTGTTGTTCACTCTTAGGTTCTATGTTTATTGGTTATGGTTTGTTGTTGTTTGCTTTGTCCCCTATTTCATTCTGTTTTCTGATTGTTTCTAGGACTGGGGAGGAGTGACATAATTGATTGGCCTCAATTGGCGTGCACCTGGGCCCAGGTGCCAACGCCTTATAAGGGCCTGCTTCCCCAGTCCTTGCCTCTCTGTTCTTTTCATTTCTTATTCAGCTCCGCAGCCATGCACACCTCTCAACACTTTTGTTGAAACAACACACATACACATAATTCACTCATGCATATACACTTTACACTACTGATTTACTGACTCCCACATCCCATATTTTGAATCATGATTTGAACACTTAAAGTTAATTTAATAAACACTTAATTTGTTTGGAAAACTGGTCTCCCACCTTTTTTTTGTTGTGTAGCCTGGCACCCCTAGGCCAGGTGCATAACAGCACACATGCTAAATCTTGTGATGTTTCAGGGAGCATCAAAAATGAAGGATTGCAAGATTTTTTTTGCAAATCTGGGAGGATTGTCTGAATTTTTTACACGTTCTCCCAAGCGCACAAAACTGCTGGATGAGTCCAGCAGAGTGTCTCTCAGGTGAAATGAAACTTAAACTCCAGGTTGGTGTGACGGTCCACGACAAAAGAGCTGAGGTTTTCCAGCACATCCTCGATCACGCTGAGGATTTTGACCGTGAAACAGTGCATTGTGCATCAAGACACTTGTCACAGTTGAAAAGCTTTGACTTGTGCTTTTTTTCTTTTTTCTTTCATCGGCATTTTTGACTTTGCTGACGTGCTCTTCGAAATACTGCAAAATAAGAGCTTAGATGTGCAGTTCAGTCCGGCCAGAATTGCAGATTTTTGCCAGAGTCTTGAAGGTGAGCGTGGGAAATTTGATGCCATCTATGAGCGCACAGTTGAGGCCGCGGGACAGCCGAGCGCAGCCAGAGGCCGACCAGACCCACGCGCGCACTACAGAGAGCTACACACAGTGCTAATCAACAGCATCATCGCGCAGATCAGGAATCGATTTGAAGATCACAAGCGACTCCTGTTTGTTGCACTGCTGGATGCACAACTGTTCACAAAGTTCAAGCAGACATTTCCCGAAGCAGACCTCAGGAGCCTGGATGAGAGCTACGGTGCACAGTTTGACCTGGGCAGACTCCGAGCTGAGCTCAAGGTGATGTACAGCATGACAAACTTTCAGGGAAAGAGTCCAAGTGACCTACTGACATTCCTGAGGAGCACGGGGCTTGCAGTCAGCATGTCACAACTTTATGCCCTCACATGCTTGATCGTGACAATACCAGTGTCCACCGCATCAGTTGAGCGATCTTTCTCAGCTCTCAAGCGCATCAAAACATACTCACGGAATACAACTGGACAAACACGACTCTCTGCACTGGCATCTATTGCGATAGGGAAGGAGTTGCTCATTCAACTTAAGCAGGACGCGCAACTGCATGATGAGGTCATTGAACGATTCATCAGAAAGGATCGGAGGATGGATTTCATTTACAAGTAATGGGTGAGCGTTACTTCTTACTATTTAGGAGATATACAGTTATTGTTGTGCTTTATTTCATACGGCATATTTGTTTTTGTTTGTTTGTATCTGATTGGTATTGCTGAAGTGTGGCCAGTAGATGGCGAAGCTGTGTTTCAGTGTTGATGTCGCACATTGCAAAAGTTAGATGCGCATGCCGCTTAATAACCAATAACCCTCAACTGGGCTACACCTAGGCGTAATATTCTGGCTGGAATAGCTGTAAAATATTTGGAATATAGGCACTACTTGCATGTTTCATTTTGTTATCGAAGTGAAGGTGGTGCACTTATATTTTCGCTATACTTTATTGAATAACGAGCGACATAACGTTATATCTGGTAGTGATGCTGCAGTGTGCCTGTGCACTGTGGTTGTTGAAGATCAATTGTGTCATTGGTGTGTCTTTGTGCGTCTTTTAAAAAAAAACGTTTTTTACTGAAGGCCCTGATTGAAACCCCACAGTACGCTACTGGAAATGAGTCAGGCCTGCGCAGAATCGAACACTTGCGATCACCGCACAATGTATGCCGGCTAGTTTTGTGTCCGCCTTGCTGTGACATCATGAACATGTGGACAACAATAGTCTTACAAGATCAAGGCGGCCACAGTTTTTAGAGCCAGGTGCATGATGGGAAACGCCTGGCTCCAGCCTCATCTTTCCTGCTTGAGTCTTGACGCCAGATCCTGAGCTGTTAGTCTCATGGTGTGCAACAAAAGTTCAGTCTGTTAAAAAACATCTCATGTGGATGATAATATACGCATAATCATAATAAAGACAATACAAGAGATTATTTATATAGACCTTATTAAAATGAGAAATTAGCATACAGTGAAAAAACCCACCAGAAACACACAACTGCAGCTGTACAATATCCCGAGGGATTACTAAATTATTTTGATTCTGATTTCCACAGATGGCCCGGGAAAGGGAAGTGTGGGGTCCCCTGCTGGAGCTGTTGCCCCCGTGACCCGACCACGGATAAGTGGGTAAAGATGACTGACTGATGACTGACTGCCTGACCGATGACTGACTGCCTAATTCATAATCACTGGTGATTCTTAAATAGACAGATTGATATTCCTGAAGTTTAACTGACTGACTTATACTGTAGTCATTCAGTGCTCCCTTAGTTTTTTGAGCAGGGAAGTATTTGTCATGATGCACTATAACTTATTCAAATATTATAACCACCTTTAGGGAAGTTTGGAGCTATGCTACATTCAGTAGAATTATTTTTGATAACACTGGGCTGGGTTTATCATCAATCTTTTTTTTAATCTCTTGCTAGTTTAAGGTTCACGACTTAATTGCAGGCTAATTGTTAAAAACACAGCACTTGTACTACATGATGTTTTTCACACAATAGTTGTGTACTACAATGATGTTCCTCACCTGACAGTTGTGTGCTACAGTGATGCAGTGATGCTCTACTACAATAACATTCTTTATCTGAAAATTGTATACAACCGTTAAGTGTTGTTCCTCACCTCACAATTGTAAGGTGATGTTGTGTTCTACAGTTCAATTCAATATTATTTACAGTATTGTTTCAGAGTCCCAACATCACCAGCAGTAAGTTAATTAACAGCGAGTTATATTAACTTTGTCGTAGTAATGACTAGTGATGTGATGTTCCTCACCTAAAAGTAGTGTCCTACAGTTTTGTTCTACACCTGACAGTTATGTACTACAGTGATGTTCTTCACCTGACAGTTGTGTACGACAGTGATGTTCTTCACCTGACAGTTGTGTACTACAGTGATGTTCTTCACCTGACAGTTGTGTACTACAGTGATGTTCTTCACCTGACAGTTGTGTACTACAGTGATGTTCTTGACCTGACAGTTGGTTACTACAGTGATGTACTTTACCTAACAGTTGTGTACTACAGTGATGTTCTTCACCTGACAGTTGTGTACTACAGTGATGTTCTTCACCTGACAGTTGTGTACTACAGTGATGTTCTTCACCTGACAGTTGTGTACTACAGTGATGTTCTTCACCTGACAGTTGTGTACTACAGTGATGTTCTTCACCTGACAGTTATGTACTACAGTGATGTTCTTCACCTGACAGTTGTGTACTACAGTGATGTTCTTGACCTGACAGTTGGTTACTACAGTGATGTTCTTTACCTAACAGTTGTGTACTACAGTGATGTTCTTCACCTGACAGTTGTCTACTACAGTTGCGATGCTCCTTACCTGACAGTTGTGTACTACAGTGATGTGTTTGTGTGTGTAGACTGCTACTGAGTCTGTCTTCACACCAGGGATGCGGGAGCATGACATCACATTCTTGTACTGCTGCATACACAGAGGCTTCCCTCTCACGTAGTCAACTGGTAGAGTCTCACTGTGAAACACACAAACATTAAACAGCACTAAAGCAAATCATTATTATATACAAGTTTCTCCCTTGACTTCCCCGAAGCTTCCACTTTCACTGGATGATTAGGATTAATTTAAATAATTAAATGCTGCATCCATCTTCAGTTTGGAGTTCAGGGCTTTCACCTACATAAATTTAGACATTGAAGGCGTGCACCAGGTCCAGTGTTAATTTCGTTAACGAAAATTATGATGAAATATGTTCGTCAAAAGCATTTTTTCTATGACTAAGACGAGATGATGACGAGCTAAGAATAGATCCTTGATGATAAACACTATGACGAGATGTCTGCTTCGTTTTCGTTAACGAGACGGGACGGGAATTCTAATGGTGTTCTAACAACGGTACCCTCCTTGCCCATGTGAGCGATTTATTTCTGACAAGATGTGACTAGATGTCTCCTCGTCTCCATGGCGCATTTCTCCGTTTTGTTATGTATATCGATCATTATTTTCATCCGCCATCTTGCTAGTAACGTATAGGGCCCTAGTTTCGTGGCGCAGCGCAGGGCGGCGCAGGGTGGCGGAGCCGGCGCAATGCAAGTTTCAACCCGCGCAGCCTTGTGCACGGTCAGTTTGTCAGTTTGGTGGATCGCCTGCGCCAAGATGGGTGTGGCGGTGCAGCAGGGGGAGGCGTCACAGATTCAGCTTGGCGTAGCGGAAGTTTCGTGGCAAAAAGCCTCGCCGAGACTGCGCTGAAAGCTCGCCAGCTCCAACCTGTTCTACTTTCGGCGCAAGGCGTAAATAAAGTTCATTCATTCAATGCGAATCACAGCTGGCGGAGTGGAAGTTTGGCTGACGGCGCGCAGTGCGCACACGTCAACGAGACCTCACAGGCAGGTTTCCACAGTTCCAGGCACATTTAAATGCAATAAATAATCACAACAAACACTATTTCATGCAACTAATTGAATCAACACGTGAATTGATATCTATGTCCCGTCACATCTGACGTCAGATCAAAGGCGGATGGCACGCGTAACGGAAACTCAGCCTCTCGGACCAAAACATCTCCCTCTCTCTCTCCTGTTTTTTATAATATCGGCGTTGTTATTATTATGATACGCGCGCCTATAAACACACATATTTAGGGCAGGGAGTGGAAAGGACCATTCCTGGCAACAAAACCGCCCATGGACACTACCCAAAATAATATCCTTATTTCATAGACAGAAACAGCTAGAAGCTTGATGGAATGGAATTGTCCTTTTGTAATAGCTCGCCACATGCAGCCCATAGGAAAAGAATGAGACAACAGATTCAACATAGGCCAAGTTATGGACCGCCAGCTTAAAGCAGACGCATGGGGGCGGCAGTGCGAAAATGTGACTAAAAGTAATGACTAAAAGTTGACTAAAATGTTTTTACTTTTCGTCGACTAAAACTAGACTAAAAATATGAAGGTAAACAATGACAAAAATGTGACTAAAACTAAGAAGCATTTTCGTCTAAAGACTAAGACTAAATCTAAAATAGCCGCCAAAATTAACACTGACCAGGTTGAAGGTAGTCTTGACACAGTTACTTCACAGTTTGAAAGATATACTGTTTGATGGACACACAATATATTTTAGTTGGAAATGTCACATCGCCCCTGCTAAGTGTTTCCCTCTTATTCTGTTAGTTTCTGTCCTGTGCTTTATGTAGTTTTATTTTGTTACTCACCTTGTTGTCTCTGCCCTAGGTCCGTCACCTCCCGTTCCTGTGTCTGTCCCTCCTGTGTGATTTACCTGCCCCGCCCTGATATGTTTCACCTGTGTCTCATTGTCTGTCCCTGTGTGCTTAAATAGTTTGTTCCCCTCACCTTTGGTGCCGGTTCGTTTAGCTTGTCTATCGTTCCAGCGTTATTCCTCATGTTCTAGTGTATCTCTCTGGTTCCTGGATTTTTATCCGATTTCTCCGACTCTGCCTCTGCCTTACCCCTTGGACTTGTTTGCTCATCTGGACTGCTTACCCGTGTACCGAACCCTTCTTTTGAATAAAATTTTTTTCTGTGTCCTGCATTTGGGTCCACTTCTGTACATTCCATAATAGGAAATAAAACAAACTGCTGATAACATAATTGTTGTCCATGAGATAAAAGAAAAAGAATATTTCAGGTTTTGCCAAATGTGTTTCTATGAAAAGTTGCACGTATAGATTTGGGTGAAAAATACAAATGATTGAACTCATCCACACCAAACTTCTCCTAACACCTGGTGGAAAAACCCAATTAAAATTCTAAGGCTTAACACAAAGACGTCTAAATCAAACCGTTTGGGCCAGCAATTGGAACCACTGACGATTCTTAAAGTTATTGTGAAATTCACATGCTTCTTTTGACATTGAAAACAACAACAAAATATGAAATGAATACAAAATATTAACTTTATTTGATTTTATGGATCATTTTTCCATAGCACAATCATCATATTTGTTATGACATTGTGTGAAACAGTAAATCACGACAGACTAATGAAACTGTGAGGATGATTGTGATCCTATGTGTCTGTGTAAAGATGTTAAGCTCAGTACTCACTTGTCAATCATTGTCTTTAAATCCAATGCAGCTGCTATTATTTCAGCAGCACACCTGAACACAGAAAATATGGTTATTCTATTATTTAATTGCAGGGTGTATCCTGCCTTCGCCTAATGCCAGCTGGGATGGACTCCATCCCCACAACTTTTCAAATTCATTTTAGAGGGTTTTTCTTTAGAGATAAAGTCAATAACTCCAATAATGGTGTCATAGATCATGTGACAATTGCCATTTTAGGCACTTTACAGGTGTGGAACTTTTTCAAACTGTGACAGGACCATGACACAGGACGTAGTAACTCATAACTTCAATTTACATTGTCCAGTCTACCCCAAATTTCACATGATGGGTAAGACTCCACTCTTAGAGTTATAGTCATAGCGCCACCTTCTGACAACAGTAAGTCAGCCTAATGTGACAATGATCAACTGATTCACATGTGCAGTCTGTGGTCGACACATGATAAACAGCAATGTGATGTATAATAAGTGTCAGTGTTGTCTAGTGACACATAATGTCAATGGTACAACATTTGTACTGTGAAATTCCCAGTGCCACACTAGGGAATACCACCTAGCTTGTGAGCATGCTCCAATGGTCATGGAAATGCTTCAACCAATATCCTGCCCATAACCCTGACTAGCACAAGGGCTAAGTTCATACCGATCATAGGTGGTGCAGCTTCAAATGTGGTTGTAAAGCTCATTATTGTCCTCTACATTTTAACACAAAGTCATATTATTGGCTAAAATGGTTACAGTTCAAGCCCTGTGTGTGTGTGTGTGTGTGTGTGTGTGTGTTTGTGAGTGAACTCACCTGATTTGTCCCTTTTTATCCCTGAAGTCCATTCGGGGAAAGGTCCCTCCAGGATTTGAAAAAATCACCACAGGCTTCCTCTGCTCAAGAAATACACTCTTAGTGTAATCATCTGTAAACTACAAAGTTACAAACTGTCACTGTCTTTGCTTCACCACCATCACTGTGAACACTGGGGCTGAGGATGTCCCCTCTTCTTCACCCTGCTGACCCACAACTGCACTCCATCACACAGCTCCATCAGCAATGGGGTTGAGACACTCTACAGGGGTGACGTGAGCCGCCTGGCCTTGTGGTGCAAATACAAAAATCACTCTCTGAACATCGAGAAGAGATTGTTGTAGACAACAGGAGAACGCAACCCCTCATGCTCCTCTGACCATCAACGGTGCTGCAGTGGAGAGGGTGAGCAGCACCAAGTTCCTGCGTGTGCACGTCATAGAGGACCTCTCCTGAACCACTAACATCGCATCACTGGCCAGGAAGGCTCAGCAGCGCCTCTACTTCCTCCGAAAGATGAGCAAAGCTAGAGACCCGGCCCCCATCATGTGCACTTTTTATAGAGGCACCATCGAGAGCGTCCTGAAGCACTGCATCAGAGTGTGGTACGGCGCTTGCACCTCCCCCAGTCGCAGGTCCCTCCGGCACATCATGAGAGCAACAGAAAAGATCATTGGTGTCTCTTTCCCCTCCCTCCAGGACATATACAGTACCTGTCTCAATCGCAAAGCCCTCTAAATTGCAGGTGATCTCACTCAGCCATCACACTGCTTCTTCAACCTGCTGCAAACAGGAAGGAGACTGCGGAGTCTCAGGTCCAGGAGCTGCAGACTGAAAGCTCCATCCACCAGGCTGTCAGGATGCTCAACTCCCCCCCCAAACATTGAACACTAATGCTATTTGTACTTCTACCAGTCTCATCTGTTCTATTTCACCTTTTATAATATAATAAACTATTTATATTCTTAGATATATATACTAAAATATATGTATTTGTTTACTGTTTGCACCATTGGGTTTGAGAGTATCCTTATTTCGATCCAACTGTTTTTTTTTTTTTTTTAGTTTTTAAGTGTGTACAGTGATGTATTTTGTATGTCAAAATTTGACTGATGACCATGACCTTCCCAGGATCCTTGGTTTAGATTTGTTCTAAACATAATGCAAATTACAAATACTTTTAGATAGTCCAGGTTTGATGATGTTTTTTAAAAAATGTATTGTCCTAATTTGCAACAATTAAATTACTCATCATGACCTTTAACCTGGGGCTCTCTGTAAGCCTTTGGACAAATTTCTGCTGACATGACCTCTGAAAGACACCAAACGTAGAAAATAATGTTTCCTTCTTAACTGTCATCTTACATCTGATGTAGAGCACACACACACATTGTTCCAAGCAATATAAAGAGCTGAGCAGGAGCAGGTTAGATTGTACATGTAAGCTACAGCTGTGACAGTCTGGATGAAGCTGTTGAGTGACACACAACCAGACGTATCAGGAAGTGTGAAATCATAGCAGGGTTTCCCACAGCGCTTTCCTGTTAAGGTGGCCGCCTAAACAACAAAGGGCTGCCGCCTTAACTAACGTCTTTAAAAAAAAAAATCTATATACTAGCGATATTCGCCGCAGTGTTTCCCTAACCATTGTACAGGCCAAAAAAAAAAAAATCAATATGCCAAAAATAAGCCACCTATCAATTAATTCATAAATCAATAATCATTTACATCAGGAGCGCCAGTGTAGATTTGTTCTGCAAGACGCGCGTCCGCAACAATCCTCGCTGCGCGCTCCCGCTACGTTCTTCTTCGTGTACTTTACGCGCTTGATGTTGTTCTGATGCCGTTCCGCCTCGTTAAACCACCACCATGTCGCTTTGTACTTTGAAAACACTGAAAGTTGACACTGTATTTTGATAAGCTAAAATTAAATTGCTAGATAGAGCTTTATGATACACGATATTGCCAGAAGTATTTGCTCACCTGCCTTGACTCACATATGAATTTAAGTGACATCCTATTCTTAATCCATAGGGTTTAAAATGACGTTGGTCCACCCTTTGCAGCTATAACAGCTTCAACTCTTCTGGAAGGCTTTCCACAAGGTTTAGGAGTGTTTATGGGACTTTTTGACCATTCTTCCAGAAGTGCACTTCTGAGGTCACATACTGATGTTGGACGGGAAGTCCAATCAGGTTGAGATCAGGACTCTTTGCAGTCCAGTCAAGTTCATCCACACCAAACTCTTTCATCCATGTCTTTATGGACCTTGCTTTGCTTTTTTTAAAAACGTGTCATGTTGGAACAGGAAGGGGCCATCCCCAAACTGTTCCACAAAGTTGGGAGCATGGGGCAGCATAATCCCCCCTCCACCAACCTTTACTGTGCGTTCTGGTCCAGCAGTGTCCTGACCGACACTGACTGCTAACTGACCTGATGACGGAGCACACCATATAGTAGCTCCACCTGCTGCTGTGATGCTCATCATTGACTGCTGTCTGGTCTACGAGGGACATGATGGAGATAGAACCATCTAAACTACGTATTACTACGCCTGTTGAGAGGCTACTACTGCTGCTATATTAATATTACTACTACTGTTAATACTTCTCCTACCGTTAATACTACTATTACTGTTAATATATCTACTTGTTAGAGCCAAAATGCATTTTTGTTTGTTTTTATTTAATGAGTCATCTGGCTTTGCCAGGAAACAACAAGATCAGGTGGTTGCTATGTGACCTGTCAATCACCTGTGGTTGCCATGGGAACCTACTTATTCGAAGCAGTGATTGAAGCAGGTGGGGTGCTTCGAGTTGGAGGACAAACAGTTTTGGACCGTGTTAAGTGTTCCGTATCACGCAGGTCGGGATTCATTGTTTAAGTTAAGAGTTTTTGTTTCGTTGAGATTTTTGCTGTCAATAAATGAATTGACATATCCGATACGAATTATACAACTCTGGACATTGAATCAATACACATCACGCGTCAAACTTTGTTAAAGCCCTCGTTGTCCCTACACTACTACTGTTAATACAACTACCATTGTTTATACTTCTGCTCCTGTTAATACAACTACTACTACTGTTAATACTCCTACTATTAAAACGTCTACTAATGCTAATATTACTACTACTGTTAATACTTCTTCTACTGTTAACACTTCTACTACTGTTTGTAGGTGCCATATTCCCAGATTAAGTATTTCATGGTAATTTCAGTTCATGGTACAATACATTTTGGATTTATATTAGTTTCATTATTTAATTGTATTTAAAAATGTCACTTTAAGTTGTAATTATTTTTATTAATATTTGAATTATTGATGTTGCACACAAACGTTGATATTTCATGTTATGATTATTTGTGTGGTGGATAAAAATAAGAGCCTGTAGCTTTAAGGAGTTAAGTTTCGTTTGGAGGCTCAGGAAGTTTTAGGGGCGATGTGGATGACTTGTGTAGAGGAGCTCACGGTTTTTCTGATCGTGTTAGGACCGTGTAGGAACTGTGTTTGGATCGTGGAATTTCGTGTGGAACATGTGCTTGTCTTTTTGTATTTTTTGGCAAATAAATAATGTAAAAGAGAGACCACTGTGGAGGACACACTTTTTTGAACACGCGTCAGCCATAAGCTCCGGTAGACAGAGAAGGTTTTATTGGAAAACCTACACTGTTAATAATACTACTACTGTTAATATTACTACTACTGTTCATACTTCTTGTACTGTTAATATTACTACTACTGTTGATATATATGTAAGTATTTTTAGTTTGAAATCTTCAGTGGTTTGGCTCATTAAACAAAAAGCATCCCTTTCTCTGGTCAGTTTAATTCGCAAGTTTACGCCGTTTAAAAGAAGCCACAAGTCACAGAAGATGATGTCTGCATATAGAGGCCCAAATGTGTGAAATTTGTTCGATCCCATGCTAAAGCTACATCAGCTCCACAGCCCCCAGGTTGTCTTTGTAATACAGGCTGACTGTGAACGGAGTTTTCAGAGACAGACATTCATAAACATAATATAGCACATTAATATCAGTATCTGAGTCTCAATTGTCTAAACGTTTTCCTTCCCTCACATGTGTTTAAGTGTCTTAGTAAAGCTTTTGTCTCCAGTTGTTGATATTCTTGTTGAACTCACCCAGTTGTCATCATTGCGTGCTTTCCTCTCCAGGCTTCTCTGCAGTCTCTCTCCAACCCCTCCAGCTTTCTGAAACTCTTCCACCATCTTTTTTATTCGCTTCAACTCATCCCCCTCCATGATTTGCTCCATGGAGCTGAGGTACATCTCACAGGTCTGCTGCAGAGGGGGCACAGGCACACTGGGCAGTCCATCCTGCTGGGTCAGGTTTCTGCCAGCAACCAGAGTCGCTGATACAGGTTTCACCATCCCTACCTTTATCTGAGAGATACAACAATGTACACATCATTTTGTCTTAAAATGCCCATATGAATCTAGTAGATTTTTCAAAGGCTGCAACAGGAGACACAGGAACATAGATGCTGGACTAAGACAGCAACAGGATGTGTGAAAATTGTCTAAACAAACACAATCAAAACTGCAACAGAGGAAGAGGGTGGTCCATATTCCTGTTAATACACATGCAGGGTAACTGGGCCTAGACCCTGAAACCTTACAGAACAGAACAACAGCAATCTACACAGTGGATACATGACCACCTGAATCATGCCCAGCAAACATTTTGACGTCTATTTGACGTCTAATCAACGTCGGTCAGGCAGGTCGATTCGACGTCTACCAGAGGTGCTGAAATGTAAAGTTTTTTCTCACGACCGACGTCATTTCGACGGCATCAATTCACGTCGTTTCAACGCCATTTTGACGACATATCAACAGCTCACAGAACAGGCTACTTGAATCTATATCATAATTACGTTGTATATACGACTTTTCAACGTCTCTACGTGACGTCGATTTTTTTTTTTTTTTTAAACTCTTTATTTACTTTGCTTTTTTTTGTTTTACATGATCAAGAGCCATTGCACCACAATGCAAGTTAACAAAAGGATAGAAGGTGAAAAACAGAATGTAAGTGAGTAAGGAGGAATAAAGAAAAACTTAAAAAAAAACAAAAACAAATAACAAGTAGAGGTGGGGGACACCACTCTGGTTGCAGCTTTTTATCACTGTCCATTAAGTCTGCTGCATATTAGACTCTTCTTTTTTCATATACACAAACCATTTCTGCCACCTTTGGTCCAAGGTCCCTGCTTTCATTCTGAGACAGTAAGTCAGTCTTTCCATCAAGTAAATCTCCTCAACAATATTCAGCCACTGCCCTGGACTTGGAGGGTCACTTTTCAACCAGTTTCTTGTTATGGCCTTTTTACATGCCAAGATCAATATTTTGAAAAGATACAGGTCCTTCTTTTGAATACTTCCTTCTGGAAACAAACCCAAATACAGAGTCCGGGGGTCTCTGGGTATCCTGTAATAAAAAATCTTTTCCAGAATCTGAACCACTTTGACCCAGAACTCCTGCAATTTTACACATGAAAACATGCGTGTGATTGGCACTCATCTGCCCACATTTTCTCCAACATTGCTGCTGTTCACCTATTTGTTTATTTTTGATGTGTGGTGTGATGAAAAATCGAATTAAATTCTTCCATCCAAACTCCCTCCATCTTTTTGAGCTGGTGGAGGTTTGTTGAGTTCTGCACATAGAATGCCAATCAGACTCAGTCAGTTCAATATTCTGTTCTCGTTCCCATTTTGATTTCACATACAGTGAGTTCCTTCCATTTTGTTTTTGTAGACCTCTATACAGCTTAGAGACAATCTTAACAGGCATACGTTTATATGCATTAGTAAATACTTCAATCACTTTGTTTTCTTCTGTAGAAACTCCTCTTTTGATTTCTGTCTCATAGAAATGTCTTAGCTGTAAGTATCTAAACAGGTCACCATTTTCTAAACCAAATTCTCTTTTGAGTTTTTCAAAAGTTTTGAAAGTTTTCCCCTCCAAGAGTGTACACATCGCTGTAATCCCCTTTTCTCTCCACCTTGCAAATGTAGTGTCAGTTACAACGGGCCTAAACAGAGATGTTTGAGAAGGCCAAGTTAAAAGTTAACTGTCTCCTTCTAATTTATATTTTTTAACTATCTCATACCAATTTTTAAAAGCATTCTCCAAGATTAGGTTTTCTCCCTTGTAGTCTGTGTGTTGAATTCCCCCTAACCTGTTTGAGGTGGAGAATTAACCAAGTTCAGTTCAATGTGCTTCCACCTTGCTTGATATTCGGGAGAGCACCAATAGACAAAGTATCTCATCTGGGCAGCATAATAGTATTCCTTTAGATTTGGTACTGCAAGGCCTCCATGTTCTTTGTCAATTTGAAGTGTTTTAAATCTTACCCGTGGTCTTGCTCCAGCCCAGATAAACCGTGATAACTGTTTGTCCCACATTGAAAACTGTGAATCGGGGATTCTGACAGGTAAGGATAAAAAGAGGTACAGTAACCTTGGCAACAGGTTCATTTTCACTGCCTCGATCCTTGAAATAAAGTCTAACCCCAGTGTGGACCATTTTTTAGTGTCTTCCTGTATCTTGTCATTTATTATTTTGTAGTTTATTTCATATATTTTATCGAGTTTATTTACGTTTACATTTACATTTAGGTCATTTAGCAGACGCTTTTGTCCAAAGCGACTTACAATAAGTACATTTGTCAAAAGAAGGAAACAAAGAAACCACAACGTATCATTGCCGATAAAGTAAGAGCTAAAAGTAGAACAAGTTTTAGGTCCTCATCTGAGTAAACTAGTAGTTCACGAGCAACAGTGCTAGGTGAGTCATGAGCCTTTTTCAGAAAATGGCAAATGACTCAGCTGTCCTGACATTAGTCGGGAGTTCGTTCCACCACTGAGGCGCCAGAACAGAGAAGAGTCTGGACTTTGCTGAGCGACATTTGTTTGATTTCAGCGATGGTGGTACCAGCCGGCCAGCTGAAGTAGAGGAGCGAAGTGCTCGCTTCGGGGCATGAGGTTTGACCAGTGTTTGAAGGTAGATGGGTGCCGTTCCATTGATGGCCATGAAGGCCAGTGTCATCGTCTTGAATTGGATGCGTGCTGCTACCGGGAGCCAGTGGAGGTCACGGAGGAGGGGGGTCACATGGGAGAATTTGGGTAGATTGAAGATAAGACGTGCTGCAGCGTTCTGGATACGCTGCAATGGTTTAATCGCAGAGGCCGGGAGTCCGGCCAGGAGAGAGTTGCCGTAGTCAAGGCGGGAGATGACCAGTGCTTGGACCAAGAGTTGCGTTGCGTCCTTTGTGAGGAGGGTCCGAATCCTGCAGATGTTGTAGAGGGCAAATCTGCAGGATCGGGCCACAGCAGTGATGTTGGGGGTGCAGGATAGTTGGTCATCGAGGATTACACCCAGGTTCCTCGTAGTTGACGACGGCAATACTGTGATGCCCTCGAGAGTGACCGATAGGTCCATGCGAGGGCAGTCTTTCCCTGGGATGAAGGTTCGGTTTTATTCAGGTTAAGCTTGAGGTGATGTGCAGTTGTCCAGACAGAGATGTCAGCCAGACAGTCCGAGATGCGAGGTGCAGTGTGGGTGTCAGAGGACGGGGGAAAAGAGAGGAACAGCTGGGTGTCATCTGCGTAGCAATGGTAGGAGAATCCATGCGATGTGATAACAGAACCTAGTGATCTGGTGTATAGTGAGAACAGAAGCGGTCCTAATACTGAGCCTTGAGGGACACCCGTGTCCAGAGAACAGGGTTTGGACATAGAGCCATTCCATGTGACCTGAAAGGTGCGATTTGTCAGGTATGATGTAAACCAGGCGAGAGCAGAGTCGGATATGCCAAGTTCAGCCAGAGTGGAGAGGAGGATTTGGTGGTTGGCTGTGTCGAACGCAGCAGATAGGTCGAGGAGAACGAGAACGGAGGAGTGGGACGAGGCTCTGGCGTCTCGCAGGGACTCGGTCACTGTGAGGAGGGCCGTCTCAGTGGAGTGAGCAGTCCTGAATCCTGATTGATTAGGGTCTAGGAGGTTGTTCAGCGAGAGATAGGATGACAGTTGGTTGTAGGCGGCACGTTCCAAGGTTTTAGAGAGGAATGAAAGAAGAGATACAGGTCTGTAGCTTTGGATGTCAGTAGCGTCTAGGGTGGGTTTTTTAAGGAGAGGTTTCACAGTAGCTGGAATGACACCTGAGGTGAGGGAGGAGTTGATCAGGGTGGTGAGGAATGGCAAGATGTCGTGTGAGATGTCTTGGAGAAGAGAGGAGGGGATCGGGTCGAGGGAGCAGGTGGTGGCACGGTTAGATGTAACAAGTGAGTGAACATCTTCGGAGGTGAGGGGGCTAAAGCTGGTAAGACCATCCGAGTTGAGGGTTGGGGGAGATGTCTTCTGGGAGGGAATAGGCGTAAATGAGGAGCTGATGTCTTTTACTTTCTTGGTAAAGTAAGTAGCAAAGTCATCGGCAGTAAGGAAGGAAGGGGGCGGAGGGGTAGGAGGGGTGAGGAGGGAGGAGAACACGGAGAAGAGTTTCCTGGGGTTGGAGGCGGAAGAGTTGATCTTTGCCAGGTAGAAGGCAGATTTAGCTGCCGAAACAGTTGAGGTGAAGTCAGAGAGGAGGCGGTGGTAATGAGCAAGGTCCTCGTGCTGGCCCGATTTCTTCCATTTTCTCTCTGACGCTCGCAACAATGATCTGTTGGTTCCCAGAGGTTCAGACAGCCAGGGAGGGGGGGGAGATGATCGCGCAGGTCGTGAGATAGGGGGACAGAGAGTGTCCAAAGAAGAGGAGAGTGAGGACATCAGGATGAAGGAGGCTTCCTCAGTAGGTATTAGGGAGAACTGTTCTGAGGATGGTAGCGAGGAGATAACAGTTGAAGAGAGAGCAGAGGGAGTGAGGGATTTCAGGTTGCGGCGGCTGGTGACCATTCGAGGCGTAGAGGGAAGGGATGTGGTGGGCTCCATGGGGAGGGAGAAAGTCACAAAGTGGTGGTCGGACACGGTGAGGGGGGTAACAGAGAGTGCCGAGATGCCACAGGATCTTGTGAAGACAAGGTCAAGTTGGTTCCCGGCACGGTGAGTTGGTGGAGAGGGGGAGAGCGTAAAGTCAAATGCGGAAAAGAAGTCGATGAATTCAGATGAGTGCAGCTTTCCCGAGTGGATGTTGAAGTCACCGAGGACGACGAGTGGCGTGCCATCATCAGGGGAGCAGCTCAGGAGGGCATCCATGTCATCCAAAAAGTCACCGAGAGGACCGGGTGGGCAATAGATCACTATGATGTTGAGTTTGAAAGGAAGGGTGACAGAGACGGCGTGGAATTCAAGTGTAGATCGGGGTAGGTGGTCTAGAGGAAGGACCTGGTAGGACCATCTGGGTGAGATGAGGAGCCCAGTTCCTCCTCGCCCTGTTCGTCTTGGGGAGTGTGAAAACGAGTAGGCAGTTGATAGGGCGGCTGGAGTGGCAGTGTTTTCCGGGGTGATCCAGGTCTCTGTGAGGGCCAGGAAGTGGAGAGTCTGCAGGGAGGCATAGGCTGAAATGGTGTCCACCTTCTTGACTGCAGACTGGCAGTTCCATAGCCCCCCTAGTACTTCAAGTTCCTTACCAGTGGAGAATGGTGGGTAGCAGAGATTGGATGGGTTACAGCCTCGAGTGAAGGGTCTTCGGTGAAATCTTCTCCAGTGTGATGTCTTCACTGGGATAAGACACATGGCTGTGAGGGGGGGTAAGATGTTATGCCTACCTCGGTGGACTTCCTCGATGGACTCCCACAGATAGACTCCCTGTGTCTTTGTTCAGCTGTCTTGACTCCCACAGATAGACTCCCTGTGTCTTTGTTCAGCTGTCTTGACTCCCACAGATAGACTCCCTGTGTCTTTGTTCAGCTGTCTTGACTCCCACAGATAGACTCCCTGTGTCTTTGTTCAGCTGTCTTGACTCCCACAGATAGACTCCCTGTGTCTTTGTTCAGCTGTCTTGACTCCCACAGATAGACTCCCTGTGTCTTTGTTCAGCTGTCTTCGTTCAGATGGCCAGACGCTGCAGCTGACGCTGTAGTGGCAGCCTTTTAAGTGCTCAGTTTACCGTAAGTACTGTGTGTGACCCCTCCCTCTAATCAAGTCTATTCACTACACCTGAGATGGCTCAAACTTAGTTGATTACTCACTTAACATATGCAGTTTCATGACGATTTCAACAACAACAACAAGCTATCAGCACACGACTAATGTAGTACTAGCTTTTACTCACACAATGCCTGAACCCAAATCTACAATTAGTTTCTGACTTACCAACAACAGACAAAGCAGCTTCCTTCCTTGCTCCAGACAAAATGTGGTTTGAAGGAGGCTTGCTGGCAGCCCTTTAAGCACTGTGTGTGACCCCTCCCTCTAATCAAGTCTATTCACTACACCTGAGATGGCTCAAACTTAGTTGATTACTCACTTAACATATGCAGTTTCACGACGATTTCAACAACAACAACAACAACAAGCTATCAGCACACGACTAATGTAGTACTAGCTTTTACTCACACAATGCCTAAACCCAAATCTACAATTAGTTTCTGACTTACCAACAACAGACAAAGCAGCTTCCTTCCTTGCTCCAGACAAAATGTGGTTTGAAGGAGGCTTGCTGGCAGCCCTTTAAGCACTGTGTGTGACCCCTCCCTCTAATCAAGTCTATTCACTACACCTGAGATGGCTCAAACTTAGTTGATTACTCACTTAACATATGCAGTTTCACGACGATTTCAACAACAACAAGCTATCAGCACACGACTAATGTAGTACTAGCTTTTACTCACACAATGCCTGAACCCAAATTTACAATTAGTTTCTGACTTACCAACAACAGACAAAGCAGCTTATGACCAATTAACGCTCCTAAGTATTTTATTGATGTTGCTTCCCACTTCACTTTATATTTCAGCCTAATATCTTTACTTGGTGTATAATTAAAAGAGAGTATTTGTGTCTTAGCTATGTTCAATTTATAACCAGACTTTTGACCAAACTCATCTAGAGTCACCATGAGTTTAGGGAGTGTTGAATTGGGATCTTGGAGATAGACAATAATTCTTTATTTTGTCTTATACTCTGTGCTAGGGGCTCTATAAATATTGCAAAAAGTGCGGGGCTAAGACAGCAGCCCTGGCGGGTGCCTCTGTGTAGCTTAAAGCTGCCTGTCAGATGGCCATTGATTTTTATTCTAGCAGTTGGGTCCCTGTATAGAGCCTGCATGCACCGGACAAATTGACCATTGAAGCCCAGCCTCTCTAGCACTCGAAACAGAAAGGGCCAGGAGACCCTATCAAAGGCCTTTTCTGCGCCTAAACTGGCCAGTACTGCACTTAGATGTTTTTTATCAATCTGTTCTATGATGTGTAAAGTTCGTCTGATGTTGTCTTGAGTTTGACGTCCTTTTATAAACCCAGTCTGATCCTCACTAATGTCAGGCAGGAGATGCTCAATTCTTTTAGAGATAATAGACGTGAACAACTTATAATCTACATTCAAAATAGAAATTGGACGATATGATTCGCAATTTTCTTTGTTTTTCCCTTCTTTCGGAATAGCTGATATCACTGCCTCTTTCCATGATGGTGGTATCACAGCTTTTTTTAGAGTCCAATTAAATGAATCTAACATAACAGGAGCAAGGTCCTCTTTAAAGATCTTGTACCATTCATTCGGGAAACCATCACTTCCAGGGCATTTATTTGCTTTCAGTTTACTGATAGCATGTCCAATTCTTTTTTTGTGATGGGAACAGTTAATTCATCGTTTGAAGTTTTCCTATGGAGGAGAGGTCTAACGATGACAAATATTGTATAACATTTTCTTCGTCTACAGTTTTGGGCTGCGAATATAGAGCTTCATAGTAATCTTGAAAAATTGTATGGATTTCATCCGGTTCATAAATTATTCTATTAGTTACGGGATCTCTAATTTTATGTACCGTATGTTTCATTTGTTGAGCCCTAAGGCGTTTTGCTAGAATTTTAGTTGCTTTTGGGCCTGATTCGTAAAAGCTTTGCTTAGTGAATCTCAATTTCTTTTCCAATTCGTCATTCAGAATATTATTTATTTGAACTTTTAACTCTTTAATCTGTTTTTTTAACCCTTCGTCCTCATCTTTTGGTTGTTGCTTCTCTAGTTTTCTCAAAGTTTTCTCTAGTTCATCATATTTTGACCTCATCAATTTTTTTAGATATGCTGTTCTTGAAATGAGTTTCCCTCTCATTATTGCCTTGATTGTGTCCCATAAAATGGTCGGGTCCACTTGGTCAGTCATATTATCTTTTATAGATTCGCTAATTTCTCTTTTAATCTCCTTAACAACGGTTTCCTTGTTTAGAACACTGATATTTAGTCTCCACAGCGTACACTTCTGTCTGTCGTTCAGATGTATATTTAAATGAATTACATTGTGGTCTGATATATCCGCTGTTCCTATGGAACATTCCCTCACCCTGTGTCTATCTGTAATATTCATCAAAAAGAAGTCTATTCTGGAGTGGACCCGGTGAGTAGCTGAGTAGTGGGTATAATCTTTTTCGGGTGCATGCGGGTTCCTCCAGACATCAAACATACCTGTTTCTCGAATTAGCAAGTTGAGATCTCTTGATTTAAGACATTTATGTCTTTTTATAGTTGTTGTGTCTATAGAGTGGTTCAGGACCGTGTTCCAGTCCCCTGCGCAGACTAATACTCCTTCACTTTCAGATGTTAATATGTGAAACAGGGCCTTAAAGAATTTTCTATCGCTCTCTGGAGGGGCGTATATATTAGCAAATGTGACAAGGATGTTATCAATCCTTCCTTTAATGATTATATATCTACCCTGCGTATCACTTTTTTCCATGATTAATTCAAAATTGAGATTGTTGGAAATCAGGGTAGCCACACCTCGTTTCCGACTGTTTTCACATGAGCTAAAAAAGGAGTTTAAATACCCAAACCTCTTTAACTTCTCGTGTTCGATTTTGGACATATGAGTCTCTTGAAGAAATATGATTTGCGCCTTATCCTTTTTCATTTTAGCAAGTACCTTACCTCTCTTTACAGGGTTACTCAGGCCATTCACATTTAAGGAAGCACATTTCAGACTATTTGAACGTATCATGTACACTCTTTAAAACAAGCAAGCTGGTGTCCCCACAAAACAAACTCTTAACATGAACTGCAATTAGAAAACACAAACATGAACTTGAACAGACCTCCAAAAAAGAGGGGAGATCTTGATGCCCCTCAACTGCGACCCCGTTGGTGGGTCGAGGGAGCAGCCTCTCACTTACAGGGCGTACCCACCAAACGCGATGAAACTTCATTGCGCGACAAGATTACATGTAAAGTCAATGCAAAGACGCGATTAGACGCTTCATCGCGCCGGGCGACGCGATGGACGCGATAGCGCGGCGCGATGCCGTGGACGCGAAAAATTGCTTCATCGCACCATCGCTTCATCACGCCATCGCTCGAGTTGAATAATTGAACTTTTGCGGCGAATTCGCGTGAAGACGCGCCGCGACAGCCTTGAGATCAGCGTTGAGATCGTCACCGACGTGCTGACGTACGGACGTCCTGGTGTTCCCTCGCTTTTTGCCGGCTTGCCGCTCCAGTGAAGAAGATGGAGGAGACACTGATAGTCGCCGTGACCGCTCACCCAGAGCTATATGATAGTTCCTGTCCCCTCTACAGGGACAGGAACAAAAAGGACCGGGCCTGGGTGAGCGTGCTAGCCCGCAGACGAAGCTGGGAACTTCTCCAGAGCAGATACAGTGCAGCGATGGTGGTTATCTCAGCCATGATCGACGAGAGAATGAAATGGCGGAAGAAATGTTGTTGTTTGGGCGGGCTCGTCGCGCGACGCGATGACGCAATGCCGCGATGAGGCGTTTTTTTGGCATATTGGACCGGCGTCAAAACTGGAGTGTCTAGCGCGACGCGATTTCATTTGTCGCGCGATTAAATCGCGTTCATCGCGTTTGGTGGGTACGCCCTGTTAGAGAGGGCCCAATGTTAAGGGTGGGTAATGAGTCAAAAAACAACTCAGCCATCCTACTAGTCCAACTTTTACAATAAAAAAAAAGGGGGAAGTCGCCTTTCCCAGTTGTTTCATGCTCTGTGTAGAGCTTAGAAAAGAAAAACAACTCACGTCAGAGTCTCGAGTTTAAAGTTTCCATACCGGGTAATGCAATATAAATCCACGTTCATGTTTCCTCGGTGTGTCCTCTCTGGAACTCCTGAAGCTTTGCCCTCGCTCTCTGGGCCGCGGTGTGCCCCTTCTCCCGGCGCCCAGCCACCCGCTGCCATCCCATCCGCTCCAAAAGCCGCGTCTCCGCGAAGCTCTCTCCATCGATTGGCTCCGGTTCTTCCACGGGGAAGCCGCGCTTCTTCAGCTCTCTCTGTGCCTCCTGTGCGGTGCTGTATGTGCGGACTCCCGTGTCCCAGTGGATTCGCATGTTTGTGTACGGTGTCTGGAAGCGGATACCTTTTTCTTTTAGGGCTTTTTTGACCACGTTATATTCCTTGCGCTTCTTTACAATCTCCGACGCATAGTCATGGTCAAAGTAGATGAATCTTTCACCCACTTGTATTTTCTTCTTTTTCCACGCTTCTCTCAGTATCAGCTCCTTGGTGGTAAACTCCAAGAAGCTGAGCACAATGGGTCTCGGGGGTGCGTCGGGTCGCGATCTGGGCGCCAGGGTCCGGTGAGCCCGCTGTATTTTCAGATCTACGTCTTGTAATAGTGGCAGCTCGCTTTTAATGAGTTTCTCTATAAACTGTGGTACCGAGTTTCCCTCTTCCCCCTCTGCCACCCCGAAGATGTGTATATTGTTCCGAGATTCTAAGTCCGTTAATTTTTTCTGCAGGGATCTTTGCTGTTTGAGATACGTACAGAGCGCTTCCGTTGCCTCCTCCGTCCAACCTTCAACCTGCTCCACCCGGGACTCTGCCTCGTCAACGCGGTCCGACAGGCTCTGCACCGCCGTTGTCAGATTATCGAGTTTCCCGTTGACTTCTTGCCTCAGTTGAATAATTTCCTGTTTCAGGCCATCATTGTGTCCCTTGATATCATTTTTTAGCCCGTTAATCGCCTTGATGATATCCCCAGAGTCCGTGTTTGTTGCGGGGTTTCTCTGGCTTGCAGCCGCTCCGCTACGAGTGTTAGCTTGAGCTAACGTTGCTCCGGCGTTGCTAAAGTTAGCTTTCGGCGGCGAGTTGTTCCTTTCTTGTGCTTTTGGCATTTTTTCCCTTCGTCTCTCGTCTTTGGTGGTTCTACCTCCACTCGTCAGGCCTTTGCTTGAATAAATTTGACGTTTTTGAGTTGCTGGGCGAGTAATTATTTTAGGCCTGGGAGAGCGACTCCGCAACACGATTTACTCCGCCATCAGCCAAACCGGAAGCCCCACGTGACGTCTATTTAACGTCTAATCATTGCGGTTAGGCAGGTCGATTCGACGTCTACCAGAGGTGCTGAAATGAAAGTTTTTCTGACCTCGGTCTCATGACCAACGTCATTTCGACGGCTCTTCGACGGCATCAATTGTTTCGACGGCATATCAACCTTTGTCAAAATACACATGTAATGAATTGCATTTAAAAATATGTTTACCTAAATCTAGTTTTTCCTTAGTGCCTACATAACTGGCATTACCACATCCATACATTCTATGACAATCACAGCTCTTGTGCTGTATACATGTGCAATTCTTAATGCTCTAATCTACAACCATTTAACTTAACTTATCAATTTCAGCAAAAAAATCCTTAAAATATCACAGGAATGGTGAACCTGGTCAAAACTTTCATAGTAAATAAACTCACCTGTGATAAAGTAGAAAATACTCAAGTAATGTTCACCCATACTGTAAAATACAAGTAGTACATGGACTAATCTCAGGTAAAAAAAAAAATTCAGCATTCAGGACCAGATATGTAACGAGTTATCTATTGAATAAAAACAAACATGTATATTGGAACAAATGTTTTATTGACTTCCTTTTTATTGCAGTCCTGTGGGGGTCTGCCCCTTGCCCCGCTCCTTGCCGGGGCATGTTTAAGGTGGTTCTGAATCACACTCTCTATTTCTGCATCTGTGGCCTTTGGACTCCATCTCTTCACAGCAGCTGGAGAGAGGGCATAAGAAGAAAATAAACATTTTTACAGAGCGCCTATTCAGATGTTAAATGGACTTTATAGATGGCAAGAACAAATTATAGAGCGAAAACCTTCTGCGCATGCTCTGTCTCTCCGTCTCGTTTTTGGTGTATGTCAAGCGACACCAATAGGCCTGACATATGAACTACAGCGTTTTCGATGGATCCGTCTAGATGCAAATATTCTTGAAACAATGCCGAAGAAGACGGAGAAAAAAATAACGTTTTCGCCCGTCTGGAGGGCCCTTAAAGTGTTATGGTTCTGTAACGATGCTAAACCGAGAGTTGCACAAATGTTCGGCTCGGTTGAGCATCGAGCACCTCACGTAGCCTGTGAGCTAACTCAGGGCTAGTTTCACACGGCAGCTAACTCGGCTGCTAGCCGCCGCTCGGTTACGGATTAAAGCAACAAAAAAACAGCTATCTGTAACAATACAAGATGCAGCAACACAATCAAAACTCTAACATGCAACTGAGAAACGTATAATGTCTTACCAAACACCGTTTCATTTTAAATTACAGTACTTTTAGTAACTCACCTTTCACAGGTGTCTGTGTCTCCTCCTCGTCAACTGACGCTGCAAAGTTCTTCTTGCGCATGCGTAGGGAACCGCTAGGTGCGCTAACTACGCGAGGAAAAATAGTTCCTAGATGGATGCTAGATCACAAAGATTTTAGCCCACATTGCCAATATGATACTACATTATTTTCTTAAATTCACGAACATATTTCCATTATTTCGAATAGTTTTTTAGCATTTGTGCGTTGATATGTCGTTGAAACAATGTCTAAATGACGTTGATCATTCCAGCCCGTCAGATAGACGTCAAATCAACCTGCCTGCCCGACGTTAATCAGACGTCCCAACATGATTGGATATCTGCATCTCGACACAGCAGTAGATAGAGGAAATCATTCTTGACAGTGTTTTTTCAGTTAAATATGTTTTCTTTGAGATCGTATTCCCCCTAATACGATCTCAAAGAAAACATGTTGAAAAAAAGTTGAATTAAAGTCACGTCGTGACGCGACGTCGATTGGACGTCTTCATCTGGACGCAGGTCGAGAAAACGTTTTCTGGCAGTGTTTATTCAGTTGAACCGCTCTAAAGTGCATATTTAATTAGGTCATATTGGCCATGACATTATTTTATGATGTTGAAAAACAGTCGAATTAAAGTCACGTCGTGACGCGACGTCGATTGGACGTCTTCATCTAGACGATGGTCGAGAAAATGTTTACTGGGTGGGTCTTAGAGAGATCAGTGACGCCAAAACCACAAGGCTAACAGAGCCAACCAGATAGATTTACAATGGAGTAACAGGGGAATTGCTGTCATGGAACACTCATACATAAAAATACACATGTTTACTGTAGGGCTGTCAAAATGAACGTGTTAACGCGGTATGATTCATTTGAGGAATTAGCGCCTTCATTTTTTTGCGCTGTTGGCTCTCTATATGGGATGTTTGAGTATAAAAAAGCATGGAACAATCAATAAACAAGCAGCCACATAATACTACTAAGGCACTGAAACCACTGCAGTGCAGCAACGTGATGTTGCCATGCAGCCGAATAGGCCATGCAGCCGAATAGGCCACCCGGCTGCAACAATTACCTGATGAACAAACTTGTTAAACCATCCTAAACTCTTAACACAGTTATAGCCGGTCAGGTCAGCAAATTAGATAACCAATAACCCCAATAGCAAAGAGAAATTAAAAATGCATACCATAAAAAAGCTCAGGTTTTAGGAGGTACAAGAATACAGGGTAATGCATTTATGCACGGATAAAAACCTGATGCAACACAACTAGCTACTGTAGTTCCAGTAAGCTACATTTCAACCCAGGAATAATTGATTAAGTGAAGGTTTGTTACTTACCAGATTTCTGCTGCAAAGTCTCAACATGGTGGTTTCAGACCGAGTCAATGTGTGTGTGTGTGTCAGGGTACAGAACAGTAATGTTTCTGCTCTCTGAGAGTAGAAGTTGGTAACCACTGCTCTGCTGCCAGCTCTCAGACACAAACTGAATGTTTGTCTATTTATAGTGGGTAATATTAGGAGGCACAGACTGTCTTTCTAAAGTGTAGACAAAGTAACACATTGGCACAGTAAACACACTGCAGGCAAGGTGTGTTTACTTTAGGAGGACACTGTGCCTGCAGCGTAGGTTTGACGGTTTTAGTCAGTTTGTGGTTTTGGCTTTTTCACAAAATATCCAAATAAAATTTTGTGGATATCAAATGTAATCTAAATGAAACTACCAGTAAAATTGTCACCTTAATTATTATTATTAATTATTGTGTTTTCCCCTTCTGAAGTCTTTCATTTTGGATTGTTTTCCTCTTAGTTTTTCTCAACCTTCTTCCTGATCTTTGTTTGTTTCTCTCTTCCTTCTACTCTCAGGTGTGTCTGATTTATCTCTTACGCTTTCTTTACTATCAATGTTACTCTACTACAAGGTTTACTTATGTTAGAATTGGCTCTTTGTTCACTTTAGATTAACCTGACAAGCAGGAACCTGTAGAATCTTCAAGGCCCTCTTTGTTCTAACAGCTAGGTTTGCTAGAATAGATAAACGCCTGAAAGACAACACTCACACGTTTCATATTACATCCTAGAAGTTCACGTCAGAGATAACTGACCAGTGAGACTTGGTTGCGTGAAAGTTCAACCTCTGTACCGGGCAGACCCAGCCCAAGACGATAAAATGTATCCAGCACCCGGAAAAAGGGCTGTTCTGACTGAGATCCTGCGGGAGATCTGCCATTTTGAGTTCTCCGGTTTATCCTTGGACGTCCAACAAAAGAACTGGGGGTTTATACTCTGCAATGGACAGCAACAGCGGAAAAAGCGTTCCTTCATGCATTAGACTTTGGAAATGCCGTTCTTTTTCAAGGGGGGGGGGATAGGATTACAACAGACAGAAAAGTGTTCTACCATTCAAAATTGGACAATGTAGAAATAGGACATCCTACATGTCGTGGCGATACAAAGAAAATTCCGCAGATGGACACTAGACAAGACAATGACTGTGTAGCAGAAACCAACAAAAAAATTCAACTGTAATCCACGCTACAATAGGAACCAATCAAAGATGCTCAAATTACTCTCTATTGTTGCAAATTATTTTTGTATGCTGGTGTACACAGGTCTAGTCGTATTGTTCACGGTGAGAAAAACTGCAGCTACTCCAGTGTGTTGTTACCCCTCTTTATTACACACATGAACATACAGGAAGTGTCGGGTTGTCGTTCCTCTGCATCCACAAAACAAAGTCGACAACGATAGTCCCGACCTGGCTCCGAATGACACCGTCACAACTACCGCGGATGTGTGCAGCACTCTGCGGGTAACGTAGCTGCTGCCCTGTTCAGTTGTACACTCGGAACTGTTTGGGTCTTTTTCGGTGACGCTCGGTGATATGACGCTGACGTCCCGAACATGGCAGAGCAGGGAAGTTCTCACACTAGGCTTGTTCAGGATGGCCTTGGCTTGACTTGACTTATCACGCCGAAGAGAGCTGCAGGTGTCTGAGGGGGCGGGCTCTAAAAGATACGGCAGCCAAACACCGTCAAGTCGGACAACAACGTCAATGTGACTATGGTGCTCAAGCGATAGAACACAGCAGCAAACCAAAGAGGATATGTTATAAATAAAGTGTGTGTATATATATATATATATATACATATATATATATATACATACACTGGCTGGCTGTCCATCGTTCCCGATGACGACTCTTGCTCCAGGGATGGGGTTGGGGATGGGGGAGGGGTCAGCGACGTTGCCGGGATTCGGTCCTCCCAGGACAGACCCTGGACCGTTTGTAGGCAGCGGATGTGGAATGCTTCCAGGTTTGTGATGTGCCCGCGGTATGGGGTCCATGACTCTGCCCCGTAGAGCAGAGTGGAGAGACAGACAGCGTTGTAAACGGCAACCTTGGTGCTGACCTTCAGGTTGCTGTTTTCAAAGACCCTGCTGCGCAGGCGTCCAAATGATGATGAGGCCTTGTTGATCCGGGTGTGTATTTCTGTGTCAAGGGAGCAGCATGAGGACAGAGTGGACCCAAGGTAGGTGAAGTGATCCACTGTTTTGAGTGGAACACCATGTATTTGAAAACTGGGGGGTGTGGGGGCGGGAGTGGTGAGATGGGACATGACCTCTGTTTTTTGCGTGTTAACCTGTAGGCCAAATGATTGATAAAGACCGGATATTTTGTTGAGGGCGTGCTGCATAGTGTCCGGGCTGTGAGCTATGACGGCACAGTCGTCAGCATACTGAAGCTCACAGATTTGGCGGGTTTTTGTCTTGGTGTGGGCCTGGAGCCGGCGGATGTTAAAGAGGCTTCCATCAAGACGGTATTCCACATGGACACCATCTTCTTGTCCCATGACCCGGTGGAAGAGGCAGGTGACAGCAGAGAGGAGGATGTTAAAGAGCACCGGAGCCAAGACACAGCCTTGCTTCACCCCAACGTTCACCTCAACGTCAACATACACACACACACACACACACACATATATATATATATATATACACACTCACACACACGTAAGGCGGAATGTGGAATGCATTCTTTTTTTGTCAATATATTTGTATTATCATTCTATGTTTGTATTAACCAGACCTCACATATAATAGGCCTACTCACAGCACAATGCATGGAACTTTAGATCAAGCCATGAGATCAAAGCGACCAAAATAAAAAGGCAAATCATTTCACCACAAGGTGGCCGCCGAGTGCGGAGCACACGTCATTGAACTTTTAACCAATGAGAACCATTCCGCGTAGCGGAGGTGTGGACACCGTAGACCGCGCTGACAAGCGCTGCAAGAAGCGGCTCCTAAAAACTTGTTACCGCGATGTTTTGGCTCACGTGATATGGTCACGACCCTGTGACGTCTTTGCAGTCGGCTGCTAAGTCGGACACAAATTCTAGCCATCATGCATCGCTTCAACCCACAATACATCACGTTAGGTAGCGCACTGCAGGCGGCTACATCAAGTCGAATTCGCCTAATAGCCTGGTTTCAGTCACGTGATTGTGATGACGCGTTAAGGTGGTGCGATTTACAAATGGCTGTCCGGAAGTAAAAATGCTGACTACATCTATGGAGGAAACCGTTCCAGAGAGTCCTTATTGTAGGGATTTAGAGCCAGTTTCTAGAATACGATACAAACAATTAGTAAGTAAATATGTTGGGCGTGACCCGTAGACCCCTCATGAAGATGAGTGAGTTTTCTGAAGCGAGGGACGTGGCTCCTGGTGGGGGGAGGCTCACGGACTGAGGCATCGGGTACCCCGAGGCGGAGAAGGAGGGTCCGCCAACGCGACCCGCCGAAACCCCAACCGTCGACGCTGCCCTCGTTTCCCCTGCTAGAGCGGCACCGTCGGACTTGTGTACGCGTAATGCGGTCAGCACGGAGACGGGTAGTCCACCGGCAGCCGCGCCCAACTCATGCAGCCAGATGGGCGCCCATCCCCGGCCCGAGAGTCGGGGAGGGAGGAGGGGAAGTGGGAGCACGCCGAACAGAGAGGCAGGCGAGCCCAAGACGGGCCCAAGCACCACACCGGGCCTCCCGAAATCTGAACTTAAGGGGACGAAGGCAACTGGTGCCTGCGACTGCCCCAGCAGCAGAGAACGCGAGCAGTCCCGAATGATGGAAAAGCGACTCTAAAAAAAAAAAGCGACCCGCAGACTTTAAAATCCACTTTTTACGGCGTTATTCTGTGAGCTTTTTATAATTCTCACCTTTATAGACGACAACCTTTGGTACTTTGGTAAAAAAAAAAACTTTCCTTTTCACGGGTAGAACGATTGGAGCAGCCGTAAACTACACAAAACATGGGCATCTTGACTTTTTCACACGGCAGTTCTATGGGCAGACTTAACTTCCTGCCATCCATCTGAATTTAGCGCATTTGCGATGCAGCACTGTGATGTCACGTGAAACCAACCTATTGTGATGGATATAGTCATCGCTCACCGACTGGTGCACGAGTAATGTCATATACTTTGGTAGAAGAAACACACACTGGCATGGAGACAAGACAATAGAGATGGGAGAAGATTCGAGCACCCACTCATATCACCCAGATCCTTTAACTGATCCGGGTGAGTCGAGTCTGTTGTCTCTATTCACCCGGGTCACTTGCTGCTAACGCCAGTAAATATACTAATTCAAACAATTGATTGACTCGCTGCTCTCTTTAAAACCTGTAAAATCACATTTTAACATGACTTAGTCCATCAGTTTACCCGAGCAAGTGGCTGCTAGAAGTTAAAGGAGACCCCATTTACCCCATTGTCGTTGTCCCCAGGGTTGTCCCGACTTATTAGAAGCAAAAAAACAGACAAAAATTGACTTGACCTAGCCCGAGATCTGTACCTGCCTGCCAGCCTTCCAGAATAGCTCCAATGCTAACCCATAGAGGCAAGTTTGCTGCTTTTCTGGGCCTCAGAAAATAATTCCAAGACGTATGCAACACAGGTTGGGTCCTTACGAGACATGACAGCACTCGTTTAGCTCAAATAGTGTGGCGTAGCCAAAACAATGCAAGTTCCCGTCTGCTGTCCTCAATCTGGAGCTTTTTTTTAAGCCAGTACAGTGATGTCAGAGACATTGTTTTGGCTGTAGCCTACGAGGAAAACATTTTCGTTTCTTCACTGTGTTTATGTGGCGGATGTGGCTCGTGTTGAAACTTCGCTTATCAGTTGCTCCACAAACCACAGATGACGACCAGGTGGATTACAGGACTTTTATTCTGAACCTGCAACACAGCGTTTTTCCAGTGAGGAATGACGAGGTAATCTTCATGGGATACACGCACATTGAAATGCTTCGTCATACTGAATTTTCTTTTAACTAAAAAGAATACAAATCGAATGTTTCAACACAAAACAGCATTATTGAACCTTGCTGTGATCGTATAGTGGATATATTGTGTGCAAACTACATCACATTACAATGAAGGTGAACATAAATAACATGACAGCATTCACAGTTAACAGGCTAGTCAAAATCTTAAGCTAGCGAGGATAACGTGGGCCTTTTCAACCAACGGGTAAAAAGGCAACCCACACCAAAACAAAACAGTCATACAATTTGTAACATGAACATATGACAACGAAATATATTACCTGCAACACAGCGTTTTTCCAGTGAGGAATGACGAGGGAATCTTCATGGGATACACGCTATGAATGAGTACAATTAAGCTAGTTTAGCTTAATATAAAGGTTAACTTAATCACTGAATATTTTTGGAAACTTAACAAATCATATATTGTACTCAAAGCAGTTAGCACAAATCATGACAAGGACATTACGCTGTAAAATATAAAGTGCATACATTCAAAACTACATTTTCCCAGATTACACAGAATTAGCCGTCTTACCACATTGAAATGCTTCGTCATACTGAATTTTGCCTCGCCACCGCCGCGCCACTAGATGGCAGTGTTGCGCCTTTTGCAGGTATAATTTAACACACATTACTCCGTTACATACACCCCCCTTAAATTATGCCAAATATGGGCAACATTCTCTAAATAAAACATTTTCAAAAGGTAAAAAAAAAACTGCATGGATCTTGAGCTCAGTGTACAAAAAACATCCCCCCACCAGAGGAACCGGATGCCGGACCCGTCAACCTCTACCCACCCCGGGAAGCGATACGGGCCCGGCAGCATCTGATTTCAACAATGTAAAGAGGCAAGGACACAATTTACTTTTTAAATGCATTTATTGCCTGGAAAATATCCCCAAGGACATTGATCAGTTGATCTAGACGATCATTGACGCCATGGATCGCTCTAACAATTTCCTCCTGCCATTACAGCACAGCTTGCGTGAGGACACGGCCAGTCGGGCGGACTTCAGCAGCTGGCGTGGAGTCGCCGGGGCGCGTGGTAGTGGTGGAGCCGGTGGAGACGCCGGGGAACATGGTGCTGGTGGAGACCCCGGGGCGCATGGTGCTGGTGGAGGTGCTGGTGGAGACGCCGGGGAGCATGGTGCTGGTGGAGAAGCCAGGGCGCGCGGTGCCGGTGGAGGGGCCTTCTCCTGGCAATGTGAGCAGCCTATTGTACGACCAGTATAATGACAACATTTCTGAGTTTAACACATTTACCTTGGGGATGATCGGTGTCGCCCTCATGGGCCCCCACAACTCCGGTTAGAGCTGTGTCACCCACAATAGCCGCCACTCTCTGGTCAAAGGGGGTCAGTTCCTCCCCTCCTGTCTCCCCGCCCGTTGCGGTCACGCTTCGGCGGTGGGCCGAAATCCTTCACCTCCACCTTCACGTCGGACCTTTTTTTTTTTAATTCGGGGAGTGTGCGCTGCTCCGACCCCACAGCGTTCACTGCCTCACACACACGCTCCCACTCACATTTCTTTTTTTTTGTGTTAATGCCTGATGAGAGGCTGCCAAATAATACTGGTCTTCGCGTCTCTACTTCGTTTAAGAGCGTTTCGAGCTCAGACTCGGTGAAGTTGCGCTTCTTCCCTTTACTCATTTTGTAGATGGTGCAGAGAGGGGAATCCCCGGTGCAGGCCCTATTTAAATTCATTTGCGTATTTAAATGGGGGCGTGGACAGGGAGGAGTTTAGCACTTCCACATGTGCGCTTAATTCCACGTTGATTGGGATGTATAAAGGAAAAGTGCTTGGATCCATGCGTACGCACACTTTGATACATCTGACTTATTTTGTGCGTACGACGGTTTCTGGATTCTAGCGTACGCCATGTTTCAGTAGGAAATCCACGCAATTCTTAGTACATGAGGCCCCTGGTGACGAGCGCTATCATGAACATCACGCAGGACTTGTCGCTTCAGGGACAAACTGAAAGACCTTTTTATTCATATGACGATCCCTCTTCACTCGGTAAAGAATCCCATTACGCACCTTCAACTTCTCCCAGTGCTTCAACAGTCTGAGTACACAGCTTGACTCTGCCATCCTTTCCTTCTTGTTCGGTTTCCTATGCCGCTGAACGTAGAAGAGGGCTCTGCTAACTGTAGCATCCTGCTGCTGCAAGTTACACAACTGACTGTGCGGGATGATGGTGGATGGGTCTTCCTCTGGCAGTTGCAGTGAAGATGGGCTTGCACCAGACAGACGAGAGATACCGCCAGTGCGATGGGCATCCAAAAGTGCCGACACCTCCTCAGCATCGATGACACCTCCAGATGGCAGGCAAGTACCTCTTTCTGGGCTGAGATCCCCATCTCCTGTATCCTCAGCATCTTGGACGGCCTGGCAGTTATTGGTAAGTCGGAACGCATCCTGTACTGTCCCAGTAACAACTCCATTGACCTCATCCAACAAAGACAGGTAAGGCTCTTTCACCAGGCGATGGCTAATGCAAGACTGGACAAAGGGTTCACGACTCAGAGCGTCAGCAACAGTGTTCTTTGGCCCTGGGACATATTTCAGGTCAAAGTCGTGTGCTGCGAGTTTTGCAACCCATCTCTGTTCGCAAGCATCCAACCTGGGTTTGGTCAAAACATATGTCAAGGGGTTGTTATCAGACCATGCTGTAAAATGCCTTCCTTTTAACCAGTGAGAGAACTTGTCACATATGGCCCACTTCAGAGCAAGAAATTCTAGCCTGTGTGCTGGGTAGTTAAACTGGGCGTGTGACAGTGTTTTACTGGCAAAAGCGACTGGCCTCGCGACTTTATCACCAGGCTGGAGCTGAGATAGGACTGCCCCGATCCCATCAAAAGACGCAGTCTATCAAATGCACTTTATAGATGGCAAGAACAAATTATAGAGCGAAAACCTGCGCATGCTCCGTCTCTCCGTCTCGTTTTTGGTGTATGTCAAGTGACACCTATAGGCCTGGCATATGAACTACAGCGTTTTCGGTGGATCCGTCTAGATGCAAATATTCTTGAAACAATGCCGAGGAAGACGGAGAAAAAATAATGTTTTCGCCCATCTGGACGGCCCCTTAAAGTGTTATGGTTCCGTATGCTAAACCGAGAGTTGCACAAATGTTCGGCTCGGTTTAGCATCGAGCACCTCACGTAGCCTGTGAGCTAACTCAGGGCTGGTTTCACACGGCAGCTAACTCGGCTGCTAGCCGCTGCTTGGTTACGGATAAAAGCAACAAAAAAACAGCTATCTGTAACAATACAAGATGCAGCAACAAAAACAAAACTGTAACATGCAACTGATAAACGTATAATGTCTTACCAAACACCATTTTAAATTACAGTACTTCTAGTAACTCACCTTTCACAGGTGTCTGTGTCTCCTCCTCGTCAACTGACGCTGCAAAGTTCTTCTCGCGCATGCGTAGGAAACCGCTAGGTGCGCTTACTACGCGAGGAAAAATAGTTCCTAGATGGATGCTAGAATCACAAACATTCTAGCCCACATTGCCAATATGATACTACATTATTTTCTTAAATTCACAAACATATTTCCATTATTTCACATAGTTTTTTTTAGCATTCGTGCATTGATATGTCGTTGAAACAACGTCTAAATGATGTTGGTCATTTCAGCCCCTCAGATAGACGTCAAATCAACCTGCCTGCCTGACGTTAATCAGACGTCCTGACATGATTGGATATCTGCATCTCGACACAGCAGTAGATAGAGGAAATCATTCTTGACAGTGTTTTTTCAGTTAAATATGTTTTCTTTGAGATCGTATTCCCCTAATGTTATCATGTCGAAAAACAGTCGAATTAAAGTCACGTCGTGACGCGACGTCGATTGGACGTCTTCATCTAGACCTGGGTTGAGAAAACGTTTTCTGTCAGTGTTCATTCAGTTAAACCGCTCTAAAGTGCATATTTAATTAGGTCATATTTGCCATGATATTATTTTATGATGTCGAAAAACAGTCGAATTAAAGTCACGTCGTGACGCAACGTCGATTGGACATCTTCATCTAGACGATGGTCGAGAAAATATTTACTGGGAATGTTGCCTTCGCTTATTTTGTCATTTCAGATGGCACTGAGAAAACTAATAATGATGAGGCCCGAGAGCTCCTTTTTCAGACCGCCACCATTACATATGTGTGTGGTGGCAACGGCTGTCCAGCCAAAAACAACACGCTGGGAGTTCACCGAAGGAGGTGCCACAAAAGGCAACACGAAAAATAACATTGTCGCAGTCTTTTGCGATGGTGACACCTTGGCCAAGGTAACGATTTTTGAAGAGTTTTCTTCCAAATGCAAAGATGGGAGCAGCTACGTTCTAAAGGGGCACACGCTAAGGGGACAGTCCCCTCCTTATTACATAAATATAACAAGTGCTCCAGTGCGCATTACAGAGCAGCTGCGGGAGGAGGCAGGAGCCCTCCTCTGCCCAAGATCTCCATTGACCTCCCTCAGCAGCGGCATGGCAGCGGGAGGCCTGATGACGGTGGAGGTTGTGGAAGTGAGAAGCCTAAATATAATATGATATGATATATATACTGTATATATATATACATACAGTGTTGTGGGTAACGCGTTAGAGTACTGTAATTAGTTTTTTCGTGTAACGTGTAACACGTTTGTTTCGTATGTCAAGCAATCAGTAACTTTGTTATTTTTTTAAAGAAGTAATCCGTTATTTTAATAATTTCTCCGGATACGGAATGCAAAATCCCGACTGCAGCCTGCTTTTTGTCAGACAGTAGTGTTCCACCTGCGGATGTGTCAGCGGAGGCTGCGATGCGTCTGTGCCTTGCTGCTGACCTACGTTACCTGAGTCAGCCTTCAATACCCCACCACCCTCCAGCGCACCCGTGGAGTATCGTACTTACTCCCAGGAGAAAACGACTGTCGGACAGACGTTTCGAAAATCTTCTTCTGCTAAGTTTTAATCACTACTTTGAGGAGTAAACGTAAGTGGACGATGGTGAAGATAATTTAGGCCTGTGACACTTGAATAGTATTTTAGTTCGGCTATTAGGCTATTTGTCATTTGCCTGTGTGCCAGTGAGCGATTTTATTCGGCCTGTTATCATTTTTGTTCGACATAGATCCAGCTGTTAAAATGTCTGTTAGATCGTTGACTGGTGGTTAATTTCTAAATGGATCTGAATCTGCTCCCTGTTTACCTCAGATTGTGTTTACAAGTAAGCGCACTTTATGCACTTTCATAACTGCATTCGGGTTAAAAAAAGTTAGTTACGTAATCTTGTTTGGTGCTCATATATATGCTACCTGGGCTGGGTAGGTGTGAATTTTGATTCATATGTTGAGTGATAAAAAATAAATGTATTAATAAAGCGCTATGTGGCATATTGCTAACTGTCTTTATTTATCCTGCAGAGTTAATTTGGTTGGATGATTGACGTTATTCATCATTTTCAAAACTTCTCGGTGCATTTCAAGGAGGCTGTGTGTGTCAGTTAAGTTGCAGCATGTGTGAGACGCTGCAAACGGCTTATAATTTTTGGTAATGCATGAGTACTCTAACGCGTTACTTTTCTTCACAGGTAACGCTGTAACGTAACTGATTACTTTTAATTGATGGTAACGTAATTATACCCAACACTGTATACTGTGTATATATATATATATTGTGGAAGAAACTCTTCAGGTCCAATTCTGTGGCTGGTTCAAATGAGGTTTAATCACTGACAGTGGAGAAAAGAAATTCACAGTGTGTCTATGAAGATCCAGTCTGTGGAATGGCCTGGCTGAGTTGGATTTATACAGAACAGTTTGAGAGAACAAAAGGGAAGGCGTCATGAGTGGATTTGCATTGAATCAGCACATGTCTCTCTGCAGAGGAAGAGACATCTATCAAGGTGTGACCGTTCTTGGGAGAGCTAGACGATGTCACTACAGGGGTCACTCATCGGGCCTTGATCAATGTATGAGAGATGAAGGTGTTTCGGAGACGGTCCAGGAAGGGGGACAGATCAGAGGGTCATTTCATCAACATGACAAGGCTTACATACAATGAGTGCAGCTCAGCGAGAAATTTGATGTTCCCGAGAGAATGTAACATTATAACAAAACCAAATAAGAATTGTAAGGTAACACATTTTCTTCTACAATATATACACTCAACAAAAATATAAACACAACACTTTTGTTTTTGCTCCCATTTTTCATGAGATGGACTTCAAGATCTAAAATTCATTCCAGATACACAATATTACCATTTCTTTCAAACATTGTTCACAAATCAGTCTAAGGGCCCTATTTTAACGGTCTGAAACGGAAGTGGGAAAGCGCATTGCGCAAGTAGCTTTGTGGGCGGTTCTACGGCGCTATCGCTATTTTACAGGCGGATAAATGACACTTCCGCCGTGGCGCAAGTGTCAAAAGGGTTGGTCTGAAGCAGCCTAATTACCCGCAGGTGTGGTTTGGGCGTAACGTGCAATGAACCAATCAGAGCGTTTTCTCGCATCCCCTTTAAGAACGATCGGCGCATGTTCCATGGCGGATTGCTATTATGATGGCGGGTTTGCCAGGCGCACGCAATGATAGGTTCACCAAAGAAGAAACGGATGTGCTTGTCAGAGCAGTCAAAGAACGTGAGTTGGTTTTATATGGGGATGGGAGAAACCCACCCAAAATTGCTTCAGTGAAAGCGGCTTGGGAAGAAATCGCCGTAATTGTCTCAGCAGCTGGACAAAATAGGACATCTCTCCATTGCCGTAAGCGATACAACGACGTCAGGAGAAGAGGAAAGGCCAAGCTTGCGGCCAACTTGAAAGCGCGTCAAAAGACTGGAGGAGGATCTGGCAGTTACCAGGACCTCACGCCAGCAGAGGATATCGCTGCGTCAACACTGACCGCTGAAAGTGTTGAGGGTTTTGGGGGCTTAGAGGTCGGCACCCAACCCGATGCACCAGCTGTCCAACCCCAAGGTACATAAATAAAGTTCACATAAATAGAGATGTCGTGAAAATCTTTTTAATCATTTTTGACATTTATTAAATGTAACACAGCCATAAAATAAATCAAAACAATGTCACGTAGCTTCTCAGGAAGAAGACCCTGGCCTCGGGACCAGCGCGCACGGGGCAGCTGAGGGAGCCGCGCGGCGCCCTCAAGCACGACACCATGGCAGCAGCAGCAGCATGAGGCCGCAGGACCACCCGTTCCTGCAGCTCCAGCAAACCGGGTTCGACATGCTGGAGCGGGAGCTGGCCGGGATGCGGCGAAGCACCAACACCCGTCTGGACCGGGTGGCGATGTTGCTGCGGCCTCTCGGGCGCATCGCCTCAAGTTTGGACCGGATTGCGACAGCAATGGAACGTGCATGGCCCCCAAACGACCCACCTCCTCCCCCTGTTGTGCCCCTTCCTCCCCCCATTCCATCTCGGTCCACCCGCTCCTGCAGGAGCACATCCAGCGTCGCCACTCCCGGACCCTCATTGGTTGGATCCCGCCGAGGCAGGCCGCGTAAAAGGCCTTACAGAGGGAGAAAATAATTTTTTTTCCCCTTCAAATCTTTGCAACTTTTCATTTTTCGTTTTGTATTATTTTTTTTCCATTTACGCCTAATATTTGGACAAGCCGAATAAAAATGTCTCAAGGACATACTATACTTTCCGATGTTTTGGGCTCACTTTCTCTGACTCACAAGGTTATGAATGCATGGTAATATTTGTACAATGCTAAACAATAGAGCGGAGATGTCATTAGTTTGCTTACCTCACTATATACGATGCAGCTCCTCTGACAGATGAGCTCTCCTCTCCCGTGCTGCTGCAGGGGCATTTGGACGTAATGGCATCGGCACATACAGTTCAGCATCACGTCTCATTAAGTCCTCTAATCTATCCTCATTAATGTCATCGACACATCCATGATTCAATAATTTGGGTAAATGTGTACGCTAGATTTATGCCTATTTATTTTATCTTTATGGACACCACAATGATTTTCCTTGTGTGGTAATATTTTATTGTCCTTGTAATTATGTATGGTTTGCAAAAATGGGAACTGCTGTCCGTGTAGATGAGAGAAGCAAAGTGTATGCGCGAGGTGCACAAGCAATCCGTATGCATCGCATGCGCATGTATGCATGCGCCCTTAAAATAGCATCTGAACAACGCGCCACTGACTTTAAACCAGGTATTTCCTGGCCAGTAGCGCAATGGTTTTTAGAAACGTCAAAATACCGTTTGCGCCAGAACACGCCTCCTCCTTCCGCCGAACCGCCCCTTGGGGCGCAAGATCATTCCCTAATTTAGCGGCGAGTGGCGCTGGTGGCAAAAGAACGCTCTGCGCCAGTTGTAAACTAGCAACGACACATGCGCCAGTGACTAAGTCACTTGCGCCGGATGCAAGATAGGGCCCTAAATGTGTGATAGTGAGCACTTCTGCTTTGCTGAGATAATCCATCCCACCTCACAGGTGTGCCACATCAAGATGCTGATCTGACATCATGATTAGTGCACAGGTGTGCCTGAGACTGTCCACAATAAAAGGCCACCCTGCTTTATTGGGGGTCTGGGGACTCAGAACCAGTCAGTATCTGGTGTGACCACCATTTGCCTCATGAAGTGCAACACATCTTAGAGAGCATAGAGTTTATCAGATTGTCAATTGTGGCCTGTGGAATGTTGGTCCACTCCTCTTCAATGGCTGTGCGAAGTTGCTGGATATTAGTGGGAACTGGTACAATCTGTCGTATACGCCGGTCAAGCACATCCCAAACATGCTCAATGGGTGACATGTCCGGTGAGTATGCTGGCCATGCAAGAACTGGGACATTTTCAGCTTCCAAGAATTGTGTACAGATCCTTGCAACATGGGGCCGTGCATTATCTTGCTGAAACATAAGGTGATGTTCATGGATGTGTTGGGGACCTAACCGTTAGGACTACATAATGCGGCCTACAAAAGCGTACACATGCGGCCAGGACAAAGGAACAAAGGAGATTAAAAACTACACCGCCATTTTTAGTTTCACTTCTCACCCAGGTGAGGAATGTGACGTCACAACAGCTACCCCAGGTGGTCCCTGGGGAGCTTTATAAACCGAAGCCGCCTAGAGAACGCTCTCTTACACCAGCTCCCACTCCTACCCGGGCGCTGGAACGTTGCCACGGGAGGCGACCCCTCCACCAACAGGAGGTGGACACGGCCCCGCAGCCACCGCTGCAACAAGAGGAACCAAGCTGGTTCCTGCCGTCCAGCTACTAGACGCTGTCTGAAGTAAGCTGACTAAATCGGCAAGCCGCGATTATATCGCCGTCCGTGGAAGAAAGAAACACGGACTGTTTTCTTTATTCGAGTTTGACCAACGAGAGGAAACCCGCTCCGCTCTCGCCTGGACTAAGCCGACTCGTCACGTCTCCCGCGAACGCCGGGACACGAATTACCATCGCGAACGCCAGGACGGATTCGCAACCTACGCAACGACACCAGTAAGAGGCTATCAGTCTGGGCAGAGACATAAGTGATAGTGTAGGATATGCTTGTAATTCTTGTTAATGTGTTTTACGTTCTGATTGCGGACCGCCGAGTCCGTTCGTTCATGTGCTACTGTATTTGAATACTGATCGTGGACCCACGCAGCTGGGTTGATTTCTGTAACAGTGTTTTCGACTAACCTCCGCCATATTCGCGAGCTCAGAAAGCCTCCACTATCAGTTAAAAGACCGGTCTCGTTGAATAAACGCCAGTTCATTCACGCGAGCCCGTGTGATAGCGGCACACTTTCTGTCCCTCAGAAATATCGCGCGCGCATTCTTCCCCTCTCTTTGTTTGTGTCCCGCTAACACGCACACACATCCTCCGCCAGCTGTTTCCAGCTGCAGACATTAAGGACATAGCTCCACCTCTCTCTCTCTCTCGCTACTCCATCTAACGACAGTGGCTCCGCCCCTGAACGCCGTGAGGAATAGCTCCATCTGGTGGTCGCGCCCGACCATATCTCTCCCTCTCTCTCTCTCTCTCTCTCTTTACACGCACGCACGCACACACACACACACACACACACACACACACACACTCCACGTGTGTCTTCTGTAGCTTAGTTTTGTGTGTTAGATATTTAGGTAATAAGGCTTTGTTAATTGCAGTGTTATTGATTGTGATCATTATTACTGATTTTAATAAAACTTATCATATTATAACTAGCGGTCTCTTGTGCTTGTTGTGTATATGTCACTGGATAACAGCAGGTTGTGAAGGCTAGTGCTTGAATTTCACGCCTTTTTAATTGTTAGATTGTTTTTATGCTTCTATGCCAAGGATCCCGATCCTTGGCATTTGAGTATAAAACCTTTATATTGAGACTGAATACAGTTTTAGGTGATCTTTTCCCTGATCCCAGGGTGGTGCCCCGTTTATTCATGATTATATCATGATAGTACATTAAATATAATTATTAATATCGATAATCATATCGACATTAAGAATTAACTGTTGATAACCAAATCTGCTCCTGCTACAACCCCAACAGATGTATGGCACAACAATGGGCCTCAGGATCTCATCACGGTATCTCTGTGCATTCAAAATGCCATCAATAAAATGCACCTGTGTTCTTCGTCCATAACAGATGCCTGCCCATACCATAACCCCACCACCACCATGGGCCACTCGATCCACAACATTGACATCAGCAAAGCGCTCACCCACACAACGCCACACACGCTGTCTGCCATCTGCCCTGAACAATGTAAACCGAGATTCATCCGTGAAGAGAACACCTCTCCAACGTGCCAGACGCCATCGAATGTGAGCATTTGCCCACTCAAGTCTGTTACGGCGACGAGCTGGAGTCAGGTCAAGACCCCGATGAGGACGACGAGCATGCAGTTGAGCTTCCCTGAGACGGTTTCTGACAGTTTGTGCAGAAATTGTTTGGTTATGCAAACCAATTGTTTCAGCAGCTGTCTGAGTGGCTGGTCTCAGACGATCTTGGAGGTGAACCTGCTGGATGTGGAGGTCCTGGGCTGGTGTGGTTACACATGGTCTGCGGTTGTGAGGCCGGTTGGATGTACTGCCATATTCTCTGAAACGCCTTTGGAGACGGCTTATGGTGGAGAAATGAACATTCAATGCACGAGCAACAGATCTGGTTGACATTCCTGCTATCAGCATGCAAATTGCACGCTCCCTCAATGCTTGTGGCATCTGTGGCATTTTGCTGTGAGACAAAACTGCACATTTCAGAGTGGCCTTTTATTGTGGGCAGTATAAGGTACACCTGTGCACTAATCATGATGTCAGATCAGCATCTTGATGTGGCACACCTGTGAGGTGGGATGGATTATCTCAGCAAAGCAGAAGTGCTCACTATCACACATTTAGACAGATTTGTGAACAATGTTTGAGAGAAATGGTAATATTGTGTATCTGGAATGAATTTTAGATCTTGAAGTCCATCTCATGAAAAATGGGAGCAAAAACAAAAGCGTTGCGTTTATATTTTTGTTGAGTGTAGTATGTCATAAAAAGCCAAAGCTAGTAAATGAATAACTAAAATAACTAAAATCATAAAAAATGTCATAGTGTAATGTCATTAAAAATGTTATAAAGAAATAATAGCAATGTCATAAAAGAGTCATAGTATAGTATGTCATAAAGACATTAAAATGTCATAAAAAGGAATATAGTATGTACAAAATGTAATAAAAGTAATTGTATATTCTGTCAAAACTTCCTCAAAAAGTTATGTAATAGTATATTTTAAAAATATAGTAAACTTAATTGTATATCGTAAAAATGTAATAAAAAGTCTTATTATAGTATATCATTAAAAATGTCATAAAAAGTCACAGTATAACACATCATTACAAAAGCCATAAAAAGTCATAATATATAATCTGTTTTAAAAAATTTGAACAAGTGTATAAAAAGTTTATCGAATACCTGATGTTTGCTTTCTCTCGACAGGAGGTCTCATCTGTGTGTGACCAGATAGTGGGGGCCATGGGGGTCACGGAAGTCGAGGGAGAAGACGGCACCCTCAACCTCCTTTTGGAGGATGAGCGCATCCTCCAAATTTCAGAGGCTCTCTGGTCACCAGGGGCGCAACTACACAGTTTTTTGGGGGTATGCAACATCAATTTTGGTGCCCCCCCCCCCCCCCAAAAAAAAAAAAAAAAAAATGCACATCTTAGTTAGGCTACAGAAGTTTACTGAAACAGATTTCACATATTTCCATATATACTATAACAACTGAGGTACTTTACATTTACATTGCAAAGGTACAGTAAGTACTGTAAGTGGAGAGATAAAAGTCCAAAGAAAAAGTACAAAATGTAAATACTTAAGTTAAGTCCAGGTGCTTCAAAAAGGCACCTCAACTAATTACAAGCACTTAGTTACTATCCAGCCCATCACTGGCCAGGGATACTGTAAGGACCTACTGTAAATCATAACATGCCAAAATGTAAATTACTTCAGTAAAGTGTTATATGTTCATTATGTTGAAGTGATTCTATAGTTTCATCAGCTACTTGTTAATGGTGCCTCTATGACATAAGGGAAAAAAGGTATAGGCCTACAGTACATCATACTGTAACATTGTGTCAAGATTACTTGTAGGACATTTTGGTTTAGCCTAATTATATAGCATCTAGCTAATTATATAGCATCTAGCAAATTTAAGAGTGGCCAGGCCTTTATTTGAAACATATTCTGAGAATAGTCATGAGTTAAAAGCGCAAGAACATATTATATTTTCTCCCATCCTTGTTTTGGTGCCCCCCCTGGCGGTGCGCCCATATGCACCGCATATACTGCATAGCCCCTTTTTGCGCCACTGCTGGTCACCAATTGAGGCACAGATGGTGATGCCGCCTTTGAAGGTTCTGATCACAGCCACCGGTGCAAAAGTGACATATTACAATTGCATAGATTACTTTTGTTTTTGTTTTTCAGTTTTGCTTATTGTTCACTAAGTTCACTTAATACATCTTGTTGTTTGTTACTGTATATAGTTCCTTTCTGTTAAGTCATATTTCAATTCACTGTTTTAACTTATCACCGTTTGATTTTGTTAAATTGTCAAATGTTCTTACTTGTTGCCTTTGTGTCATTTACACTGTATTTGAGATGTTAAAAGCTATTTGAATATCAATTTTGACTTAGCCTATTATTAGATTTCTGTGGATGACAACATTTTAGGCATTTTATATCATTTAAATCAGACATCTCCAATCCTGCTTCTGGAGGGCCATTGTCCTGCATATTTTAGGTTTCTCCCTATGCCAACACACCTGAGTCTAATGATGTGCTCGTTATCAAGCAGCTGAAGCTTGTCATTAGACTCAGGTGTGTTTCAGCAGGGAGAAAACTAAAACATGCAGGGCAGCGGCTCTCCAGGAGCAGTATTGGAGAGGTCTAATTTAAGCGAACACATTTTTGCATTACCTCAAATAAATTCATACACCTAATCAATATCACACAAGAGAGTGAGTGATGTAGTGATTATCATCTAACTTGTACAGTAATGAAGTGCAGACCACACTTAACCCCTCCTTTTACCGCTGCAGTTACAACTGTTGAGTGGCAGGAAGTGGGTCGGACTAAATCAGGGACATCTGTATAATATGTACATTTATCATTTATTGTGTGTGACGGAGCGCCGTCACGGTCCGTGCCCAGCGCATGGCGCACGGGGAGCAGCGCGTGGCGCTGAGAGACGCTGATGCTCGCACACACGCACACACACACACACACGCCACACTTGTTTCTTCCCTCTGTTCATCTCAGTTCAGTAAATGATCATGTTAACGATCCTTTTTTCCTCCCAGCTCTGTAAGGAGACCATGGGTGCACACTTGGTCTCTGTTGTAACTATTATGCATACACTTACCTGCATCGTAACTCACCGGGGTGGGTGTGTCCACAGTCAAACCGGGACAAAGGATTTCCCGGTGTTATATACGTCACTGGGCAGGGTTTGTGGTCATGTGACCGGCAGTGATTGTGCCGTTATTGTTTGTTTCATTTTTCATGTTTATATAAGGCATGTGGAGTTGACATTGCATCTGGTAAATCATGGAAATATATTTGGTAAAATAATGAATAACCCTGAATGGTGAAATGGTTTCTCTGATATGAGTATGTGTGATTGATAATTGTTTTCATAATAATATCCGGCTCAGTGGGAGGAGCCTTACCTTTAAAAGAGGGCTGCTTTGGCCCGTCCCGTTCAGTTAGTGTTGGACTGCTGTTTTGAGCTGTTGCAGAGCTCCTTGTATGTCCTGTATGGTTTATGTTTTGCACTGGGTGAAGCAAATAAATCCACCAAAGGAAATACTTGTCGACTACGCCATCATTTATATGTCATTTGAACCTGGTTTAAGGACCCCGTGACATAGTGCAACCAGTGAAACAAGATTATATTGTTGATAAGAAAAAAACAGTAAAAGTGATGCTGAGGAGTCCTAAAGGTAATGTTACCATGTGAATAGATAAGATAACTCAAACCTTTTTTGATCCCCAGATGAGAAATGTGTTTGTTACAGCAGCACAAAGAAAGCAACAGTACACATAAATGAATAAATAATTAAATTAAATAGAGAAAGAAGAATACATAACAGGTATGTAAAAAACTAAACTAAACTAATATAATAAAAATATAAAGTATGAAAATTAGAAGTTTTTGAATAGTTATCAGTTTTATTTATTGAAAAAGATTTTGCCAAATGCTCAGGAAATGTAAAACCAGTGACACTCCTGCCATTTAGCTGTCTGTCCAGTCCTGACAAAGTCTTCTGCCTTGAAATGACAGCTGCAGACAACTGTTGAACGGAGGAAGGGACATCTGTGTTATTGTCCATACCTTTGGGAACAAATTCATAAAACTGGTCCATCTGGACATCACAACGCAATTAAGCATGGTTTTGGAGGTACAATTGAGGCACCAGGTTAAGTAAATGTCAGTAAAGTTAATGTTAGCCGATGTCACTTTAGCCTCATGAACTTACAAGAACTTTCATTTATTCAATGCTCTGTATTAAGGAATGGCCTGATCACATTTGCACAGTTACATATTCACATCTGGCCCTGTGATAGACTGGCGACCTGTCCAGGGTGAACCCCGCCTTCGCCCAATGACAGCTGGGATCAGCTCCAGCCCCCCCCCCCCACGACCCTGAATACAGGATAAGTGGTAGACAATGGATGGATGGATATTCACATCTGGAAGGTGCCCATTATAACCAAAGTCTGATCTGATGGGCACTGAGCAGCTCCACTGGAGCTGTTGAGGTGTTGTGTTTTTGCTAGTGGACACCGGAGTACTTGTACTACTCCTACTAGTACTGCTACAAGTACTACTACTGCTACTACTAACCTACTAGTGATACTACTACTACTACTGTTACTACCCTGTATGGTGCCATTTCACCTTCTGGGCACTGCCAAGGTGCCTTTGAGCATTCAGCTTTTTAAATATTCTTCAAATTTGAAGCTTTTTTATACTGTTGCTCATATGTGATAATATCATCAGGGCAGTCTTCACACAACTCAGCTGGGAACCGTAAGGTCGCCGATTCGACTCCCTGTATGGCCCAAGCATGGAGTGTGGACTGGTGGCTGGAGAAATGCCAGTTCACCTCCAATGCACTACCGAGGTGCCGTTAAGCATTCAGCTTTTTTATACTGTTGCACATATACAGCTGTGTTAATATTCTCTTCAACTATTCAGCTTTTTTATACTTTTGCAGATATTCAGCTTTTTTAATATTATCTTCAAATATTCAGCTTTTTTTCAGTGTTGCTTCAGCATTCAAGCATTTCCACATATTTCCGCAGGAAATGCATTTTCTAGTTGAAATTGTGTTTTTTTTATCATTGTCAAACAAATTACACTTTATATACAAAGCTGTGTCACTATGATAACAATGTTTTTAGACATGACATATGATACGTGATGTCACTGCCCAATCCTGACACATTGTATCCGTAATAGTTACCCAGGAATCTTGACGAAAGGTCTTGATCAACAAATTATCATACTTATACTGTGCTTATCATAAAAAACAATTAGTAGGTGAAAGAAGGATGTGGACAGATGTTACCCAATACTGCATCCTTTACATATACAGCACAAATCCTGTGCTAATGATGGTGATAATATATATTGTTGAGCCCTGAAACTATTTGAAAGCAATTACTGTTTAGGCACTGTTGATTTTTTGGGTTTGCAAGTACAGTTTCAATTTATTTTTATTTTATTTTTATCTTTTAATTTTTGTTATTGAAAGATCTAACTGCCAGTCTATCCTGGGATACATTGATTATCAAATCTGTATTCTAACTGAATGTGATTTTAAGTTTTATTTGTTACTTTGAGTTTAAAGGGGGCCTACATGGAATAATTGAAATGATTCCCAATTCACATTATCCCCATATATTTAGTGAATTGACATCAAAGTGCAGCCAAGGGTTTATTTGAGTTTCCTTATGGTTAGTTGAAGTGTCTTTATGGTGTAGGCAAAATCAAACCCGAAAGGGGCTTCCACACAACTGCATAGTAACTCAGCACCTCCAGTCATTTCAACGAGGGGAGGCAGCAGAGGGCAGGCCATTTTGATTACGGTGACACTGAACTCACACTGCTGCCCAGAGTTCACAGTGCTGAGGTATGCAGTTACCAAGGCAGTTGCAGCACGATGGCGTGAGTGCAGATTAAGACTTTGAGCTAGATTTACTTTTGTCAAATTTCCAATTCATAGTTCAATTGAATATATAATATATTTGCATACTGAAAATATCATTCATTCTGAATGAAATGAAAAAGTGAAAGTATTTGTTCATGTTTTGTGCTACTTTGTATTCATAATTGTGTTTAATTTATGATTTATTAAATTATTTTATGATTTGTGCTGCAATTGTATTGAAGTAATACAGATTACACAAATACATTAGTTGTTTTTCTAAATGAACTTTATATCAGTGTCAGGGACCGAGCTAGCAGGCATGAGAAGGCACAGTGTAATTTTCAAAAAAGTGTGTTTTATTAACAAAAAATGAAAAATAGTACTTAATTAACAAAACATTGAATAAAGTTCTGGGCCTCTAAAATAGGTTAACTAAACAAAACTTAATGTCAACCAGATAAACTGTGGCTCAGGGAAGACTAACAAACAACCAACTACTGAGACATACGGGCTCACATATATAGTGGCTGATCAGGCCATTTTGGACACACTGGGGGATAGACAAAGACATACCACTTAAACAAGACTACGAAGAAACACAAATCAAAACTAATTAGTCTACCTGGTCTTTAAGGAAAAAAAGTAATCATCATTAATATAATTAACAATAATATTGACGGAAATGCAGTGCAACAATGTAAGCATGAAGCAGGGGACTTCCCCATGAAGCAGGAGGCCCATGGTACGGTTCAATTAGCAGCCAGCACTATTTAAGCCCAGCTGATCCAGATTGGCCCCCTTTTGCTGGCCAGCCAGGAACTCCACTGCAACTCCCAGGAACTGGTAACTCAAAGAATATAATGTTAGCTTTTCATGAAGTATTGAAACGAATAGCAAAATTAACTAAAGAAAAGTTACCTAAATGTGTGCACTACAAAAGGAAACCATTCTGTCAAAACTACTAATAAAAAGTGTTAAAAACCTGTGTCCAGTTAATTATCTTGGTAAATGTGTACAGAAACTTTAACAAGTAAATAAACTAAATGAGTTACCAGCCTTTGTGCATTGTTCAGTGGGGGGTTGCTACTGCGGCCATCACATACTTCCCCCCCCCCCCCCCCTTCAGAACTCTCGCGGAAACAGCGAGAGAGGTAATCTGCCGTCACATTGAGTCTGCCGGGAATGTGTTCAACTGTGAAACGGAAGGGTTGCATGACAAGATACCATCGTGTGATGCGGCCATTGGTGTCTCTCATCCGCTGCATCCATTGGAGAGCCTTGTGATCAGTCTGCAGAGTAAATTCCCTTCCCAGGAGATAGTAACTTAGATTGCCAGGGCTTCCTTCTCCCCTGTAGAGTAACGAACCTCCCTTGGAAACAACTTGCGGCTGATGAACGCCACTGGATGTTGGTCCTCTGATGGGCCCTGCAAAAGGACCGCTCCAATACCTCTCTCCGAGGCATCCGTTTGTAGAATAAAAGGTTTATCAAAGTCAGGACTATAAAGGACTGGGTCCTTACCCAGAGCATGCTGAATGTCCCGAAATGCTGCTTCTGCCTCATCTGTCCACTGGCAACCCAGTCTCACGGGAAATCGTGAAACTGTCACGATAATTAATCTATTGTTCAGTGCGTGCCAGCACGATTTCCTCGTTTTTTTCGTGCTACTCAGAACGAATTTCAAACTAATGCATTTCAATTGGAAGTCAATTTCGTGCGGACAAGCACGACAGTCTGCATTTCAATTGGAAGTCAATTTCGTGCGGACAAGCACGACAGTCAAATGCCACGGCGCACAGGAGGGGTTTGGTTTTATTTAATTTATGAACCTTGACATCAACTGAATACATTTTATTCATTTTTAATGTGTCAAGCCTGTACATTGAAGAATCCAGTGATATTCAGCATCATGTCGTCCCATATTTATGATCTGATGCTTTTATTCTTCGTTTTTGTTGTAGGATTCAGCCATTTTGTGATTAGAAAACTATTTTATGGTTATTTTTTAATATCTGCTTCCTGCTGTTTTCCCTATACAATATAGCTAGAATGTCCGCATTTATTTTTCATATCTATTGCGAAGTAAAAAAAATAAAAATAATCGTAAGGTGTTTTTTCCGGTGTTTTAATGTTACGTCAAGCCTGTACATTTCAGAATCCAGTGATATTCGGCATCATGTCGTCCCATATTTATGATCTAATGCTTTTATTCCTCTAATTTGCTGCAGGATTCGGGCATTTTATGATTAGAAAACTCTTTTGGTTTTTTTATTTTGTAGGAAAAAGCAGGAAACAGATCCGTTTCCTGCTTTTTCCTACAATATAACTATAATGTCCGCATTAATTTTTATTTTATTTTTTATTTCTTTGTAAGGTACCACTACGTTGACAATGTCATCTTATATTATTTTAATATCGTTTTTTCGTACGCGTCCTGTATTTCTCCAGTCCCTTCCGCCACAGCTCCGCCTGCTGTCGGAAGCAGATTCTGCCCTTTCCCGCGAACCCTTCTCCAGGTAAGATGTGTGTCTGCTGGGTGTTCACATTAACAATGGTTTCATTATTAAACGCAAGAATATGAAATCGATCTTCTAACTTGTGAGGGAAAAAATAGCCGTATCTTGTAACTTTTGTCCAGCTAGCTTACCGGTAAGTCAACTATGTGTAAGCCAATAGGTACTGTACTCCCGCCGAGCGTGGAGCACCACCAACTAACGTTACGTTATTATGTGATATGCAATAACATGACAAATAATGTCTCATTAGGCACCCTTAAAACCTGTGTATTGATTTAGAAAAAAACGTGACCTTTTGTATTCATTCAGAAGATGGGGAAATCATGGTTCAACCAGTTGCATATACTTTTTAAACCTTTCTGCAAATAAACACAGCTAGACTAATAGCTAGCCTACAGCACTTAATATTTGTTTCTGTTCTCCTTGTAGTTTCTGTCAGCCCATCCCGAACACCGACCCAGCATCTATCTCCACATATAGACCCAAAGGCACTTTTAAGAGCCATCTATCTATCTATCTATCTATCTATCTATCTATCTATCTATCTATCTATCTATCTATCTATCTATCTATCTATCTGTCTAGCTAGCTAGCTAGCTATCTCTCAGCTATCTGTGTAACTGTTTGTTAGTCTGCCTGTTTGTCTGTATTGGTTTGTTTGTTTATTTGTTTGTCTGTATCTGTCTGTATTGCAATGGACAACAGATATACTGTTGACCCCCAGAATCCCAAATACAAAGAGGGGAGGCGCATGGCTGTTGAACTGAAGCATAATCAGATTCTCGCTGAAGCCAGGGTTAGTGTTTACGTCATACTTTACTTGACCATACATGTGGGTGACAAATTATATCCCTTACTGAATGTGTGTAAAAATATGAGTTCAGAAGATTTTTTTTACTGTTTTATTAAACAAGGCAGTTGAGTATTTAACATCGAGGCATGCTCTGTGGCATGTTTAGAAATGATGAAAAGGCCCAGATGATGCTGACTCTGTATCAGTAGTGAATAATATCTGCACTTAGAGCTATGGAGAAAACTTCAGTAAACAAATGAAGAAATTGAGGCCACAGGCAGACTGTTCATGACTGTAGTGCATTAGTGAAATATGTAATGCAAAACATTGGAGAGCAAGTTTTCCAATGTAACTGTCCTTAACTACAGATGGCGATATTATGGTAAGGGTGGGATAGTGCATAAATCCCTCGAGATGTTGGGGTTTGCTTTAATTTGTCATCAGTTTTTGCTTCTAGTACCTTTAACCACATCAGTTTGACAAGACTTTTATCAACTCATAGGAAGCAGCTCAGATCAGGAAACGGACATGCTCTGGAAGAGACTCTCCGTCAAAGTCTAAGAGGACAAGGCAAGGACAAGGCAAGCCCAGGGGGAGGCGTGGTGGGCGACGCAGAGCCTCAGCTACAGGTTGTTTGTGTAAATTGTTGATGTATCGAAAAGTAGATAACAATTTTTTCATTGGCATTTCAGTAAATTACATAACCAAGTATTTCATGTGAATATAGTTTGTCTGATTATATCAATTGTTAATTAATATGTAGGTAGAAAAAACATGATTGCAGTCCTAATCCTACCCTAATCCATTCCTATTCTTCTATGTGCTTATTTACAGGTGCACAGCCTCCAACTGAGTGCTCCCTGTCATCCAGTGTGGGAGATCTGCCTACTTTACCCTCAGCAAGTCCTCAAAATTTGGTAAATCACAGTGATGAATGAATTTAACTTTAAATGTAATCTTCAAATCTCCATGTATAATTGAATTTAAGATAGTCATTGAAACAAACCTTAAACTGTAAAGGTTAGAGCCAGTTCCATGGTGATGAAAATATGTGTATACTACCTGTTGATTAATTGTTTAATGGTTGTTATCTAAATCATCTTTTATAACTCAAGTTTATATTTTCTTTACAGAAAAAAATATGGAGAGGCTCTCTGCTATTTTGGCATCATGTCATTCTGATGAGCCTCAATGATGATCAAATGATGGGCTTTTTTAGAATTAGTGCTCAGTGTGTAATTATGTTTTCTTTTGTGCTGGTAGAAAACATGAACATTTCAGAAGCATCCCACAGGAATGTGAAAAAATTATTTAGGACCTTCTGTGCCCAACTGTAAGGGGCTAAACCCTGAGACACATATCCCAAATAAATACAACATTGTATCTCACGTAATTCAGAATATCCTAACTTGAATTAATAGTACCTATCACTATTCCCATGAAATAATTTTTTATAATCATTTTGCCTTTACCTTCTAGGTGCAGAGATTGTCTTCCCGAGGAGTGTTTCTGTGGTGACTGTGATGTACTGCATCACAAAAAGCAGCCACTCCACAACAGGGAATCCATTATTGATGGTTTTTTTTAGAGCTATTCCTCCAACTACACACATCATGAAACAGGAGGATGGATATTGCACCCATGAGCAAGGTATGTCTCAATCTAAGCCTAATTTTTTCCATATGTATTTCTAGCTTGTTACAAATAATGTAATGCAGTGGTTTCTTGTTTTTGTCAGCATGCATTTTGCCAGCTGTGAAGGCACCATGCTGTTCTTGTGAGGACACAAACATCATCATATCACCAGGGAAACCAGTGATTTTAATTACCATCAATGGTAAGAACAATTCACTACACTACACAGATCATGTGTATTAAGTATGTGGTTGGTATGTAATCATGATGTTGTTTATTTGCATTATGTTCCAAGGGCGTTATGATTTGCATCAGCCACTATATTTGTGTGGAACATGCCAGAGGCAGTGGACTCCTGAATTAAAGGACCTCATTAGGAGCGGATATTGGCCAGCATCTCTTAATGTGTCTACTTTGTACACATTGGACCTTTTGAGCTCCTTCCAGGAACTGAAGGTCATTTCTCCTGGTTTTGCCAGACAGGCCTTCACAAAGTTGTTGGAGCACCGCACAAAGTGTGGAGGAAGAGTATGTTTATTTGTTCCTAACCATATTAAAAAACTGTATTTACATAAGCAGACAACATCACAAAAATGTATAATTCTCTGTATCTTCTAGTCTGGACATATCAATGGAGATGCACTGCAGCGCAGTTTCCTAGAGTTTTCATACTCTTCATTTGAGGAAAACCAACTCTGCTGTGGTGCTGAATTCACCTGCCCAGCCTGCACACCTGAAATGTTGGCTGTTTCTGCAGATGGAAACAGGAAGCTGTATCGCTTTGGCCAAAGTGGAAGGGGCTCTTTTTTCCAGTGTTTTTATTGATTAATTTATATTCCTGTGTGATTAATGCATCTGTCTATTTGTCTTTCTTCCGAAAAAGGCTCAAGACTCACCTGTTCAGACTTCACCTTGACTCTACATAGCATGACCCACTAGCACCCTCCCTCGACACCCCCCCCCCCCCCCCCAAAAAAAAAAAAAAAACCTTACCTATAGCACTCTGATCTAACACTGTTGCTCTTGAAGTACTACTTTACTCAGATGAGGACCTAACACTTGTTCTATTTTTAGCTCTTACTGCATCGGCAATGATACGTCGTGGTTTCTTTGTTTCCTTCTTTTGACAAATGTACTTATTGTAAGTCGCTTTGGACAAAAGCGTCTGCTAAATGACCTAAATGTAAATGTAAATGTCTTTCTTCTTCAGCAGTGATGACCCTGCCTTTTTTGAGGGGCTCTTTGTGGCAAAAGACAGTGAAGTGTCCACATTTACTGAGGCCATCCAAAAAGCAGTGAAAAATGCAAGTTATATTTATAATGTGACAAAATAGCTTTATTGCTAAAATATTACTGAAATTAAATTTAGAGAAACAATGACCTATATAGCAGACCCAATTGCATTTATTTTTATTTATTTGTTTGTTTTGTATGTCATAGAGACATGGAAAAGGAAAATGTGGGGACTCCCAGTGGACAGCAGCAAGGGAGAGTTCAAGGAGGGCTTCCAAATTGGATGAAGAGGGGATGGAGGTTGCTGTATGTCGCCATGGCTTCCTTTTGAAAGCTCTTAATATGTACAGGGGGGGAGATATTTGCTTATCCTCTCTACCTTCAAAAAGAGCTGATGCCGGCCAAGCCTCAATTCTTTGCCATGGATGTGGCTTGCAAATATTGGCCCTACTTGGAGAAAGCTGCCAGTGTCCTTCCTGCCCTCCAGGAGCTGACAAAAATGAAGCCGTTCCTCAGTGTTATGCATGCAAGAGCTCATGCAACTAAGTGTGAGGTATTTTTAACATTTTTGTCATGTGCATTTGTAACGTTTACAAGCACAGTAATAACATACAAGTTTATTAACAACTATGGTATGTAGCCTTTTGCATTAACATTATATCCCTCTTTACTTACTTCAAGATCAAATGGAGTGGTAGGAACCAGGAAGGAGCAGGGACAACTGCTGGTGAGGAGGTGGAGCAAGTTAACAGCTACCTATCTCGTTGTGCCCTGACGACTAATCTGTTTACCATATTCTTGCACCCTTTTTTAGATTGCATTTCATAAACTCATTATTTGTTTTCAACAGCACGTGTGGACATGCTTACACTGCATGCATTGGGGTGGAACCACAAAAAAAGGGCCTCTCTACACCAAGCACTTTCCACTAGATATGTAAAGATAAGTCTGTATTTGTGGTTTTGTTGTGTCATGTATTGACACGTGTTGTTCACTTGGCTTGTTAATCCTTAAGGGCTTTATCCTGATTAATGTATAACACTATTTATCAGACATGTCAACGACTCCTGGATGAGACTGCAAGGCTAGCTGAGCTTAAAACAGAGCTACATTGCTCGGCTGATGAAATGACATCACAGTGGATCTCTGAGGTGATTGAATGGGCAGCTGGAGGTAAGCAAGACCAGATAACAGAAATCAGTGCAGAGAGTGCACATCGCATGTTTTACAACCAAGTTGCATTAAAATGGATTTTATATGTAGACCAAAACAAGCTCTTAAATTTAAAGCCCTGTGTTCTGTTATATTGAATTTACTGTAACTTTTATTTCTACGCACCTCATACCACTGAAGGCACCACGCAGAGCGAACTTCAGCAGTCCATTGTGGGGCTCTACCTTAGTGTCAGGCAACGGAAACAAACCCTCTACCGTCAGAATGGTATAACAATAAAACAAGTTCATAAAAGCAATCTACTGTATTTAATAGTGTTAACATTCCAACAAATGCATGTACTTGCAATTCATGAATTCTAACTGTCCATTATTTAAACTGTCATTTAGATTTTGATAATCTAGGTAATGTTCTTGCTCTTAATGTCTTTTCAGACAGCAGCAAGTTTCGCCACCGCCTTCGAAGGAAGCTAGGAGAAGACAAAAAACTGCTTCTTCAGGAGATGCAGAAGTACAATGAACTAGTACCAGACTCTGCAGCAATTGATGTGGCTGCTGTGGAGAACACATTTACTGGAGAGAGCACTGTGTCCCCTCTGTGGCCATGGGAGGTTCATGGCAGTGGTATATCAGTTTTGTCAAGCTTCATAAGAATTAATTTTGAGTTCTTGTACTTATTATACAAGTATAATAAGTATACTGAACTAAATCATGCTAATAACATATTAAGTGTTTTAATATCCATTAGGTTTGTGGGTGTATTTTAATTTTACTGTTATTGTGTTCAGAAAACATCACAATCAAGAAGAGACTGTACGACCAAGTGATGTTAACAATGCGACTGGAAGAGGAAAAGAGCATTTTGCTTTTGGAGATGGTGCAACATTGCACATGGTTGCAGAAGCAGGCAGAGGAGCTGAAGAACAAGGTGGCTGAGAATGGTAAGATGAAACAAAAATGTATTCATTGAAAGAATTGCTTTCAAGATTAAAAGAAGTAAGCCGAAGTCAGTGTCAGTCACAGAAGACAGACATCTTACTGTGGAGTGCGTCTATAATGTGTCTTGTGTCCTTTGAAATGTAGACCAGGGCAACAAAGGACTTTGCTGTCTCTTACAAAAACAACTATCCGAGCTGTTGGAGCAGTTGCAAGTGGTCCTCCAACAGTACAAGACTGCTTTAGGTCCTGAGGCCTCTGTCCATCTGCACATTGAGGAGGAGGATCAAAGTGCCCTCAGCAGTCCAGACAGCAGTGAAGATGAAGAGGATATCACAATTTAGGTAATTTACTCAAGTATGTACTGTATACTAGTGTTTGTTTTGCAAACCTGTACCTGTAAATGATTTATACAGCTTGTTGCTAGACTTCACCTTCTCTTACCATGTTTTTTTTTTCACAGATTGATGCTGCATGACAGACTGGACTCCGCGCTGCCAGATCCATCAATCACATGCCCATGTACACATAAAAACAAGATAGAAAGCACACAATAAGAATTACAAAAAACACAATAAGATCATAAAAGTTGTAGTGATATTTTAAACCCCAATGCAGAACACCAACTGACAGAGGCCTGAAGGAGTTCTTGTATTGGGTGGTAGCGGGAACTGAGGCACTCAGAGTAGGAGAGTGATTTAAAAAGCCTTTTTTGCAGCATGGCCATACAAATTAAAAAGAAGCCAATGTGTTGCGGCCACAACACAGCCTGATAAAATAAAACATAATTCTCTGCTCAACTCTGTACAGTCGCAGTCTCCTTAGAAAGTACAATCTTTGGAGGAGTCTAGAACACACGCAGTCTACACGGGTGGTCCATGTTAAAGTTCTGTGTATGTGGGAACTAAGGTACTTGTAGGACTGGATTTGTGCATCTGGTTGGTTGTGGATGACAATTTTGCTGTGATCGCAGACTCCTTTGGGATCAAAAATAATCTCCTCTGTCTTTTTAACGTTTATTGTGAGATAATTTGGTATCGCACCACTCAACAAGCCTTTCCACTTCAGAATGATAAATGTTAGTGTTGTAATGCACCTGAAGTAAGCTCAGCACTGCAGAGTCATCAGAGTATTTGAAAATATAATTCTGTGCGTGACTTGCTGAGCACTCATTTGGAAACCGTGTGAACAGAACTGGTGAGCTGTGGAGCTGGTGAGCTGTGGAGCTCCCATGCTTATGGTTTTTACCTGAGAAACACTATTACTGGAGCTGAGTTCTGTTTGTTGAAAAGAAGTGATACCATCTTATAACTGAGGGGCTGACAGCCAGTTGTTTCAGTTTCTGAATTAAAAGATGTGGCTGAAGCGTGTTAAAAGCAGAGCTAAAGTCAATAAAAAGCAGTCGCCCCACTATCCTCAAGATGTTGGCCTATATCTGCGTTTTACTATATTGCTGAGTTATACATACCATGTCCACTATATTGTCTATAGTGTTCAGAAATCAAAATCACCGTGCACATGAATGGAGGTCATGCATTGTTTCTGTGTGTGTTACTTTGACACTTATTTAATATCATAAGTGTGTCTTAAAATTTATTATGGAACATTTAACTTACCTATATGTACAATACACATATATTCCCTATTATACAATTCGATACAACATTAGATAAAAATTGTTTTGCATCCACTGGCAGCTCTGTTCAATAAAAAATGAATACAGACACTAAAACATGACACTATGAGACCAAATAATTCACACATATAACTACAACTATCATTGAAACTCTTTCTGTCATCCTCCACTTTGGACAAAGGGCAACTTTCAAACCGCCCCCGCGGGAGGGGGGAGACTGGCGATTGCACCGGACTGGACAGCAGCCGACAGATTTATTACGTTAGGTTATGGTTTAATAATCATTATGAATGAGGGTGAGTATTTTAGTTTTTGGCTGTGCGCACCCGGTGTTTCTCTCGAGCGAGACCTAGCTGTTTTGAAAACATAACAAAATCCTACCGCCACTGAACGCATCTCCGTCAGTCAAGCATATCTGAAGTCACGTCTGAGAGACGTCTACTAAACCGTAATAAATGTATATGTTTATTTTTTTCAGACATACATTTTCCAATTATATGACCATATATCTTAAGTTTTAACTTTTTGTATTAAAAAGTAACCAGATATATGTTTTCTCAACCCTAATCTATCAACCAAACCCTAACAACTGAAAACTACAAAGATGCGGAAATGCCCGGAAGTTGCAATACACAGTGCTATGCTCCGCCATATTTTTTTGTAGTTCCAATGTGTTTTCTCTATTATGTGAAGTCATAACCAAGAATATTGTTGTCTTATTGATAGGTTTTAAGTATAGGGGACACATTTAATAGGTCAAATTTATGCATCTTATTGACAACATGGTAAAATCATGTTTTTTTTAGATTTCGGCCCTCATCAGTGGCGCCCCCTATTGACACTGATTCGGTTATAGTAGTATAGATCAAGAGCTTTCCAAAACTGTTGATCCCATATCTGTAGCACTTTTTGTTGCTGCTTTATGAGCCTTCAAAAACGTCCCAATTTCAAGGTTCAAAGGTCATTCCTGAGGAGAAGGAAACACCCACATGTCCCATTCTGAAATATATTACTCCCTAGGTCAAGACCTTTCCAATGATGTCTTCATTGTCCACCTACGATAAAATTTCATTTTAATCTTGCTCCCAGCCAAGCCTCTTTCAGGTGTACTTTCTCAGATGCCTTAGGGTCCCAGCTAGACAAAATAAGTCCAACATTTTTTAAGGCCTATTTAATGGCCAAATATGTTCAAGATATTGATGTTTGCCTTCCACACAGTCAGATTTTTCAATTTGGATCAGTTAAGACCCAATCTTCCCCATACAAATACATATTCTTGCAAATAAGCATATTTCCCCATTTCCTTAATATGGCCATAAGCATAGCCTAGGCTATAGCTACTGCACCCTTTCCCACGCTGACAGGATAGATCAGCGGTTCCCAAACTTTCTCTACTGGGCCCCCCTTTGGTTCATTAGAATTTTCTTTTTGCAATGTCCAGCTTTGATGTGTATTTTGTATTGATTGAGGCCACAGCAGAAAAAAACAACCTCACATAGGCAGGATGTGGCAAAAGGAAGAAGTACCTATGGCCTGTGCCTATTTCCTCGCATCGTGCTGAAAAAATCTGCCCTTTGACAGGTCATGTTTTGATATAGTTGACTCTCGTCATTGATTAAAACCATTTATTGCAACAAAGTTATACAGTTAGACTTGGCGCTAAAGGCTCCACTCTAGAATGAATGTGATTGGGTAGAGACTAATCAGCTGGCTGTCAGATGACAACAGCTGGGGTCAACTTATGACTTCCATGTCCTGCATGAATTTGCGCAAAGCTTCATTTATAGGAGATGATCATTTGTGGATCTGCAGGTGTGCATTGGTCCCGCGCCAAGGGATGACTGTTTGCAGAGTTAAATTGCAGACCTAAGTGTATTCACGCTTTAACTGACTATGTCATGTGTTACTGTCTGACTTCTTCGAGTGGAGGTTGGAACAGTGTGACACAAGTCAGGCCCGCGGGGCCACTCGGAGCGGGGCCACTTGGACGAACAGGTCCGGTCAAGGATGTTGATGTCAGCCTGGGCTGGATATCAGCAGAGCTGTGGATGGAGTTGAACTGGGACAGGGGTAGAGTGCATGTGTGTGTGTTGTGAGAGAGGAGCAAGGTTCTGGTAGCAACTTGGCGTTGGCGTCTCCATAGCTATGCTTTACTATGACATCAGCGAGGGTCAAACAAATAGCTAATAAGCCTCACATCATCCTTTTCCCATTTGTTAATGATCTTTATTTCTTTATGTATAGCCATAACCTTTTGTCAGCAACAAAGTTAACAACTTGTGTTTATCCATATTGTGAAAGTAACCAACTTTAAAAAGCAAAAATGTCAAGAACATGAAATCAAGTAATACGTCAGCTGTCATATAATAAAAGTGAAGTGTATGTGGAGTTCTCCATCTTATCTTAATTTGAAATAAACATTACCTTAAATACAAGATAGAAACTTGATGACATATATGCTCCAACCAAAATATTCACATTGAAACAAAAACTCACACTCACACTCCAATTCATATTACTCATTTTTATTTTTAAACAATTTGAAAAGAATCCTTTGGCTGCCAGGAATGGGCCCACTCCTTGCCACTGAAAACAGATGAGAAATGTTCTTTTTGTTACTGGTGCTTGCGAGTGCTGAGTATTTCTAATAAGCTTAAACTTCTAACATGTGTCAAGCACAGACCCTACAAAATATTTTAGGGGTGACCTCAAATAGTCGTCGATTCGATTCGGAGAGGTCTAATTTGACTATGAACCTTGTCTTCCAATTGTCGAAAAATGTGGTTATGAAAAAAAGATTGTACCATGCCGAATAAATAGGGGTGTTCCCTGCTGCTGAACATCTGATTTTACATTACATTAGCTCTTACCTCTGGAGGGGAAAAAGAAGCAAATGAGATCATGAATCAATGACAGAAAAACAACCTGATTCGACTATTAGTCAACTATAGAGCAAATCTGATGAATCAGATTCAACTATGAAAAACCTTAGTCGAGGACACCCCTAGAATATTCCACATATAACTATTTCATTTCCACCTATGAAATACCACTGCTATTTTGAACAAAGAAATCATTCTAAGCAACTGAGTACTTAATAAAGCAGTAATAAACTACAAGTTAAAGGGATATTCCGGCGTAAATTTAACGCACCGTGACACCGAGTTAGACTCCCCCTTCAAGAGATGAAGTCTGCTAACTGCTAGCTTCTCTAGTTGTAGCAACTTTAGCAGACCGCACCATAACAAACATCTGTTAGCTTTCTCCACGCAGATCACAGATCACAACATAAACAAATACCATGCGGGGATGAAATCAGAAGCACCTGTGCGTAAAAGGACGCATCGCCAAGCTCTGTAGCCTGTCCCTTGTCGGCGAGCGTCTCTTTTTTACTCTTTTCTTTTGAATTTTCTGAGATGGGAGATGCCGAATATATACTCACTATCTGATGCTGAGGCTCTTTGTGGTTGGCTGAGAGACATGTGAACTTGTTAGTTTGCATCCCGTTTTAATCTGTGTTAATTCAGTCAGGTCGAGTTTCCATTACGTGTGCCAACCACCTTTGATCCGTCATCAGATGTGACGGGACAATCGATATAGATATACATTTACTTGTTGATTCCATTAGTTGCATTAAATAGTGGTTGTTGTGATTACTGTCATGATTAGTGGTTGTTGTGATGCCTGTTGCATGAGGAGTCATGCAACAGGCATCACTGTCAGAATCTGAACTGAAAAAATGACTGCTTGTGATTCTAATGTGTGGTTTGTTTTTATATACCCAACAATACCTGTCCATGATCTTCATGGTGCAATCTCTGGTGTTTTTGCCACCCACTTGGCTCAACTGGGTAATCTACAGAGAAAAGGAGTAAATATATTTTCAATATATTAATACATTTACAGCACCTTGCATGCCAGAATTTATCAAATTTAGTATATGACTGGAAGTGGGTTGCACCAGCAGGCAGAGTGGTGGACAACCTTTTGGGGATCTACCGTGCCCTTTTCTGAGGCTGTACAGATCTATTATTGCAATCAGAGCAGACAAGAGTGAAAATCACCAACACTACTGAGGCTGAGTAATTACAGGTGATAATGGAGACATGGTATGGTCGATATTTTAACATCCTACTTTTAAATAAAGATCAGCTATGTGCTGCATTTGTTTGATAATGATAGGTCATCCTGGCCGCATCAAGTAATTATTATTAAATATGGCAACTAATTGGTTTTGAAATTTAAGACAGATGTCCTTGTCTGGGTTTTTCAGATCATCCAGAGATCTATTCAGATCTAGTAGTAGATCAAAAAGACATGGTTGCCCACCTCTGGTCTACCAAACATGATGTCAAACATCTTCAAATTTTATTTTACCAGAACTTGTCGTTCGTCATCGTTTTTTATTTTGTCCTCCATGGCGTCCACCTCTTCCATACTCTCCATCCTTGTGATGTGGTAGGTTGACGCAATGGGGTCAGCCCCCCCAATTCGTTTAACCTCCTGCAATATCTCCACCAACTTTTTCAGGACACATTTCTGGAACTCTAAAATAGTAGAATGACATTTGAAAAGAGTGTTAATTCCATCTGAGAAAACTAGTGCCAGCTAGTTTTCTCAAATCCAGATCAAGATCAATCAAGTATCCTCAACTTTGTAAAATGCATTTATTTTAATTAATTTAATTTAATTAATTTTAACACAAACATCCATGAAGCCTGCAATTCAATCACTCCACACCTCATGTCTGTCACTTTAAGAACACAGTGAGCATTAGCAATTTGTTCAAACACGCTGTATCAAGACTGGACAACATGCCTCCGCCTACTAACATTGTAAAAGTGATGTCAAAATATCAAAATAACATCTGGCAGAGGTTTGAGAGCAGCTGTTACAGTTGTCAATAATGCTGTGACACGCTGATTTTATATGATCAAATAACTAATTCTTACTAAAACTAAACTGATCAGTACAAAATAATCCAAACTCAAACTAACCCAGGATAGTCTGTGCATGCACTTTTCAGAACAAAGATGGAATAATGTCTAAGACAAACCAAGCAAGTTAACTTAAAATAAGTTAATGTAATGGCACAAATTATGTGACTCTCACCGACTTTGTCCCAAACATTTGGCCATGAATTAGGAAAGGTTGGGAATTATTGGTCTATGGAACAGCTTGCGGGAATGGATTCTTTTGTGCATATTAACTTTTAATGGCTCAGACCATAAAAGTTAACTCTATATTTGTGTCCACAAATGTTTCATTCTACTGTCTCCAGTGTTTCTGCTAGGATTTTATTAAGACGTGGCGGACATGTGGTGTTAAACGTATGGGCTGTAATAACCTGCTTCCTTATTGATGCTTTTATTTTGCAAAGTCGGTGCCACGATCAGTTACATGTAGCAGAAACCATGAGATAGTTGTCTGTTGTTTACCTTAGTACTCGCGAGTACCCAACCCAGCAGCACTCTGCTGAAGGTGGAGACATGCCGCGGTGGTGTATTTGTGACAATAAAAACAAAAGAAAAGAAATCTGAAGGTGCGGCGGTGAGGATTAAGGAATGGCGGCCCGCCACTGCTAAATGAACGTAGTGGAAACATTGGTCTCGGCCTGCAGTATGCAGCTAAATACACAGACAGTAGCTTCATGTATATCTACTATAGCACAATTATAGACAAATTACTTACTGGCCATGGACATTGGAAATGGATCCGAAGGGGTCCTTGGTGTCTGAGGCAGTTCTACATTTGTTCAGAGAGTAATAACAAATTCAGGTGAGATAATACTGCACTGTTTGTTAATAGGGTTGATAATAATATGCCCACACACAGATCTTCCTTGTGTTATGTTGAGATTATAACTGATCAATCTTACCTTGTCCAGATCTTGGCTGTCCTCTGGTGGCAGATGAATCACTCTCGTGACGGGACTTGGAGCGCTCTCTTCTTGATCTGGATTTGCCTGCAACACCCAGGGAACACATGTGACAGGAAGTCAGGAACATGCTTAGAATGCCCATAGTACATAGGCCAAGGGGTGGATCACTACGCGCATACACAACTCATAGACAGCCATATTGGGTCAGTCAACTTGCTTTGATTGTGGCTGCAGTAGATGGGTGATCCAGTCATGCGCACTAAAAACTACTCATAACTGTGAAATTTTCATTGTATACAGCTATTAGTTTAACTAGATCGATTATGTTACTATAATGTAACTTTCCTAGAAAAGTACAGGATTAAAATTAGTTCTGATTTAAAGTTGCAGTATCATAACTGCATTAAGCATTGATATTATAACTGATCAATCTTACCTTGTCCAGATCTTGGCTGTCCTCTGGTGGCAGATGAATCATTCCTGTGACGGGACTCGGAGCGCTCTCTTCTTGATCTGGATTTCCCTGTAACACCCAGGGAACACATGTGACAGGAAGACAGGAACATGCTTAGAATGCTCATCATGCTCTCAATGGACAATATTCCCACAATAGCAACACATAAGGTGTTTACACTATGTATGGCAATTGCTAATTTTTAACAAATTGATTATATTACCTTGTCTGGGAGTTGAAGTTTCAGGAAATGGTATCACAGGTGATAAAGAAGAGGAGTACCCTCCGTGTCCTACTGTATATAACACCAACAGGAGCACATGTTGGACATGAAGACAGAAACATGCTGCATGTTATATATGCACAGAATGTATACTGAAAACTAGGGGTGGGAGAAAAAAATCGATTCACATAAGTATCATGATTTTTTGCTTTACAATTTTTAAATCGATGTTTTTATTCAAAAATCAATCAAAAAATGTAAACCCTCTGAATCCCAAATCCCACCGGCGGGATCAAAATAGCACTTATTTTTAAATGACTGGCATTTACAAACCATTTGTCCTATCCAAAAACGGGAAAAACTGGCGTAATCGTCAGATTCTCACAAGCGTCAAGCGCAACATGTCTAAACAGGCCGGAGAAGACAGGATAATTTCATGAGATTTCATCAACATTGGTCATCACCCTGCGTTCACACCGGATGCGAGAAAAATATATTCGCTCCACTCTACTCGCTCAAGTTTGCCTGCTGGAGTATTTGTTTTTACTTGCGGCATTTGCGCGAGTCATTCGCTCGAGTTCAATATTTTTAACTTGAGTGAATGGGCAAATGATTTGCAGAAAATAAACCGTTTGCTCTAGCTAAATTCTGTAAAAAAAAAAAAATTCTACGCTTCTTACTGTTTAAGGAAGCCGCCAATGACAGACATACGCCCAGGTTTGGCTACTCGAAAAATCTTTAAAATTTGCTTCCCATTGCACTGACTTGCAGGCGTGAAATGCCTGCTCAGAGCTGCTCAGCACCAATGAGCAGGCTCTTTACACATGCTGTCAGTGCCTTCAAGACTAATTGCAGGGCAAATTTACAAGAACTTCATAGTTGTTCTCTGTTACAGGGCAAACTTTCACAAAGGGCAGTTATAGTATTTACTGTAGATACTTTGTAAAGATTAAATGCATTTTCATAGCGTGTAACAGTGGAAATAAAATAGTTAAAAATAGTTTTTTCTTTGATCATAAGACTTGTGTGCACCTTGAAATATGTTGTGCATAGTTATTCACAGTTTTTCATTGTTTTGATGAGAAATATTTAGAAAATTTCAATGTTCGTTTTTCTTTCTTGAATATATAGGCGATTGCATTCTGATTGTTATACTGCTCAGGAGATTATCGACTTTTGACTATCTAGTAACATCCGTTTGCGAAAAAAAAAAAAAAACATCATCATGGTGTTAAAAATCAGCAATATCGAAGAATCGCAATTTAAATCGAACTGACACCCAAAAAATCATAAAAGAATTGAATCCAGAGAAAAGCATATTGTCCCAGCCCTACTGAAAACATATGCTTACGTTAAATAAAATCATAACACACTTAATGAATAATCTATATACAAGTCTGTATGATCATCTTACCATGTCTGGGAGATGAATTTGCAGATGCACCCGCAGGTGAGGGACTCCGAGAAGTGGAGTAGATTATATCACTCCCATCGTGGGATCGCTGCCCTATAACATCCACAAGAGCACATGTTGAACAGGAAAACAGGAACACACTTGAATTGATTAAGCACTGAACTGAGAAAAAAAATTGTTCCTTCCTGACAAAAAGGAGTCTTCAAAGTTCACAAAAAATCAACAAAGTATCAACAAATGACTGTCCTAAGTCCTGGAAAAGCACATTAAGAAAATTAAGTTCAACAAAAAACAAACAACAAAACAGATACACTGCAGACAAAGTCCAGACTGTAGTTGTTGTTTCACTTATTACACGGCTCTATTGAATGCTGCTCTCTGATTGGTCCATCCCGGCGTTCTACGGTCTGTTATTTCTGAACAGATGACCGTCGTCAAGTATAGGGACGGCTATCTGATCCGCCCTGGCAATAAGCAAGACAGCACCGCTGTCCAGCTCCTCTCAGGCCGGCCCCGAAAGTGAAAGTGAAAGTTAAAACTTTACAGAGCGATCCTTGTCGCTGCTGAATCATTGTGGGTGATTATTTATTATTTGTTTCACTCGTAAGGCCGTGTAATAAGCGGGATAATGTATAGTTAGTCGGTTGTTAGGGAGAAATAAACCCCTTCAGGTTGTATGGAACCCCTTCGCGTCGGGGTTCCATACAACCTGTCGGGGTTTATTTCTCCCTAACAACCTCCGAACTATACATTATCCCTTACATGTAGCACACAACAGGAGACTCTCCGTGTGAGACGAGCTCTCACGTGCTGACTAAACTCAGTTGATAACGTAGCAGTGCGACGAGTCCTTGCTAGCTAAGCAGCTAAACTTTAGCGCCGCTCCGTGTTGAGATCCCGCCCTGTGTGGGTCACTGCACTAGGAGCAAACGCTGTTAACGACACCATTAGCTGTCGACAATCTGTCAATAAAAATCAGCCAACACTTCTCCGATCTACATTGATCTCACAAGTCGCCACTGTTAAGTTTGAATGACGGAAATCCGTGGTAGCAACGGAGAACTTTAATCCATGCTGGCCCCACCGGGCAAGTGCTTGGAGCGTTCTGGTAGCCCGGACGGTTTTAAAAGTACGACCGGGCCACCGGCCATTTATATTGTCGACCCCTGTATGGCGCTAACATTAGCAATATAACCAGACCAAACTTCCGTTGAACACACATTTATTGTAGGCTATTATCCACATTATTCACAAAATTATAGAAAGCCAAAACTTACTTGTGTCTCCTCCGCTGCTCACCCACAAATGCGCCCAGATTATGAACCCGCCCTTCTCCTTCTCCACTCACCAATCACCTGCAGGTATTTTAATTTTTTATTTTTGAGTGACCAATTAGCTGCTCCCGTGCATTACCGCCAAGATGTGGGTCATTCCTACTGGTCTAGGCAGAATTTCTGAAAATGTGCTTATTTAAAGTGGTAGCATTTTGTGAATATTTATAATATACAACATTTCTAGAGGCATTAAGGGGTGCTGAATCCAAATCTTCTGTATTAGAAGCTCAAAAATGCCTCAAAATTAGATAAATCCAACATGGCTGCCACCGCCAGGCTGAAATCATTTTTTTCAGTGTATCTTTTTGACTAAACAGGTAAAAACATGAATTAAATGTGCTTTTGTAGGTTTTCCTACATGAGCAATCCGATGGCATATTCAGATTTGAGATGTAATGTGAAGAAACTGCTTAGATATTGCAAAAATAGTTGTTTAGTGAATAACTACTCAGCTATTATTTTTATTATTAATAATATTTTTTATTATCAGGCTTATTTTACTTTGTATTTTCTTTTGAGGTCAAATTGGCTGTATTGGAACCCTGATCATCCCCAATATAGTAATTAAATTAGTTGCATCTCGGAAATTGTCATTATGTAATTTCTACCGGAGCTGTCAGCTGACTGGAGGCCATCCTTACTCACTGTCATGAGATTTTGCTTATTGTTTTCCTGGCATATGATGCACAACTGTGGCTTTGATGAGATTAAGCTCTCTTGGGTATAGTCTATTGCTTCAGCCATGGCTTCAGTTGTCAATTGACAAATTCAGACCTAGTGTGAGTTTTCTTAGAATACAAATGCAAAGTCTAAGACATCGATATGTATTCAATTAGCTAGCTCATTTGAGCCTGTAACAATTAGCCAGCAACTAGCTGGCTAACATTAGCTAGTTAGTCTTGAGGGTGATATTGGGGGTGACCAAAATTCCATTACAGCACATTTGACCTCACAACATACAAAGTAAAATAAGCCTGATAATAAAAAACATTATTAATAATAAAAATAATAGCTGAGTAGTTATTCACTAAACCACTATTTTTGCAATATCTAAGCAGTTTCTTCACATTACATCTCAAATCTGAATATGCCATCAGATTGCTCATGTAGGAAACCCTACAAAAGCCATTAATTCATGATTTTACCTTGTCTAGTCAAAAAGATACACTGGTAAATAGATTTCAGCCTGGTGGCGGCCATGTTGGATTTCTCAATTTTTAGGCATTTTGGGGCATTTTTGAGCTTCATATACAGCAGATTTGGATTCACCTAGATACCCCTAGAAATGTTGTATATTATAAATATTCACAAAATGCCTTCGGGGTTCTGATTTTGTGAAAACCGACCCTGTCTATACTATTCAGTGCCATTTCAGCTTGGTATATCAAAAAATGTAAAAATTTCTATAATTTTAATATTTCATCTGAAGGAAGAGTTGTTGAACTCAAAGGAAACTAAATAGGTCCAGCTCAGGATATTATGATTTGATTTTTCCTTTTTACCAATTTTTTCAACGTGACAGGGCTAAAATGTCCACCCTGTTACCGGACATTCTCATCTCTACTAATATATTTTTTAATTGCATAGTTATCATAATATTTACATTTTCTTTCGAAAAAAGTCATGCTCTATTTTGACACAAGATCTGATTTCCATGCATTACTTCTCAAAATAAAGAGAATTTCAATAGAATTTTGTCCCACTTTTAAGTGATATCATTTCACCAATTCAAATAATCACAAAGACACAATATAGTATATATAATACAAATATTTGTTGATTTTATATACATTTCATTAATGAAGTCAAGTCAATTTTTCAAAGTCAATTTATACATCAAGATTTCATCCTCCATGCCCACCCACATACCAACACACACACACACACACACACACACACACACACACACACACACTCATAGAGCTCTTGCAAACAAAAGGATAGTTAGAGCACTGCTTAAAACTGCCATCTTAAATCTATTCAGGGTTACACAAAACAATTGCATTTACACTTGGGAACTGCACCTCTCACACTTAAAAAACACATGAAGTATAAAAACTGTAGATCCATGCCAGCAGGTAAATAACATGAGCAACACACACCCACAGCACACGCACACACACGCACACGCACACACACACACACATTCCACAGATAATCTGTTGCTCTTCTTTCTTTCAAAAGTCAAGCTTTTTGACTTTGCCTCTTTGAAAAGCCCAGGGTCGCCAGTGCAGCCCTCTGCAGCCTGTATTTTTTAGAATTTTCCCAATTGTTGTTTTAGCGATAATTTGTTTCCCCCCTTCCTTGCTGGAGTTTTTGTATTTATTTTTGATCTCCTCAATTATTGATTCTGAAATCATAATACAGAAACACAGCAAAATTAAAAACTGGGTGTAGGAGTGGGAAATTAAAGAGCATTTTATCCAGTTCCAACATATGTTTACAGGTAAATCCACGTCTATTTTGGGATAAATTTGGACCAAATCGGATGGGCTAAAAGCAGCCCAACTTTCAACGTCAATTTTTTGGGCCAAATTTGGACCAAATCAGACGGGCTAAAAGCAGCCCAATTTTCAACGTCTATTTTTGGGCTAAATTTGGGGAAATCAGACGGGCTAAACGCAGCCCAATTTTCAACATGTATATTTGGGCTAAATTTGGACCAAATCAGACGGACTAAATGCAGCCCAATATTCAACGTCTATTTTTGGGCTAAATTTGGGGAAATCAGACGGGCTAAACGCAGCCCAATTTTCGACATGTATTTTTGGGCTAAATTTGGACCAAATCAGACGGACTAAATGCAGCCCAATATTCAACGTCTATTTTTGGGCTAAATTTGGACCAAATCAGTCGGACTAAACGCAGCCCAACTTTCAATGTCAATTTTTGGGCCAAATTTGGACCAAATCAGACGGACTAAATGCAGCACAATTTTCAACGTCTATTTTTGGGCTAAATTTGGACCAAATCAGACGGACTAAACTCAGCCCAATTTTCAACGTCTATTTTTGAGCTAAATTTGGAGCAAATCAGTCGGACTAAACGCAGCCCAATTTTCAACGTCTATTTTTGGGCTAAATTTGGACCAAATCAGACGGACTAAACGCAGCCCAATATTCAACGTCTATTTTTGGGCTAAATTTGGACCAAATCAGATGGACTAAACTCAGCCCAATTTTCAACGTCTATTTTTGGGCTAAATCAAGGCAATGACGGACTGACCAGATTTAGCCCAAAAAAGAACGTCCAAATGACGTCTAGTGTTGGGTGGGTTAGGTCTGATGGAATCATATTGTGAAGAGACTGCGTGTTCCACATGGCTACTTAATATTCACGTTGATGGATGACGTGATCATGATGCCTTCACTATGCGTTAGCTGGTAGGCTTACTGTATGTCCGTGCGTAATTTTACGCGCAGTAGGCTACCAGTCAAAGGTGAATGAGAAAAGCGTGTCCAAGAGGTCAGATGTCCAGAGGTTGTGAATGAACTCGGGAAAGTTTGTGAATGGAAGAGTGCCGCCGGTGTTACTAGTGTAGCGTGGGAATCGAAAGCCGCGAAGGGGCTTTGTGTGTGTCGTGCGCCACGGTTTGGTTTGAACTGTTTGGGTAAGGTTTGGGCCATAGTTTGTATTTTTCTTTTGCTTGCTGCTTTATGTTAAAAAATAATATTTTCATGTTTTGTTCGAGCATCCTGATCAGCTTAGCCGGCGGGCGAGCAGAACTTGCCACTTTATTATTTTTTTGTTTGTTTTTGGTGGTAATCCTGAGGAGGGGATGCGCTAAACTTGGTTTATTGCAGCTGGCCGATTGGGGTCAGGTGTTGGTGATGCTTCGAGCTCGGCAAGCCGACGAAGACTAGTGAAGCTTTTGGAACTATTGTGGTTAGTTAGTTAGGGGTTACAACAAGAGTGAGTGTCCTGGAGTTTGCGTCATTGCGTAGATTATGGCTGATGTGGCTGAATTTGTTAAAGCTCCGTCTGAGGTGTTTTTGGACAGGTGCACAAAGGAGCCGCTTTTGAAGGTCGCAGACCACTATCGAGTTGAGGTGGGGGATAAGCGGTTGAAAGATGCTGTAAGGAGTATTTTGAAGGCTAATTCTGTTTATCTCCTTAAATCACCCGAAAACAACAGCAGTCTGCTAGAGTTAAAACACACAGACCTCCTGTGTAACAGCCATGTCCAGAGGTATCAGCTGTGATGTATCAACAATGTCCAGGTGTGTTCTTAACTTGCTATTTGTTGTTACGTTTATTTTGCATATTGCATTTCTAGCATTCAGGTGCACCTGATGCATTCAGGTGCACCTGATGCATTCAGGTGCATCAGGTGCATCATATACACTAATAACTAGGGGTGTGACGATACACTCCACTCACGAGACGAGACGAGACAAGACACGATATAAGGTTCACGAGAACGAGACGAGATTTTAAGAAAACTACAATGACAAAATATATGACTGGACCAACAGACTTTAATTTAACAGAGTTGCACATGCATTCTGAAATATCTTATTATAACTCTGTGAAAGGCTAGCGCAGCCAGCCCACAATACCGGATGTGGGCGAGGTGTTGGAGGTGGAAAGGATATGGAGGGGAGGAATTTGACGTTTCAAAAATGATTAGATTTTATTTTCCCAGTCAGACGTCATTTGCATTTTCAGTAATAATAAAGAAACAAAACCACTATTCAAACAAAAAATAAATACAGCTTTCAAAGGGAGCATAGCGTTTTAGACGTTTTTTTGGGCAAAGCACTCTACCTCACAGCAGGAGAGCTGACCTTCTCTCCCCTAGCCCTTCTTTTTGGGTGACTGAACTACCCTCCTTAAGTAGGCCTCCCCATGAAGTCAAATTGGCCCAATAGGGCTAAACCACCATGTAGGGGAAGCACTAAACATATGGCTCAATATTCGCATGGTTACATTTAGTGAACCGATATATTACCATAACCCTTTTAAATAAAAACAATCCCATTACTCATTACACACAATAGGTACAATACTCATATACATGACTATCATTAAAACATACAGATTATGAGACCAAACACCCCTACAACATAATGCCCCGCTTCCTCCCCTTGTTGGACCAGGTAAAAGACCCACCCCTATGCGGCGCGTGCTTCCGCAACGGGATGGCTGCGAGGAAGCCAGAACATCAGGAAGTAAGCGTGAGTGAAGGTTAAACGGCTTATGGACAATATAGACATGTAAATGATTACAAGAAGTTGAAACAGTGGGTACCACACTGTAGACAATTATATTTGGCCAAATCAGAGTTATACAAAGTTTTTAGGACAGTCATATTTTATACACACACTAAACTCGTGATTGCGACGCACCAGACAAAGAGCCGGTTGCGCGCTTCCGCGCTAAACAAACGGTAAACTCCCCACATCAAACGTTTCCCCGTATCCCACAACAGCACGATATTTGTATAACACGACGAGTCAATGAAATCCCAAGTGTTCATGTAAACGCGGACCAGGAGGAGAGATGCCGCAGAGCTGTAAGTGTGTGCGTGTGTGCATAAATTAACTCTCTCTCTCCCACACCTGCAGTAAAGTGGCAAACAGTACGTATCAAGTTCATATAAGTGAGAGGCGGATATTCAGGATATTCTCACAAACTCTTTACATGCATCATGTAAGCATGATCTTTTAATAAACTTCTTTCACAAATTAAAACTCAAAATTATAAAAGTTAAAATAAAATAAATAAAATAAAATATTTCTTTTTCCCAAGTGTAAATATGTGCAAAACCAAATCAAAGTTCTACTTTGTCAATACAGAGTTCAAATAGTGCAAACGGAGCCTGACCAAGTATGTCATGAACAACATGCTGAAACTACAGCATCTTCAGCATCTCTGACATCGCAGCTGTATCAATGCTTCGGGAGTTTTGTCTTATCTCTGGGCTGGTGATGCTGCTATGGCAGCTTGCTGCTCAAGGTAACGAGCCAGCATATCCACCGTGCCCGTCATTAACTTGTGTGATGGCAATTGTAGCCGTTTCTGTTTGGACATTTTCACCGCGGTAGCCGCTGAACTACAATGAAAAAAAGCAGTCACACGTCTCACCCGCCCGAGTAAACGAGCGACGCGGGGAACACCGAAGCCAGCTTGGGTTGCAAGATTTATAGTGTGCGCAAAACAGATGTGCGACTTCAATCCCGCGTTGCGCACGGCCACGTCCATATTACGCGCATTGTCAGTAACAATAAGCGATTGTTCATTTTGCTGAACTTTCACTTCTCTTTGTATCGTGCGTCAGGCACTTCATTCAGCACGGTTTTGCTCCCCCTCGGAGGGCTATTTAGAAATTGGAGATTAAATGGCAGGTCTCAATGTGTTTATAAAATTAAGTGAGAAAAGAAATAATGGATCATATTCGACACGTGAGATCCGCACATCAACTACTTCAACAACATCTCAGCAGTCAAATTTTACTGAAAAGAGATGAATGTAATAATTTCCTAAATTTAAAAAATGATTGTATCTAACAAAATTTACCTTTTCAATTCTATGGAGGTAGATTTGTGTCTTTATTATTCAATCAAAAAAAAGGTTGCTTCAATCAAAATATATATTTTCAATCAAAAAAACCCTTTTCAATCAAAGAAAAAAAGTGTTTGAATGCAAAAATATTTTTGAGACTCAAAAAAATGCATTTGAACACTGTTCTTCTTTGATTGAAAATGTTTTCTTTTATAGAAGTGAAGTTTTTTTTGTTTGAAGCAACTTTTTTGATTGAAGTAATGTTGTTTTGTGTTTGGGCCATATTATGGGTAGGACATTTGTGTCTTAATAATTCAATCAAAAAAGAAGTTGCTTCAAACAAAAAAAAAATATTTTCAATAAAAAAATCACTTCAATCAAAAAAAAAACTTTTTCAATCATAGAGAAAAAGTTTTTGAATGAAAAAAAAGAGAGACTCAAAAAATTGCATTTGAACACTGTTTTTTTTATTGAAAATGTTTTCTTTGATTGAAGTAATCTTTTTTGTGTTTGGGCCATATTATGGTAGGACATTTGTGTCTTAATTATTCAATCCCAAAAAAGTTACTTCAATCAAAAAAAAAGATTTTCAATCAAAGGAAAAACTCAAATATAAAAGATCATTTGAAGTGTATTTTTTTCGATTTGGAGTTTTTTGAATGAAGTGAAGAAAGTTTTGAAGTCGTTTTTTCTTTGATTGAATAATTTTGACACAAACGTCCCGCAGTGGGCGGGTGCTTCCCCATTGGTCAGACAGGTTTGAGTGACAAGTGTCTACACCAACAACGTCTTTCTGACAAGTCACAGTCACCAGAAAGCCAGGGAGCAGTGGTGGAGTTGTCGGTAAGTAGATAAAACAGTATTACAATGATTGGTGTCATTAGCCTACTCTGTTTGACATTTCGATTAAACATAAAGCATGCTAACTTAGTTCACGTTGACTAATTTGTGTGATGGTGCGGATATCCAACGCCGTCATATTGTCAGGCAGGCTAGCGGGGTGCGCTAGCGGCTAACGGCTAGCTGATAACGTTAGCCGATGGCCCTGCACGCTGAATGAATTGTTTATTTCACTTAAGTACAGAGGCTTGCTATGTGCTCGTGCTATGTTACGTTATAATAAGTAACGTCATTAGTGGTCAAACAACGCGCCCGCAGCGCTGCCTGTTAAGCAGCAACAGGTCATGCAGAGCCTGAGTCTAGCTTCGCACAGAGCCCACAGGATTACAGCTATTTGACTATCCCGCTCTCTCTCTCGCTCACGGGTAGTAGTCTCCCCACCACCACACATACAGGCAGTCAATCGCTCACAGACACAGAGGCAGATGCTTTTATTTTGAAAGCGGGACATACATATGCCGTCCTGTACGTATATTCTGTTGCTCGGTGCGCTAACTAGCTGTGTCAGGCATTATTTATCAGTAGCCTAACGCACAACGATATGCAAATCTGGCAGTTCAGTAAAGTGATGCTTATTGTCTGACATAGTGTCCAAGTAGTTACTCGCTTAAAGTATAAGCAGTATTGATATCGATACGGGTATTGCTGCACTCTCAATTATAACTGCTCAGTAGTGTCATATAGTTATTTTACTAGTTAATATACAAGCCATCAATTTTGATGGCTTGTAAGTGTAACCGTTAAGCATAATGGCATTAATGCTAAATAGAGTGTACACTTAGCCAGATATTTTTTTTTAAGTAGCTAACTAGCTAAAGCCTTAAGTAGCTGAAATTAAGTTGTCTCGTGTCTCTGTCTGCAGCAAAACATTCTCCAAGTTTTGTCCCTTGTCCTGCTGCTGATCCTCCATTTTGGGGTCGTACTACGGTCGTACTGGCATTTAAGTGGCTGCACCACTTAAATGCCATTTACTTATGAACAGATAACACCAGTGTTTCTTTTTCTAACCATTGTCTGTCTGCCTTGTTTCAGGGTGGAACGCTTATGGAGAGATGTTTGGTGTTCTGTAACTTCAAAGTACTACAACGCACTACACAGCTTGGAGGAAGAGGGCTTCATTGACTTGTCTAATGCGATCCACCTCTTCTGTGTGCAATATGTGTTCATCCCTCGTCTGCGGTCAGATCTACAGCATTTCACTGACACTTGGAACAACCACCCGATCAGCACAGAGGCAAACCTTACCCCTCAACAGATGTGGAACATTGGAATGCTCCAAGCACCTCTGCCTGAGCCAAACTATGCAGAGGTGGGCATGTAATACTTGATTGGCATGACAGTTTTCCCTTAAGCACTTTGTCTATTATCATTAATTTGTTTGTTGGGCCATGCAGCTGCAGCACATAGACCATCAGGAGGAGGTATCTGAAGACACTGACCATGGGGTTGTAGTTCCTGACATTCCATCCCCCCTGTCTGCAGAGAATCTTGCTCTGCTGCAACATGAATTGAACCCTAACTCTGACTCCTTATCCTTTGGTCAGGATATATACCTGCGTGCTCTTCAATTTGTAATGAGTGAGTGACACTCCACACTATTAAGTGCTTAATGATTATAGCAAATATGTTTTGAAAAAATATAAATACACAGATAATCATTTCAATGTAATGATTAAAAAAGGGGCAGTAAGAAAATGTCTTTACTTTTTACAAATTCCTAGAAGTAAATGTTAAACATTTTTTGCATTCCAAAAACCAACCCAACCTTTGTATGTTGAAACCCACAGCCTATGCGTAAATGGACAGACACCACTCAGCTTTGAATGAAGGTAACTAACACATGGTTACTCACATACACCATGAAATTAAAAAAACCTAAAACCTGATTACTATAACTTATACAACTATTTGTTCTGCTCGACCCTCCCCCCTTTCAACAGCATAAAGAGCAACAGTATAACCCACTGCAGCCCTAACACGCCTGGGGCTGCATGACGGATAACTACGCCACCTTATAGATCACCTCCTGAGGCTCGCTGGCTGTCTACAAGTTCATCAATGTCCTCTTCTGCCTCCCTGGCTTCCTGTTCCTGTTAAGAAGTCCTACACCACTTCCTCCACCGACCGAATGAGATCTTAATATATTTTGAGGTTGATAAAAAGCCTTATAAAGGTATTGAAATAAACTTTTCCATTCCTGAACATACCTTGTATAATAAGTTTAAAAATACATTTTAATTATGAAATGTTATTGCATGTCTGTTATACTGATTTATAAGTGATTCTTTGAAATGTGATAGCTGTCCATATGACAAAAACATTCATGAATTATGATTAAATGATAATTAAAACATAATCTTCATGAAATGGTGATTTTGAGGAAAACTTGCAATGATGTAACAGAATATGTTTCATATAAAATTCCCATATAAATATGTAATAATATAGCAGGGGTGGAGCCAAATAAACGTAAGGTGACAGCACAAACAGCAGGTTTTACTGAACATTTATTTTATATAAAGATTTTTAATTATCGGTTTTCGGTAAGTACACTGTAAACCCGAACAAGTTCAGAAAACTCAAAATTTATGCTGTAACTGATTACGTAAATGTTTTTGAGTTAACCTAATAAATGTTTTGAGTTACACTATACTTAAAAAATATGTGTTCAGTTGACTTAATCTATATTCTAAGTTCAATATAATTTATAATATTCATTAACTTAATATTTATGTCTATTTCATACTTAAATTATTTAAATTTAACTTTCATAAAATTGAAGTGCACTGTACTTAAAAAGTATTTTAAGCAGTTATTAAAACTTGTATGTATAAAAACTTAAAATTTTACTTCAGTCTTACTCAAAAAACATACTTGTACATAACTCATAAGCTCATGAAAATTGTATTGATTTAAGTTCTGAATACTCCATTTTTACATTAAACACACACACAACTTCAGGTACAATTTCAGTTTGTTTTTATTTTGCATTAACATTGTTAATCCAAACAAGTATGAACAATTACAGCAATATTTCTTTAAACCCTGCTGCGAATGTAACTGCACATTAAACAGCTCAGTCACCTCCTGAACGTCTGTATATCAGTGTGTGTCTGTATATCTGTGTGTGTGTGTGTGTGTGTCCATCTCCATGTCATGACATGACTGAGCATGTTAAAGTGCTTGAAGTAAAACATCTGGCAAGACTTTGTAAACAAATTAAAAGGATCTTACAGCTCATCAAACTGCAAAACAATTTTAAACATAAACAAAACTGAAATAAATAATACCACTGGCCTTTGTGCATAAGTCATAAGGACCAAGAGCTCTTTCATAGAATAAAATAAAAAATAAATACAATACATTATTGTAAAGGGCATATCTCACACTATTCCGATCTACAGTTGTCAACTTTTTAAAAATGCAACCATGAAGGAATGACCACTTGGTGGATAAGGGACATGTAAAAAGTGACCTGTGTCCTGCTTGTGCTCCTTCACATGCAACAGCTCTACACATTATAAAGGAATTTTCAGTGAATAAATGACAGAAATATACAATTGCTAACAATTAAAACTGTTAATTTTGTATAAAGTGCAAACATGATTAGGTAGCTTTTGTGGTTAGACAGCCTACCAGGTGTAACTTCCATTCAGATGCTTTGGGCAAAAGCATATTCAACATACTGTAACATTAAGACACTTGGCACCAACAACTCACTTCTGTGTGTTCATACAGATGAAGGTAAAAGTGTGAATGAGTTTCCTGGGAAAGTCCAAATGCAATACATACATGCTAAACCAATGCTTTAGCCAACCTGGGGATGTTGCTCATCACAAGCTCATCTTCTACCACAATAGCAATGGATGCAGGACTGAAGTCAACCGGACTTGTAGTGCTCTCGGAGACCATCGAGACAAGGGCAACAGGCGTGTCAGTGATGTCTGGCTCAGGCGAATCGTCCTCCTGGAATATGCAGGTTATACAAGGTTACCTTTCAGGAACTAGACAATTGCATTATATTACTATTTCACAGGTCATGACTTAACAGCTAAGTATTAGGTAGGTATTTCAACTGACTATTCTACTGGTCACCATCCAACAGGTAACATGCAAGTATGTCAATGCGTCTCATATAGGTCTTTCAAACCCTCCGGCGGTCATCGGGTCAAGGAAGGAAGCTGAAGGAAGGACAGGGGGAAGAAGGGAGGAAGGAAGGAAGAAAAAATGAGGGAGGAAAGAAGGAAGGGAGGAGGTAGGAAAGTAGTGTGTGTGTGTTATTTAATGAGTGGTAAGGCCAAAAGGTCAACCAAATGATTAGCCCTCTGGGCAAGGTGAGGTCAGGGCTTTGTGGGAAGTTAAACTTAAGGATTACAGGGCTTCTATACCACATACTGTATGTATCCATATGCATCCACACTCACACCTCCACACAGGGTTTGGAAGGTGGTTGCGTTGTATAGTTAGGCAGCTTTTAGTGTTGAAAATAATGCTATCCATACAAAGCAAGCAGCAGTTCTGCGAAAGCAGTGAATACTTACATTCCACATCTTGAAGAACGGTGGGTCCTCCTCACGTAGGTATACCGGGAGGGCACGTAGGGCTGCAGTGCGTCTCATGTTGACATCTTGTTCTTGCTGAAAAGACAAGCAAATTGAACATGATGAACTTTGTTGCTGTCACTGTTGTCCGTATAACTTGATTTGGACCAAGTTCAACTTTAACTCACCTGGAGGTCATAAATATATAGGATGTCAAGCAGCGCCTCTGCTATCTTGCCGGTGTGTTCTGTCATCTGTCTGTATATGGCCAACAGTGGTGTGTGCCGGTCAAGCTCAGCATAAAACTGGTTCCGTAGATTGACGTTTGTGATGCGGTGGAACTCTGCACAAACCTACAATACAAAATAAAAAAAACCCAATAGTACAAATTAATTTTGGATGAAACATGTTGAGAGGGCAGATTGAGAAAGATGTGTAAAGATTGGTAGAAATGAGAAAGAGTGAGCCTGTTTTACCTGTGATTCCATCCGAAGAGCCGGCCATTTCTGTAGGAACTCCTTCACCATTTGATCTTGCACCAGCTCTACATGTGTCTTTGTGAAACAGCGATAAATACATTTTCAGTGCATTAATTACAGAAATGTACAAATGCAGGAGGTGTAGAGACATGGCAAAGGACTAACTCTTGAATAATAGCTATGTAGTGCTTAAATAACTGTGTCTGAGGACACAGCACCCAACTTGCACTTCCACTCCATCATTTGAAGTGCTTACTTTCAAACTAAATTAATTCTCCTACAAGTGAGTTTAAATAATTTGGCTTACCAAAGAAAAAGGTCAGTGCTGGTCAATATTCTCAACTTGATCCTGTGGAAACAGATACAATAAGCAGTAAGAAACCAGTTAAATTATGTAGGCTACTCAACAACAGCTTTACCATTTATTAACCCAGAATCTCAAGTGTTAATATAACTTATCAATAAAGTTGTTCTCAGACGATTTAAGTGACTGTAGGTCATATACAGTCAATTACATAGTTATTCAAATCCACACACACAGACAGACAGACTTGATTATTACAAATAATAATAAAACGTTAGCCCATTTATGGAGGGGGAGCAGCACAAGCTAAATCTCAGTTACCTTGATTTGTGTGCATGCTCGCTTCTCTGCATCCACTTCAGCCTATGAGGAAAGAAAAAATGGAGGTTCAATGTAAGCTTGCAGATTGCATAAGCTAACCAACTTCATGTCCATGCATTACTACGGACGTAACTAGCACTCAAGTGCATACGTTACGGAGTCGGCTAATGGCTAAAACTAGCTACAACTTAACGTTCTTCGTCTTAAAATAGCTAGTAGGCCTACGTTAGTTCATTCGGGTGCACGTAAGAAGACGAAAAATATTTACCAGATAAGGGCGTTTCACATAAATATCAGCACCACACAAAGAAACGCTACGGCTGCTAACTTAAAAGAGTTACGAGCTGACATCGTTAACGGCGCCGCAATTAAAAAATTAGCGCGAATCACCGCAGCCATTGCCTGGTACCGTAAATGTAAAAACAGTGCAGTCTAACGATCAAACACTTTATTATTTGTGATACCCATGCAACGTTATAACAAGCAAAGCAGTTTTAACAAATTTGTTTGGTTTACTTACAAGTTAATCCATGAACGAAGATGAGACGCGGACTCTCGCACACGGCAGCCATCTTGGACAAAAAAATTTGCGTCGGTCCAGGCAGGAGATTCACAACGTCATGACGTCCGTGTACGGAGCGTTTACTCAAAAGCAATCATTGATGGGGAACACTTTACTCATAAGTTCTGTGCCACAGAAAATTAAAACTAGATTAATCGTTCACATCACTGATTAGTTATAAGTTCTTTCAACTTTTAAACAGATTTTAATTATTGTGCCCTCAGTCCTTATAAGTTAGTAGTACTGTTGGGGTTTACAGTGTAGAATCATAACATGTAGGTCGGAGTTGGAGTCTCACTCTTTCCATTTTCCTTCTGTTGATTTGCCGACGTTTAATTGTTTCTCTGAAAAATGACCTCAGAAAAACTTTAATTTCAGACCCTCTATTGCCTTAAATAGACGACAGGGTGACCCTAAATGACCCCCAAGCTGGGTAAAGCTTTCACTATCATATCTGTATGTACTTACATCTCTAAACATGAACAATGCATAAACAACGCATCCTGACGAGAAGCACTTTAATTATTTTATTGTTGGAACAAAATACAGACCATTAATGACCTTACAGTAGATCCTGAATCGTCCTGCCGCCACATAGGAAGATTTGAATAGCCTAATAGCCTAAGTTTGCTGCCAGCTTTTTGTGTGTAAAAACGGTCGGTGAAAAATACAGTATATTCAATATAAAAAATTAAACATTATATGACAATAAAATACATCATCATTATAGGATCAAAGAATAATTATTATTCCTATTATTAACAACAATTATTATTATAGTAACAAAAGACTTAAACTTGAACAAGATTTTTCACACCTCTATGGCACTTTCAAGTCTCTTCAGTGGTCAACACCTAATGTGTCAGACTTATACCCACCCTTCTCTGGGAAACAAGCAGAAATGCAAAGAAATAAATCCCTCTTTAGATTTTGCTTCGTATTATTTTGAGCACAGTGGATCAGACACGAGAGCAATAGCAACTGTCCAACATTCTGCAGTAGGTGATTACTAGTAGTTTGAGAGGATCAGGATCGAACTAAAATTAACTGATTAAACACATCAGGTTTAGTCAAACAAAACAAATACGCTAGTTAAACTCTATCAAACCTGGAACCATATCGGATTGCAATTCCAAGGTTGGACTTAAATGCATCACTATCTTTCAGATGTGCTGTGGGGAATGTTATGGTGGTGCTGCATGCACTCACAACAGGGTAGCACACTGTGTGCTTTGGCATGCGTTCAAGACAAGTGTGATCAAAAAGGACTTTGATTTTGAAATTCTCCCTTTCTGAGACCAGCAGGTGTCTGTGAGCCTGCCCCGTCAGCCACTGCATCACTCGAGGAACCGAGAGGTGCTCCATTGTCTTCTTCATCAGGCTGACTGGTGTCCCCATCTTAGTTAAGCATAGTCAAATGCAAGAAAATGGTGAAAAACTTTCATATTCAGTTTGATGGATGACATTGACATTGGTGCAGCTCAGTTGATTTGAAAGCAAAAGGTGAATTTAGGAAAATTACCAAAAGCGGCACTTGTAGAACAATCATAAATTGCACGGATTGACATGTAGCGTACCCAGACTCCCCACAATATCTGTGACTTGCATATGACCTTAAACCAGTTGCTGTAGACATGGAGTAGCTCTGCTACCAAAATGTAAATATGTAATGCCAATACATACCCTCCAGCTCGAGAAGGAAATCTTGAAAGAAGTCCAGTATCCGCGTCTCTGTCCTTTGTTTTACTGAACCAGTCTCGCTCATCACTGGAGCCAGGCTGGAGATGATGTAATGTGAATCAACCTTGAAACAATAAAGTACATTGGGCTGGATATTTTGGATTGCATCTTAGAAGTTAAGACAGACAAGAACATAGCCAAAACCAATTATATTTAGCACACCAACCAGTATGAGACGTGATATTTAAGTGGGAATACAATCCTAAAATTTCACGCATTTCAGACAAACAAAAAGTCACTTGCTATTCGATCACAAGTAAAATAATGGGGTGAGGAAATAATGAACCACTTTAAACTGAGCAGTAGAGTTATTATAGGTCGGAACCACCAATCAAAATCCCACCCCATTAATTGTCTAAGAGGGGGACTGAAATGGCTGTCTCTCAACTGAAGGTAACACAGAAAGCCAGCTCCAAGTGGGGGTGTGAGACCTACAGGATTTGGACTGGTTTTGGACTTAGGCATTCATGTTACTATTTTATAAATGTGGATGCTATATGCAGATTTTTATTTAACTGTGTAAAGCATGTTTAATCACTTTGTGCTTAAAATGTGCTATTTAAATAAAGGTGCCTTGCCTTAGGCTCATGAGCAAGACACATGGTTTGAAAAGCTTTCATGTGTTATAGTTCTGTGTTTTATGAGCACCCATCTTGTTTATTTTACCTTGTCATCATCCCCAATAACGAAAAGATTCCGACATTCCTTGGGTTTCCTTTGCATGACAGTAGTTGATAGAGTTCAAGGCCTTCTCGCAGTTGTTGAAGCATTGGTGTACGCTTCGTGGTGGCATGTAGCAAAACAGCTCTAACAAAAAGAAGATAGATATTGGACATAAACTTTAGTGCCTATCTTACTGCAGACTTTTTGAAAATATTGCTGAATCCCAGATTTGTGTGCAGACCATGGCTGGCTCACTGCACCTTGGTAAAAATCCATGAAACATTTGGTGAGCTATAGAAAAAATGCATATACCTTACTATGCTGTCTTTGTGCTCCAAGGTGATGGGGCCTGTATATCCACAGTTGAGGATTTCCTCTGTGTACTGTGTCATGTCAGTTGGATTTTCGATCTGAAAGCATATTTTCCAAACATAACTTTTTCAAACAATAATGGAAAGGATATGTGCTTGAGATTTCAACACACCTTTTCGATTAATGTGGACAACTCTGCATCATGCACATTTTCTTTTGTGTCCTTCAGTGTTCCGGTCACCAGATACTGGTAACACCACTCTTGAAGAAAGCATGGAGGCGGTCCACCTTGGCCAAGGCTCACTGCAAATATTTCACCAGCAAATCTGGATATAAGAGGGGGAAATAAAAATGTGATGTATGACAAAATAATGTATTGACCTCTCTGTTCATTCAGGCCATTACCATGGATATAATTTGTTTCCTCAATTATCTAAAAACTATGCTAGAGAAAGTTGCTTGTTGAAAATACTGCCATGTGAGTGTATTCCTCCAGCAACAAGAGTCAGTTTGCCATCTAGGCCAACATCCTCTGTTTACCCCATGTAGTGGCTGAAGGAATATCATTTCAATATGAAAGTGGATGTTTAGGCTAATTGTGACTAATTTATCAATCCATCCCAAAGATCGCATTCTTCAGACTAAAACCACCTTGTGAGATCACAGTGACCTTGACCTTTGAACTCCAAAATCTAATTAGTTCAGAGTCCAACTGGACCTTCTGGCCACATAATATTCTGCCAAGCTGTTCGTCCTGAGATATCAAGTTACCAAGTACTACACAAGTCCTTGCTTGTGTTGTAGGAACGCTCAATGTAAGTCGCTTTGGATAAAAGTGTCTGCTAAATGACATTATAACATTGTATCGTAACATTGTACTAAGCCGGATAAGACAAATACATGATGCCATCCAGCCATGGAAGCATAAAAACAAGGATGCAAGAGGTGAAAATATAAATTCATTACTATGTACCCAAGTCCCTGTGACATACCAGCATCATGTCCAGGGGGTGCACTTGTACACCAAGGTGCCTCACATTACAGAATCAGGAGATAAGCTCCTGGCTCTGGCTGGAATGGCCAGGAGCCAATATTTGGAATGGCTACTTACTATGTACCCAAAGTGCCTTAAGATAAGACATGTAGAGGTGTACCATGAGCAATATCTTTTTAATATAGTCTATTCCTCTAGCAGTGAGTAGTTGTACAAACCATTATAGTATACACTATTGTGTAAACGCAAGTAAATAAGTAATACCATTGGTTAATATGAGAATATGAATAAGAGTAACAAATTTAAAATAGTTTTTGTCCAGGTGAGTGATGGAGTATTTTGGGATCTTCCCTTTCTCCCCCCCTTCAAAGAGGCGCATCTCTATCCCAGCAACCATCTCTGTGGACATAAACAAACCATAGAACAGCCTCAGTCATGGGGTTTTATTGATGATTTGGAAGTATTACACACTTGTGACTGGCCTACTACTTACCAGACAGGAACTCCTTCCTTAATGCCCCAGTGTCGATGCCAGCTTCTCCTATGAAGGTGATATTCAGTTTGTGTAAAGACAGAGATCGCATTTAGATTAAAAGAAATAGCATCGCATCATTGAGGACGACCTCTAGTGGCGTAGAGGGGGAATGCGCAAATCACACGTGTTCGATTTGTAAACACACCGGGTGGCACTTGTCTGATTACGGCACGTGAGGTGAGTGAGCACGGGTGAGGCTATTAAGGTCCGCGATTTCCGGCCGGGCTTAGAAGGGTTTGTGCATTGGAGGACACGAGAGAACGCATTGGTATGTAATTTATATTTTGAACTAAGGTGTAGTTTGCACAATGCATATGTTTCTGGCACTTTTTCCCGTTTGTCATGTCTTCCATGGGACAGCGCATAGGACGGCGCAGACGTCCTTAGTGACGTCTTGGGCATGTTTGGGGGAGGCGCACATGGTGGAAATGTTTGTGTGGAAGACCATTGTTATTTTACAACACAGATATCATAGTGATATTAGATATCATAGTGATATTGTAATTATATATTTGTTTATGATATCTAACCGAATTACTTGGATTTGCTTGATATCTAACAGATATTTGGATTTGATTTAAATGTTTGATTAGGCATTTTGATTTATTTGAGAAGTAACTTGATTGAATTTGTCTTTATCAATAGGTTTTCAACCTAATCCTAATCCGAATCCGAATCACAAGACGGAATGCTTGTTGTTCACGTTTAAAACAATTCATGTTCAATAAAAGGAAGGAGAAGGATTTGAGCTGTCCTCCGTACTCTGTGTAACAGTGCCATTTCAAGTTGGGCAAGCACAAATGAAAACATCACCCAGATAACTTGACAGTTGAAAACCAGCGGAGCAGCTTGGAGAAGAGGATAAAAGGCCTTGGAAGTCCAGGAAAAGCTGTTTACCCAGGAGAAGAGAGCTGTGCTGGTCCGTGAGGTCAAGATGGCGGAAGATGTCGTGGGAAAGACGGTGAAGCAGCTCAAGAAGGAGAGAACCGCTGCGAAAAGCACCTTCACCAGACAGGCCAACTTCCTCAGCAAAGGGGCAGACAGCATGGTGGAAACAGAGCTGAGGGAGGAGTTCGCCGAGCTCTCATACTGCCGGAAAATCGTTCTTGAAGCGAATGATGATTACAAGACAGGGCTTTTGGCCGAGTCTCAAGAGCCAGAAGAGGAAGACGCGGTTCTCGAAGAGAAGGAGGAGCTAGAGGTTGAGTGAACCGCTAACGAAGCAGAAGCAAGGTTTGGAGAGGTGAGAAGAATTGTCCAAACAAACCTGTGGTCCAGATATGGCCAATACGCTGTCACAACTGCAATCATTGAAGGAGAGAAGGCCTGCGGTCGGGTGGAGAAGTTACCTGTGGAGAGTACTCACCTGGATGCATATGAGATGCACCTGACTCTACTGGAGAAAAGGATCAATGAGGCTGCCAGAGTTATGCAAACCTGGGAGCGGTGGATCCCCAAGGCTGAAAGAGAGGAGCTAGATGGCAGGGTCAAGGACCTGCTGAGTTTGTCATTGCACGGAGGATGTCGAAGGATGCGCTGGCTGCAGGAGCCTCAGGACCTGAAGCAGTGAGAGCACATCCCCCGCCAGCAAAACCAATTGTCAGAATAAAACCAACCACACTGCCCATCTTTTCAGGCTGCAAAAGAGAATACCACAGATGGAAGAAAGACTGGGAGAGCCTTCAAAGACAGGGAGAGCCGTCTGGTTCAGCCGAAGTCAAGAAAATTCAACTCCTGGACAGTGTGGATGACAAGATTGGGAAGGATATCCGGCTGTCAACCTACAACACTGCAGAGGATATGTTCAGAGTCATGGACAACCGGTATGGAAATAAATCAACCATTGCCATAGAAATCCTGGAGGAGTTGGAGCGAATACCCCCAAGGGGAAGCCAGCCAAGGAGAGTCATCGACCTGATCCAAGCAGTGGAAAAATCCCTAGCAGACCTCACAGAGCTGGGAAACTCTGGCGCAATCAAGAACCCTCTCGTCATTAAATCCATTGAGAGCAAGTTACCCGACTTTGTAAAGAGAGACTGGCTAGCCTTTATGGTGAATTCTAGCAATAATGTCACCACAGACAACCACTTTGACATGCTCCTGAAGTTCCTGAAGAATCAAGAAGAGATCCTAGAGAGACTTGACCAGCTAAGGTTTGTGGAGAAGATGGAGAAACCAGAACGTGAGAAGAAATATGAAAGAAAGTATGCTTCTACAAGAACCACAAAGAAAGGAGGGCAGGAAGATGTGTGTTGTCTGCGGTGATGGAAGGCACAGTGACAAGATTTTCTTCTGTAGAAAGTTCAAAGGGCTGAAGCTACAAGAGAAGAATGCTGTTGTAAAGAAGCTGGGAGCATGCAGAAAATGTCTTGGATGTCATGAAGATGATGGATACTGCAGATACACTTTCCTATGCAGGAACAAAGACTGTAAGAAGGGAGACTCCTCAGATCACCATTACTTTATTTGCCCCAAAGGAGAATACAAGAGTGGAAACGAGGAGAGAAGTGGGAAAGACGGCAGAGGAAAGAGCAAACTGACAGCCGAACAGGAAGGATTCTTGGCTGAGCTGTCCTCAGTGCAAGCAGAAAGGTGCAGGATGGCATTCACAAACAAAGCTACAGAGGGTGGCATGAGGTACCACCAGTCCCAGCTATTGAAGAAAAGTGGCCTGTGCAAGCTTCCTGTCATTATGATGCTGATGGAGGTAACTGCTAATGCTGGGCAGAAGATGGGAGCTCTTGTTGATCTTGCCTCAGACACGAACTATATCACCCATAAGGCTGCACACAGGCTGAGGCTGCGGAGTGAAGAAGTAACCCTGGTCGTGCATGGTGTAGGCGGAATGACCATCAAGGTGAACACGGAAAGATATCTTCTTCGAGTCAGAGTGAAAACCCCCAAAGGAGCGGAGAAGGCTCATGAACTGATCTGTTACGGCCTGGATGAGATTGCCAAGGTGCACAAAGTTGTCAAGCCGGAAAAGTTGCAGAAGTTCTTCCCAGAAGTGAAGCTTGAGGAATTAAGGAGGCCGGAAAAGATTGATCTGCTCATCAGCCATCGCGAGGGAAGACTTGCTCCACAAAGGGTTAAAGTTGTTGGGGACCTCGTCTTGTGGGAGAGTCCATTGGGAATGACAGTGGGCGGAGCACACCCCGACCTGTTCGAGGAGATAGAGGTGGCAGCACATGCGTCCAAAACACACTTCGCTCGCTCCATGAGAACTGCTGCAGTCAAGTATGAGGAGATAGTTGGGAGCCCAAGTACTGAAGCAGCCCGTATGCAGCGAAAGGACAGTGCCAAGGAAACGGTTACAGCTGCTGCAAACCGTGAGTTCCTGGAGTGGTGGAGATGGGACAGCATCGGAGCAGCCTGTGAGCCAAAGTGCGGAGGATGTCGCTGTGGAAACTGCCAACCAGGAGGAAAGGAAATGACACTGGCTGAAGAAAGGGAGCTTGAAATAATAGAAGAAGGACTCACCTATGTCCAAGGAGACTCTCACACAACATCTCCGCATTGGGATGCAAAGTATCCATGGACAGAAGATCCTGCCTCGCTCCCCGACAACAAAGGTGCAGTTGAAGCTACATTCTTGAGAACAGAAAGACAACTAAGGAGGGAGCCAGAGTGGAAATCAGCATACACAGCCCAGGTCCACGAGATGGTTGAGAGGGGCGCAGCCGTAAAACTCACTAATGATGTCATCAGCAAGTGGAAAGGACCAGTGTGGTATTTGCCATTTGGTGGCGGCAAACCCTCACTCAGTGACGACTCCAGTCCGGCTTGTGTGGAACAGCAGCCAGAAGTGCAGGGGAGTGAGCATGAATGATATTCTGCTAAAGGGGCCAGATGTTCTAAACCCGATCAGAGCTGTGCTGCTGAGATTCAGAAGAGGTGTGTATGCTGCACTTGGAGACATCAGGAAGATGTATAATTCAGTGTGGCTAGAAGGGCGAGAGATGCATCTCCACCGATTCCTTTGGAGGGACAATCCAGACGAGGAGATGGGTCAATATGCCATCACAAGGGTGAACATTGGAGACAGACCAGCCGGTTGCATTGCACAGGTAGCTATGCGAGAGACGGCAAGATTGGCCATCTTTGATCACATGGAAGAGGAGCGCAGAGTCCTGGAAAAGGACAGTTATGTGGATGACATTCTAACTTCCCATAACAGGAACTAGACAAGATCACTGAAGGGGTGGAAGAAATTCTGAGAGCCGGAGGCTTCTTTCTGAAACCGTGGGTCCGGTCAGGCCAAAGTGGGAGGCCAGAGGCTGCAGCAAAGGTCCTGACATCAAGAGTGGAAGGGATGGAGAAGAAGAAAACCTTCATCCTCCCAAACCAGATGAGGGATGAAGATAACAAAGCCCTGGGCATTGGATACAAGGTGGAGGATGACAAGCTCTACATGATGACCTCTTACAAACTTTTCCAAAAGGAAAAAGAAGATGAGAGTAGGCAAGGATCTTCTCAGAATGGAGGTGAAACCCGGAACGCCTAACCCGCTGACAAGAAGGGACCTATTAAGCCAAGTAGCTGGACTCTACGACCCCATCGGTTTGGTATCACCTCTGAAACAGAAGGGCGCTATCCTTGTTAGGAGAGCATTCCAGGAGGCAGGAGGAGGGAAGTTGACCCGTGAGACCTGGGATAAACCACTGTCAGAGAGCCTCAGAGAAGAAGCCATTCAGCTGTTTGAGGAGTATGCGCAGCTTGGACAAGTTCAGTTTCAAAGAAGCCTGACACCAGCTCACTGGAGAGGGAAACCATGGGGAATCACATTCTCAGACGGGAGTGACAAATCATATGGAGCTGTGATGTACCTGAGGTGGAACACTAGTGAAGGAGTCGATATCCAGTTTGTAGAGTAGAAAGCCAAGCTGACTCCACTGGATCAGAAAGGGGAGGCCGTGAAGGTTGAAATCTGCGGCGCGGTTTTTGCAGCCAGGCTCAGGAAGTATGTTGAGAAGCATGGAGGCCTGGAGATAGAGCGATGGCTCCATCTGGTGGACAGTCAAACAGTCCTAGGAGCCATTCAAAGAGAGAGTTATGGGTACCAAACTTTCTTTGCGAACAGAGTGGGTGAAATCCAGAAGGCTGGCCCAGTTGAAGACTGGTGGTGGATCCCTGGAGAGCTTAACATTGCTGACATCATTACAAGAGGAGGCACTCAAGAAGATCTAAAGGAGGATTCCACATGGCAGGATGGACCAGAGTTCCTAAAGTGGCCAGTGGAGGAGTGGCCTAAAAAGTCAGCAGGAGAGGTTGCAGCGCACGCTAGAGAGAGTGTCAACAGACTCCAGAGAAAGGCATTCTCAGCAGGAATGACAAGGGCTCAAGCAAAAATAAGCCAAGCAAGTGCCCCTCAAAAAGCCCTGAAGGATGAAGGTGAAGAGAAAAGTATGGCCGCTGATCCAGCTCTTCTGGCAGGAAGGCCACCCAGGAGATGGAAAATAAAGAACCTACTGGAAGTGAGGAATTACAGCTCCTTGTCCAAGCTGGTCAGGATCATCGCCTGGATATGGCGAGCTGCCAAGAAGTGGATAGAGATGAAAAGCCAGTCAAGAACTCAAGAAGCTACTGTAAGCATAAAGTGGCATCACTAAAGGAAAAGGCCAAGCAAATTGTGCTTACAGTGAGAGAGCGTGAAGATGCCCTCAGGGATCTCTTTGGTGAAGCTCAGGAAGGTGTAGCTTTTCCTGACACTACCCTAAGCAGACTGGCAGTATACAGAGATGTGGACTCTGAGCTCTTGGTTTGTGGAGGCAGGATTCAGATGTTTGATGAAGACAAAACTGCAGTGCCCGTCTTACCATACGAGGCATGGGTGTCTACATTGCTGGCACAGGAAGCCCACAAGGCAAACCATGAGGGAATAGCAGGAACCTTGCTCAGGATGAGGAAAAAAGCCTGGGTAATCAAAGGTCGAAGAATTGCAAAACAAGTAGTAGACAGTTGTGTGGTATGCAGGAAAAACAGGGCAAAACAGTGCCAGCAGATCATGAGTGACTTGCCACCAGAGCGAACAGGCCCAGCATTGCCATTTGAGTTTACAACCATGGACCTGTTCGGACCTTATGAGGTAAAAGATGAAGTGAGGAAAAGAGTCAAACTCAAAGTCTGGGCGGTTGTATTCTGCTGCATGGCTTCAAGAGCCATACACACTGATGTTGTGAGTGACCAGTCTTCTGAGGGATTTCTGCTGGCCTACCAAAGGTTCTCTGCACTGAGGGGACACCCTAGGAAATTGTGGACAGATCCTGGCACAAACTTTGTAGGGGCCAGACCTGCTCTGGAGGAGCTTCACAGATTCCTGAGCAGACTGAACAGGTCTCAGATTGAAGAGGAAGCTGTCAATCATGGAACAGAGTGGTCATGGAGGATTCACCCTGCAGACTCTCCCCACAGAAATGGAGCAGCAGAGGCAGCTGTCAAGATAGTGAAGCGGGCCCTGAACAACCTTGGTGGTGATGGAGTTCTCACATGGGGGGAATTCCAAACATTCCTCTTCATGGCAGCCAACCTGGCAAATGAAAGCCCGATAGATGCCAGGATTCAAAGCCGAGAGGACTGTGTGGAATACATCAGTCCCAATTCCCTCATACTGGCACGAGCCAACCCAAGAGGAGACCCGGGAGATTTCAAGTTTGAAGGTTACCCATACAAGAGACTCCAAACCATACAAGCAGAGGTCAGCAAATTCTGGAAGAAGTGGTGCCAGCTAGCTGGTCCTAACCTGTTCATAAGGAGCAAGTGGCACACAAGAGAGGAACGTTGCGGTGGGAGATGTGGTCTGGCTGGCTGACCAAAATGCCTTGAGGAGTCAATATAAATTGGCCAGGGTAGTCAGTGTTAATGCTGACCGAAGAGGAATCGTCAGAGATGTGAATGTGAGGACCTTTCCAAGCTACCCTGTTTCAGTCATGAAGCCAAGCATAGGGGACACGAGCAGACAAGGAGCCAGGAGACGCTTGAAGAGGATCCCTGTGTCCATTCTCTGCAGGGCTGTGAGACGACTGGTCATCCTTCTTCCTGTTGAAGAGCAACGATAGAATGAGTAGATAGAGTGTGACCTCCTTGGGTTGAGCAACCAGGAGGTCAAGTGGGAGGTGTAAAGACAGAGATCGCATTTAGATTAAAAGAAATAGCATCGCATCATTGAGGACGACCTCTAGTGGCGTAGGGGGAATGGGGGGAATGCGCAAATCACACGTGTTCGATTTGTAAACACACCGGGTGGCACTTGCCTGATTACGGCACGTGAGGTGAGTGAGCACGGGTGAGGCTATAAAGGTCCGCGATTTCCGGCCGGGCTTAGAAGGGTTTGTGCATTGGAGGACACGAGAGAACGCATTGGTATGTAATTTATATTTTGAACTAAGGTGTAGTTTGCACAATGCGTATGTTTCTGGCACTTTTTCCCGTTTGTCATGTCTTCCATGGGACAGCGCATAGGACGGCGCAGACCTCCTTAGTGACGTCTTGGGCACGTTTGGGGGAGGCGCACATGGTGGAAATGTTTGTGTGGAAGACCATTGTTATTTTACAACACAGTGATATTAGATATCATAGTGATATTGTAATTATATATTTGTTTATGATATCTAACCGAATTACTTGGATTTGTTTGATATCTAACAGATATTTGGATTTGATTTAAATGTTTGATTAGGCATTTTGATTTATTTGAGAACTAACTTGATTGAATTTGTCTTTATCAATAGGTTTTCAACCTAATCCTAATCCTAATCCGAATCCGAATCACAAGACGGAATGCTTGTTGTTCACGTTTAAAACAATTCATGTTCAATAAAAGGAAGGAGAAGGATTTGAGCTGTCCTGCGTACTCTGTGTAACAGTGCCATTTCAAGTTGGGCAAGCACAAATGAAAACATCACCCAGATAACTTGACAGTTTGTTCGCTGGGCCTCCAGTCTTCTGGCGCTGCCAAAGCTTTAGACCTCTCTCCAGCATGTTGTCCCTCGAGACACAAATATCGAAGGTCTTCCCCCTCTCAACTTTTGAGTCAACCCAACGCAGAACATCTTCTTCACTGTTAAAATAAATTATTATATCTTAAAAATCTAAAGATATTTTGGCAGCAAAATGCAAGTTTCAAGATCCCTATTGTTTTTTTACCATGAGATGTCATCTATTGGATTTTGTGTTGGTTCTTGCAGATCATGGGGACTTTCAGGTCCAGCATCTAGGCTCCATACAGGACTACAACTAAGAATGGAAGTTACAATGACTTCCATCTAATCACAGCAAACTGAAAAATGTGATGTTATTATATGCAAAGGACATACACCACTTGTCTGTTTTAGTTATTTATTTATATTTACTCTTAAGCACATTGAGTCTGCGCCTGTCGTATTAAATGTCCAAAAAAAAAAAATGTGACTTGACTTGACTTACCTTGCTCCACAGATACTGGCGTGGAACTCAATGTCCTGGATTGGGAAGTATTTGTTGCATATCGGGCATTCTGTCTTACTTTGCTAAATGGGAAGATGTATGGACAGGATTAGTTCCAATTTTTATAGCAACCCTCTCAGCATAAATGGTAAATGGTAAATGCTCATTTGATCATTTATGGTTTCACTCAAAATCAAGAGTAATACAAATATAAAATACTATATTATTATTATCACAATAAATATTATTCTGTCCTACATAGAACCACACCTTGTTCGATGGTGGCACTACATCTGAAGTGGCAGGAACAGAAGAATCAAGCTCCTCATCTTCTTGCAGAAAATGCAGCCAAACAATGTGTCAGATTACCAGATAACACTCTGATTGACAGTTGTCAGTCATTTAACATTTAAACAGACCAAGAGTTATTTTATCTAAACAGCAAAATGAACATTTTTTTAAACCAGGATTTCTTATAGTTATGGTTATTTTCACTCAGACTTTTGTGGATGCTTAATCAGACACTCGGCTTTGATATAATATATGTATTTTTAATATTTAAATTCATGTTTCCAGGGGGGGGCTGCACGGTGGTGTAGTGGTTAGCACTCTCGCCTCACAGCAAGAGGGTCCCGGGTTCGATCCCCGGGTCGGCCCGGGTTCCTTCTGTGTGGAGTTTGCATGTTGACAGTCTCCCCATGTAAGCGTGGGTTCTCTCCGGGTTCTCCGGCTTCCTCCCACAGTCCAAAGACATGCAGGATGGGGATAGGTTAATTGATTACTCTAAATTGCCCGTAGGTGTGAATGTCTCCCCATGTAAGCGTGGGTTCTCTCCGGGTTCTCCGGCTTCCTCCCACAGTCCAAAGACATGCAGGATGGGGATAGGTTAATTGATTACTCTAAATTGCCCGTAGGTGTGAATGTGAGCGTGAGTGGTTGTCTGTCTCTACATGTCGGCCCTGTGATAGACTGGCGTCCTGTCCAGGGTATACCCTGCCTTCGCCCAATGACAGCTGGGATCGGCTCCAGCCCCCCGTGACCCTGAATACAGGATAAGCGGTAGAAAATGGATGTTTCCAGGGGCTTTAATTTATTATGACTAAACTTTATTTCCTCATGATGTTTCTATTTATCTTATGCCAATAACAGATATAATTGGAGAAAAAAAAACACAAAAAGAATCCCCACGATTTCGATTTTGGGACAGTTTACATTCACTTCGAGATGGTTGAGACAGTTTTTCAGTAATGTTCAGGGAAGCCGCAGTTTTGAAAAAGTTAGTCTGGGTGGCAACATTCACCTTTAACTTGCATTAAGTGGAAAAATGTGACAAGAAAGGCATCTCACCTCTGAATAACAAAGAGTTGTCCGAGACATCCCTTCACAATCACCTTGCACATGAAGAGCTAGCATTTGCAATGGCATAACCATTTTGCACTGTGTGCATGTAGCCTTTGGCATGAGACTGAACTCTGGAGCATCCACTGGCAGTGGTGTCAGATCAATCTCCTCTTGGAGAGGAGCAATATATAACATAAACCTCCCTCCTGCGGAGGCGCTTCTGAGAACAGAGCCAGTGTATCCCTCTGACTCTAAGGCAACAGCGGTCATTCTCCTCCTTCCATGTCCACCTGCAAATCAAGTTTTATGGGAATTAAAAGTAGTGCCAACCAAGTATATTAACATCAGTGTGCTGAGCATGGCATTCAGCCAGTGTAAGTTGACCCATTCATGGCATACTTGTAAGTGAAAAATGTTGACATGAGGAAAAGTATTATCGACTGTAATGATAATGAAATCAAGGACAAAAAGTTAAAACGTGCACAATCAGGTGTTCTGCATTATAATAATCTACAATGTCATTAATGTCAGTAATAATATATTTGATTTTTAGATTTTTAGATATGAGCCTCTATGACATCTCTTCTTGAGTTAAGCTCTAACATTATTCACTAATTTTCCCATATCTCCTTGTGGCAAGTTTGGTTATCACATTATGATCACTGTACACATGGATGTGCCCGCTTAAAACAAAAACAGTCAAGTCAGTATTTTTGAACAGCTTATTTTTGGGAAACTCTGGAAACTCCTTTTGAACCCGGAAAAGCCTTGTGTAGTGCAGGGCTCCACACTATTTAAAGATTCTATTCAAATAGCCTTATCTTAATCTAATGTCTTGTTTAACATACCAGCTGCTTTGTATAGAAGCCATCCTCCTTCAAGACTTGCCATTTTCGGGTAGGTGCTCATCAGTAAAGTGGACAACTACATTAATAAAGACAGAATATTTCAGGAAGGGATATCTGTAAAAATCGATCATGGAGAAGGCAATGATAGAGGAGGTAGGGGGAGATAAAGAAAGATACTACTCGTCAGCTCTTCATGGCTTAAGTCTTTAGTGATCGAGAGAGTCCTCTTCCCCAGCCCTGCCTGTAGTAGCTCCAGTTCATCTTGTGTGGTCGGGGTTGTTTCTGCTTTGTCACTCAATAAGAAAAAAGCCATGTCAAATCCTTTCCATGGTTTTTGTTTCTTGCCTCTGTGTTTGTCTGCAGATTTTCTTTTGAAAAATCCAGGGAATGATCTGCAAAAAAGTTAAAACATGTGAGACCCCTGTTTGTAAAATATGTTTGTAATATTTTACAAAAAGGGTCAGTAAAAAAATATAATCTGCATGGGATGGCTATATCATCCCACAAATCACCACAAAACATCTCATAAATCCCCTACAACCCGCATGGCTGACATGAAAAATAAATGCACTACTGCTGGCTGGCTACACTACCTGGACATCTCATTTTGTACAGTTGAAGGAGGAGACATGTCCTGACTCGCCTGCCTGGGTTTTTCTATTGTGCGATTGAGCACTGAGAGAAAAGTCTGCGCAGCGGCAGTGGCTGCCTGCTGGTCATACTGGGATGAGAGATTAGAGCCCAAGTTAACCATTGTTACCAACAACAACACCATCAATCACTTTAGATGAAGCAGGTAGAGTCTAAAAAGACTAATAATTTATTTATTTAAAAAAAAAGATTAAAAAGTGTGAATCCAGTCAATAGCAAGTGGAGTGTAACCTGAGTATGTGATAATCGCCTTGCCATGAAGACATGCAAAAGAGGTGATGTGTAGTATCGGTCTTTCTAAATGGGAGGGAGGAAAGATGGCTGTGGTGAAAATGGTTATGACCTGCAATACACCAGACACACATACAAAGAGCAATAATGTTTGAATCCGAGGTCCTCTTCAGCAACCATAAATGAAATCCACCCATCCATAGTAAAAAAAAACTATATGACACTACTAAGCAGTTATAATTGAGAGTGCAGCAATAGCCTACAAGGTCAAGCAACAACTTTCAAAAATAGGACAGTGGTGTTTACTGTGTCTCAAATTGTATTTTGAAGTGATATTAAGGCTTTTTAAAGTGTACTTGTATGAGATAGTCAGTGCATTACCTGCGGTAGTAGTAGTAGTACGACCCCAAAATGGAGGATCAGCAGCAGGACAAGGGACAAAACTTGGAGAATGTTTTGCTGCAGACAGAGACACAAGACAACTTAATTTCAGCTACTTAAGGCTTTAGCTAGTTAGCTAATTAAAAAAAAATATCTGGCTAAGTATACACTCTGTTTAGCATTAATGCCATTATGCTTAACGGTTACACTTACAAGCCATCAAAATTGATGGCTTGTATAGTAACTAGTAAAATAACTATATGACACTACTGAGCAGTTATAATTGAGAGTGCAGCAATACCCGTATCGATATCAATACTGCTTATACTTTAAGCGAGTAACTACTTGGACACTATGTCAGACAATAAGCATCACTTTACTGAACTGCCAGATTTGCATATCGTTGTGCGTTAGGCTACTGATAAATAATGCCTGACACAGCTAGTTAGCGCACCGAGCAACAGAATATACGTACGGGACGGCATATGTATGTCCCGCTTTCAAAATAAAAGCATCTGCCTCTGTGTCTGTGAGCGATTGACTGCCTGTATGTGTGGTGGTGGGGAGACTACTACCCGTGAGCGAGAGAGAGAGCGGGATAGTCAAATAGCTGTAATCCTGTGGGCTCTGTGCGAAGCTAGACTCAGGCTCTGCATGACCTGTTGCTGCTTAACAGGCAGCGCTGCGGGCGCGTTGTTTGACCACTAATGACGTTACTTATTATAACGTAACATAGCACGAGCACATAGCAAGCCTCTGTACTTAAGTGAAATAAACAATTCATTCAGCGTGCAGGGCCATCGGCTAACGTTATCAGCTAGCCGTTAGGCGCTAGCGCACCCCGCTAGCCTGCCTGACAATATGACGGCGTTGGATATCCGCACCATCACACAAATTAGTCAACGTGAACTAAGTTAGCATGCTTTATGTTTAATCGAAATGTCAAACAGAGTAGGCTAATGACACCAATCATTGTAATACTGTTTTATCTACTTACCGACAACTCCACCACTGCTCCCTGGCTTTCTGGCGACTGTGACTTGTCAGAAAGACGTTGTTGGTGTAGACACTTGTCACTCAAACCTGTCTGACCAATGGGGAAGCACCCGCCCACTGCGGGACGTTTGTGTCAAAATTATTCAATCAAAGAAAAACGACTTCAAAACTTTCTTCACTTCATTCAAAAAACTCCAAATCGAAAAAAATACACTTCAAATTATCTTTTATATTTCAGTTTTTCCTTTGATTGAAAATCTTTTTTTTGATTGAAGTAACTTTTTTGGGATTGAATAATTAAGACACAAATGTCCTACCATAATATGGCCCAAACACAAAAAAGATTACTTCAATCAAAGAAAACATTTTCAATAAAAAAAACAGTGTTCAAATTCAATTTTTTGAGTCTCAAAAATATTTTTGCATTCAAACACTTTCTTTCTTTGATTGAGGGTTGAAGGGTTTTTTCTGATTGAAAATATATATTTTGATTGAAGCAACCTTTTTTTTGATTGAATAATAAAGACACAAATCTACCTCCATACAATTCATAATTGTTGGCCATAACTTTGCACAAAACTTTTTCACAACGTCGGCCGAAATAAACTCCTCAGACATATTGATGGTCTCGGCGTCTGAAAAAACTGTTACATTATTTTTTACATGCCTGGGGTGACACCAGTGTCACAGAAATTCCAGCTCATAGTTTTTAGCCTCTGTCACCGTTGGTAGAGGCCTGACTGAGAGGAGTGTTTAAAGCAACCTGAAATGACTCTCTCTCTCACTCACTCACTCACTCACTCACTCACACACACACACACACACACACACACACATACACACACACACTCTGTTTATGTTTATTTGCCAACTGTCAGCTTTGTCCACTTATTTCCAATCAAAAACATTCAGACAGTTGTTGCTATGCCCTAGCAGTGAGATCAAAAGTATTCCGTGAGCATCTCGCAGGAGCAGTAAAGGGTATGTGTTTCAGCACCGTGGATAGGGCCGCTGTACAGGCGTCTCTGCACTGCTCCTATGCCAGGAAGATGCTTCCTGAATAACTTTGATCTCACCACTGGGACATAGCAACAACTGTCTGAATGTTTTTGATTGGACATAAGTGGACAAAGCTGACAGTGATTGGCAAATAAACAGAGAGAGAGTGAGTGTGTGTGTGTATTTTACTGTCGGCGATAACAAAGGCTTCAGTGGCGGGAAGAATCAGAATTCTGATTGAAGACTCAAGTCATTTATCAGTAGGAGGAAAGAAGACGAAAAAGGAAGACGGTAGGTGAGGTTCTTCTTGTCAATGTTTGCTAGTTGAAGTTTAATAGCCGATAGATAATTTATATTGATAAAGTGTATGATATGTTGCCCAGCCTGTGCCCAGAGCTTTTAAAAAGAAAAGACAAAAGAAAATTATCTACATTTGTTTTCAACTATTTGGTGGCTATATCAAACTTTGCTAACTGTAACAGTGATATGAATGAATGTAAATAAATTAGTGCTGTCAAAATTGACGCGTTAATCTTTGCGTTAATTATGAAATATCGTGGCGAGCGATCACCGAGGAGTTTTTTTTTTAAAATTATCCCGGTAATTTGTCTGCGTGAGAGACAATAGATGAGGCGTGTGCTGCTTTGTCCTCTGACAATGCAAACAGACTGGTCTGTCTGTCTCCGTAACGGGCCGAATGTAAAGGAGGACTAAGCTTGTCGTCGATTGACAGCACTAAAATAAATATATCGGAAAGACTTGCTATAACGTCATGAAGATAAAAAGAAAAGTGTTGATGTAGGCTATTGGAGACAGTTGACAGACACCTGTCTCCAATAGCCTCTAAAAGCTTCTAAAGAGGCTGAGAAGGAAGCGACCTGTTGTCTATAATCATTGCTGCCATCTTAGATGACCATGTGTGTTTGTGTGTGTGTGAGAGACAGAGAGAGAGAGACAGAGAGAGAAAAAGTCAGTATAATATGTCAGTATAATATGTTATTAAAATGTCATAAAAGGTCAAGGTATAATATGTAATTAAAATATCATAAATAGTCAGTATAATATGTTATCAAAAATATAAAAAGTCAGTATAATATGTAATTAAAAATGACATAAAAAGTCAATGTATAATATGTTATTAAAATGTCAGTCATATGTACATGTAAAAATGTCATAATGTTGCCTGTGCTTATTTTTTCATTTCAGATGGCGTTGAAAGATCTCATACATTCCAGGCCCGACAGCCCCTTTTTTAGGCCGCCGCCCATCCACTTATGTGTAGTGGATATGTTAGAACAGCCAAAAACTGTAATTTGGCATTTTTCCGAAGGTGGTGTCACAGCAGGCACCACCAGAAATAATCAATTGGCAGTTTTTTCAGATGGCCAGACTGTGGAAAACGCCACAATTTATGAGGAGTTTGCCTCCAAAATTAAAGTGGGCAAAAGTGACATGGTAAAGGGCCTCCGGCTAAGAGGGGAGTCCCCTCCTTTTTATTTGCTCATCACAAAGGAGACCATTTTTTTCAGAAATGCTCCCCTGCAAATCTCTGATGAAGTCAGAGAAAAAGCAGGTGCCCTCCTCTGCCCCTTATCACACCTGACTGCCTCAACAGCTGCAGAGAAAAGGCAGGGCCGATTACAGTGGAGGCAGCGGTGGTGGAAGTGAGTAAAGAAAACAAATTAAATTAAAATTTATGGATATAATATTTGTTTAGTTTAAGCCTTGTATTCCTTAAACTGTCATAAAATAATATTATTATTATTTTGCACTTTAACTGAGTTAAATCACCAACTTCAGTCCTGATCATAGCCTACCCAATATTCACTCATTTTCAAAATGATGATGATTTGTTGTGTTGAAGAAAACTCTTCAGGTCCAATTCTGTAGCTGGTTCAAATGAGGTTTAATCACTGACAGTGGAGAAAAGAAATTCACAGTGTGTCTATGAAGATCCAGTCTGAGGAATGGCCTGGCTGAGTTGAATTTATACAGAACAGTTTGATAGAACAAAAGGGAAGGCGTCATGAGTGGATTTGCATTGACTCAGCACATGTCTCTCTGCAGAGGAAGAGACATCTGTTAAGGTGTGACCGTTCTTGGGAGAGCTAGACGATGTCACTACAGGGGTCACTCATCGGGCCTTGATCAATGTATTTGAGACAGAGACCATTCAGGAAGAGGGAAAGATCAAAGAGTCTTTTCATCAAGACGGCAAGGGTTAACACAATGGAAAACAGCTCAGCAGGACATTTGATGTTTAGAGAGAAAGGAACATTATACCAAAACCAAATAAGAATTGTAAGGTAACACAATTTCTTCTACAATTCCCCATTTTGTCCTATAGGACAACACTAAATACACAAGAAAATGTAATCAAGTGAAGTAAGAAAATTACAATACATCAATTCTACACAATTTGTCGAAACCATCATGAAATAATTCTTTAGGTACGTCGTGAGTAGTTCGTTGAGTCATCATTTTAGTAGTCACCTTAGCTGTAATAATTTTACACATTGCTCTGATACAAGAAAAAAATAATAAGGGCTAATAAAAAAAAAAAAGATTATTCCAACATAACAACAAAAACTATAAAACAGATTAAACCAACAAAAACATATTGAACTATATTTGTACCCCAACGGCCAATGAGTGTTTCCAACCATTCAAAAGGGCTACTAATATCGCTGGTGTGCACCTTATCAGCAATGTGTTTAACATGTGCAATGACATCAGAAAGGCTAGCATTATAATCTGACACATAAGTACAACATTCAACACAAATCATTGCACAAGTACCACCCTGGGATGCTAAAAGATAGTCTAAAGCTGTAGGCAGGAGGCGTAGAAGAGGTTGAAGTCCAAATTATTAAAGTCCTTGGTCACGGAGGAAAGCACAAAGTGACAATATGAAATTATGTCATGTCCACTTCCGGTGCCTTTAATACACAATTCTAATGGCCCTGGAACTACACTAAGAGGGGTGGTAGCAGGGGCATCCATGCACGCCTGACACTTGTTTATGGATATTTTGCAGGATAAAGTTCTAATTTCAGGTGAAAACTAGAGAAAGTTCATGGGTGTGAGATGTGTGTGTATTCCGGTGAAGTATATGGCACGTGTCACATTCCACATGTGTAACAGTTATGGTTAGAATTGGAGCTTTGGTCAGCTATCATTCTAGGCAGGTTGATATAAGTGTTTGTAGAAATAATTTGGTCGTGTGTGGAGATTGTATTTGGTCCAGTTTCCCGTTTCTGACGGAGGCTGGAGACTGCATTCGAGGAGGGATGAGCTATCTCTGATATGCTTCTTTCTGGTGGCTCCATAGCTGCAGTATTAAGAAGGAGATCTTCCAAAGCAACTTCCTGTCCCCATTGCTTAATACTGGTACTGCAAAGGAGCCATAGAAGTGATAATCCGGTCACAAGCAGCAGCTATGTTGGTGTCGTTCATCAGTATCTGGTCAGAACAGCACCGTTCCAGGTTGTTCTCCTGCTGGGCTGTTGATCTTCACTGGTCCATGTTGACATCCTGCTGGGCTGTTGATCTTCACTGGTGTGAAGAGTGGATCATTGTGGGGTGTCACACACTTCATGACAGTGTTGTTGGTCAGCAGTATTTGCGATGGGCCGGTCCACCTGGGCTGGAGAGCGTTCCTTTGCTTGAACTGCTTCAGGGTTGAAATCACCAGGCTGAAGGTTGTGATAGTTCCCGTCAGTGGGAGGCGTGTGGGCTGCGATCACCTGTTAGTGCAGAGCTTAGACAGAAGAACACAGTTCCTTGCAGAGTTCTCGTGTGATAGAGGAGTTGAAATGGGTGCCGTCGTCGCTGTTGATGCAGCGTGGGGTCCCAAACAGGCAGACAATGTCTCTGAGGAGCAGAGTAGTCACTGTTGTGGTGTCTGCTTTTTTTCTTTGCAAAAACTTAAGTCTATGTTGAAAACATATGATTAAAAAACAAAACAATAACAATAACGTGAACATATGACTTTGTACAAAGTCAATCAGCATAGTTACATAAGAGTCCCCACGGGGGGGAATGCTCTTCTTGGTTTGTGTCGACAAAATTGTTTGAATTTAGGGACGTAACAGGAGCAACGTAAATCTGCTTATTGCAGCAACCATTCCCCATTTGCTCCTGTGAGTCACACCATGTGTCGCACAAACAAGTTGAGGAAGCAGGAAATGTGTGGCTAATGCGCGGCCGTCGCAGGAGCTCCACAATTCATAAAACAACACAACCAGGCAGAGCGCTCAGAGGTGTCGGGGGCCGCTTGTAACGTAGCCACGTTAAAGCAAAGAGCTCAGCTTGTGGGGCTGAGCATGGGGGTGGGAGGGGGTGGGTGAGATTCTAGGATCTCAAATAGGGGACCAATTGCATAACCTGAGTCAAGTGTAGGGCTCTCTGATTCCCACAATGCACATAGACTAAAACGCAGAATCTGACAAGAATCCCTGTAAAACGTGGAATTTCGTGGAATTTGTCAAAATCTGAAAATCAATGTTTTCTTGAACATTATAAGAGTTTGTTACCATATCTAAGCTGAAAGAAAAGGGAAGGGGGGGGGGTAATCAACGGGAACAACGCCCCATTCAGTATGTCTGAAAAGTGAAACATAAATAGCAGCGAGTGGACTGACAGATACGCTGATTTTAGACACAGCGAAAGTCAGGGGCAGGGGGCTGCTAGAAATGTCTTTATTTTGATCTATCTACCGGCACGATTACACACTATTTGATGAAAAAAAAAACGCTATAAAATTGTAAAATACTGAATTACTTTAAATGAAAACGGAAAACAGAATTTCAAAAATAAAACGGAAAACAGAATTTCAAAAATAAAACGGAAAACAGAATTTCCAAAATAAAACGGAAAACAGAATTTTGAAAAATGAGAACGGAAAACAAAATTTAGAAACATTTAAAGGAAAACACAGAAGTCCGAAAAATGGAAAACAGAAAGTATGGAATTAAGGAGAAAACAATAAAATGGAAAAAAGAATTTAGAAAAATTACACAGAAACCGGGATTTAGAAAATTAAAACGGAGTGCATGGAATTTGGGAAAAATTAAATGGGAACACATGAAATTTAGAAAAATAAAAATGGAAATCAGAATTTAGAAAATGAAAACGGAGAGCACGAAAATCTGGAAAAATAAAAGGAATCTTGAAAAATTTAAACAGATTTCATAGCTTTCTAGTCAAGTGCTCCAGTGGGAGAGCGGTATGAGCTACCATCTACAGACAAAAATAACTCAGGTTTTGCAAGTGGTTTGTCTAGTGGATTGGGACGGGTTGAGCAAAAAGATCAACTAAGATCAGCTTTCACAACTATATGGCTTGCCATCAATTAGGGAAGGAAGGAGGGAAACAGAGTTAAGAGGTGATCAGCGCTCAATAGTAAGGTTAGGAAAGAAGGGTGAACTCATAACAAGTCTGTCTAGAGGAGGAAAAAATGTTGCTTTCAGAGCAGAAGACAACATGGGAGACAGAGTGGGGGGCAAATAGTGTTTAGTGGAGATCTCAGTACCATGGAGGAGGTCGTTTCTACAGCGAGACTGAAATAAAAAAATAATAAAAAAACTGGGATCTGGGATGAACAGAACAGGAGGAGTGGATAGTGGTTGGATCTGTAACTACAGGAAAAATAGGGTTCATTAACTGCACCGAGGTCTCATAACTTTCTCTTATTTGTTTGTTTGTTTGGAATGTTACAGAGGCTGGAGGTAGGTAGTTTTATGCCTTGTTCTAACAGGGACTCTATCACAGGTCCAATTCTTATTTGGTTTTGGTATAATGTTCCTTTCTCTCTAAACATCAAATGTCCTGCTGAGCTGTTTTCCATTGTGTTAACCCTTGCCGTCTTGATGAAAAGACTCTTTGATCTTTCCCTCTTCCTGAATGGTCTCTGTCTCAAATACATTGATCAAGGCCCGATGAGTGACCCCTGTAGTGACATCGTCTAGCTCTCCCAAGAACGGTCACACCTTAACAGATGTCTCTTCCTCTGCAGAGAGACATGTGCTGAGTCAATGCAAATCCACTCATGACGCCTTCCCTTTTGTTCTATCAAACTGTTCTGTATAAATTCAACTCAGCCAGGCCATTCCTCAGACTGGATCTTCATAGACACACTGTGAATTTCTTTTCTCCACTGTCAGTGATTAAACCTCATTTGAACCAGCTACAGAATTGGACCTGAAGAGTTTTCTTCAACAGTTGTTATTGTTGCTATTAAAAACAAAACTAAACAAAAATGAACTATTTACTCTATATTCGAAATGCTAGTTTTATCCCGTTTTCATGGCCTGGGCTGTGTCAATGATTAGCAACAACATTGTTTTTTATGCACTTTTATTTTTGTGCAGTGTCAAATAAAAAAAAACAACAACTTACTTTAGAGGACACAAATGTCACCTTCCGAAAACTGCTATAAAAGTTCTATTTCTGGCCATACATTTAATTGTAAACGTATTATAGACCCTTTCATTGTATTCAAACATTCCAAGCCTAGCGAGGATGCGCGTGCAGTTTGGGGTCAGAAAATGTCAAGGTAAGCGAAGAGCATGTCTGTCCACGGTCCTCCACCGAATCAATCTGAATATGATCTTTGTTGTCGATTAAGGACCGCGAACAATAGCTAAAATAAATTAGTACTCACCGACGGCAATAGTCTGCCTGACCCAGCTTCCATAAAAGATTGGGTAGATGATATTAGCAAGTGGCCAGATATCCAGTGGCCAGCTATTCACTCTTACCTTATCGATAAACCTAGCCCGTACACGCGAGAAAGTCTATGCGCATACAAGTCGCTCGATGCCTATAATTATGTCGTGTCTGGACATGTTCAAAAGATCCTACAATGACATAGGGAAAGGTTTTTGTGCACTGAAAGCAGAAGTCCTGCTAAGCCAGCGTCAAGGAAAGAAGACGACTATGTACGAGGCGTGGGTCATATACAACCAGGAGAAGTGCTACATTCACACAGCTAACTGCACCTGCATGGCAGGGTAAGTTGATTTTTTTCTTAAACCAGAGGACACTGTCCTTATCTTGTTGACAGTTTTATTTCTATAATTTCCTGTTAGAATCATTCCATTTGCCATTTAACGTAAATTTCACTTGCTCTCTCACTGTTCAACATAGCATAACATAGCATAGCATAGCATATCATCTGTTAATTTAGCCTATTTAGCTTAATCCTCTCTGCTCCAACTCCTTGTCCACGATCGCAGTTATATGAAAACATCTGAGAATGAAGCTTAGCTGCTCCTCTTTAGCAAGTATGTCACTTTTCAAAAAATGATACCATAAATTTACCAGCCACTGTCAAATTTGACAAGCATTTGGCAGGTGCTAACTTCCATCATACACACACACACACATTAAAAAAACAGTAGTTTAGATCGTTTTGATTAATCTGCTTAATGTGATTTCATTTCAGACTTGGGTCATGCTGTAGCCATGCAGCCTCAATTGTGTTCAAAGTTGAACTTTGTGTTAGAATGGGAATGATAGAGGAGCCAGCAGTCACCTCAGGAGAGTGTGTGTGGAAAGACTTGAGTAGGAAAGAAGTCCAACCAGCTCCACTGAGAAATATCAGCTTTCGTAAACCAAAGAGACCAGGCAGTCAGTGTCCAGCCACTTTGGAAACTGTCAGGAGTAGGCCTAACAGCACCACTCCCAGAGGCACAGGCATGTTGTAGTTGACAGCCTAGATAAGTTTCCTTTGGCCAAACATAATTTTGTGTATTTACACCTCCCTCCCCCCTTCGACATTATGTCAGACAAGGAAAGAAGCTTTTATGGAGATGCAAGTTATACAATGTGTATGGTAGTGTGATCATGCCTGCAATTCTTAACATCGTGGAAATGTGATTATCTACACTGTACTAAAACAAGGGTGAGATGTTATGTTATGGCACATATTGGAATGTACTGACATATTTGTATTTGTATACTCATACAGCACTGACAGATGATGACATCCTGGAGTTACAGAGTATTGCCCCTCATGCTGCAGTCCTGACCAGTTTTGAAAACAGCGACACGTACACAGCGTCATCCGGCAGTGATACGGAGGAACAGACAAATCTACCTGAGCCCTTGACTGCTTTGTTTGATGAAACACGCAGGGATCTGTCACCACATGAGCTGCAAGTGAAAAGTGAGGAAACATTTCAAGACTAAGAAACTAAATTACAGCCCCATCAGTGTGAGAGGCTGGAATTTGTTACACAACAGCAGTCAAACTCAAAAGACTGGCAGACCTACAGAGCTGGCAGGATTACAAGCACCAGGTTTCACCATGTGGCTACAGCCGGACATATCAGTGACACATACCTTATGGACATAATGCAGTACAACCATCCATCCATCCATCCATCCATCCATTTTCTACCGCTTATCCTGTATTCAGGGTCACGGGGGGCTGGAGCCGATCCCAGCTGTCATTGGGCGAAGGCAGGGTACACCCTGGACAGGACGCCAGTCTATCACAGGGCCGCAGTACAACCAAATACAGCTAAATGTCCCAGCTGTTCTCTGGGGTAAGTCCATGGAGGAGACAGCAAGGCAAGCCTACACAGATCTTATGGTCAAAAGCCATCAAGACTTTAGGGTCAGTTCCTGTGGCTTAGTGGTCCGGCCCGCTGAGCCTCACCTTGGATCATCACCAGATGGCGTGGTGACATGTACCTTCACACCAATACTATTACCAAACCCAACTCCACATGTTTGTGTCCGACCTAGGCTACTGTGAGTTTGTGTTATGGACGAGAAATGAGATCATAGTGCAACGCATTATGAAAAATCAAGAGTTTCTGCTGGAGACTTTACCACAGGCACAACATGTCTTCATTTCAAAAGTGTTACCTGAGCTGTTAACAAGAAAACCTGACCCTTCCTTACAGCCACAGCAAGCCTGCCAAATCTGCAGAAGACCAGATTTTGGTAAAATGATTAACTGTGTGAAATGTGATGGTCATTTCCATTATGGCTGCGCACAAATAAAAAGGAGGTCAGCAAAATGGATGTGTAAAAAATGTATTTCATGATTGATAACATTTCATATATGTACATGACAATAAATCAGTCATTTCAAGTCAATGACTTAACTTATTTAACTTAACACTTTTACAAAGGTTAGTTAGTGAAGCACACACAGTCACTACTTCATCTAGCATATCAACCTGAGACACTGGGATTACTGTTTGCAAAATTTTAAAACACTTCCACCTTCCTATCACTCGCTCTACATGTATCCTAACACGTGCCAGTTGTCTGGATGTGTCAACTTCCTGTGCAGAGAGTTGTTTTTTCCCGTGAAATAAGGCATAGGAAGGGTTGCACCATAAGCAGCTAGTTCATCATGTACTAAAAATCCCCTATCAAGACCTCATCCATAGGCTCCAACAGTTCCAGGAAACCAGACTCTCTGGTAATCTGTTTATCTGATACCCGGCCACCCCACCCTGGAGACACAAATGAAATGGCCCCAGCAGGTGTGGTGGCAATCAAATACTTAATGGTATTGCTGTGTTTATAATTGGACCAAGTCTGGGCTCTTGCAGTGAGATTACTAGGTCTAGCTATAAAAATTTCAGTGCAGTCAATAATGCAGCGACATCTTTTAAAGTTTCGCTTGAATGCTCTGGGCATATTTTTAAGTATTGCTCCCTTGTTTGGCCATTTTATTAGTGGCTTGAGGACCACTGACATAACAGATATCCAGCACCGATAAATATGAGATACAGTGCTATTTGCTATATTAAATTTATATGCCAGGTCAAGGTTGCTGAGGCCCAACCTTAATTTCATTAAGACCATTAAAAGTTGGTCCTCTAAAGGAAGGCTATGATGACTTATCTCACTGCTTAGTTTTTTAAGGAGCCATTCAAAGATGATAGAGGTCAGTCCAGTGAAAAACACTAATCGTCGAAAGCTAGACTTGACATTACTGTATGTAAACTTCGATTGGTTTAACTTGTGCCTTAAAGAGTCATTCTCACTGCATAGCTGAACACATTCCTGCTGTAGGTTATTGTAATTTTCCTGGAGTTGACGATGTGTCAAGCGAAGGTTGTCATATTCACTTCTTAACACCGTTGGTGGGAGGTCTTCATCAGCTTGAACTTAAAACAAAGACAGACAGACATTCACTGAAAAGTTATCATCACTGTGATGTTTGTATCTTGTGGCAATACAGGAAATCTGTAAATTCCAGCTCTGTGATGGATGTAATTCATACCAGGGCAATGGTCTTGTTCCATTTCTGCAATGGAAGAATCAGGTTGCTCTACAGGGATGTACGTATCTGCTCTCTTACTTTTCCTGTGATATCTAGATGAAAAGAAAAGAAACAAACTGTGACAGCATTTAGCCAAATTATCCACTAATTAATTAATAAGTAATTAATTACTTATACACTAAACAAATGGCAAAAACACCATTAAGGTCTGAAGCATGTGTTATTTATCTTATTTTATAGGCATACCTTTCCATTTTTGTATCACGGTTCTTTTGTTTTATGTATGCAAACAAAGACGGCACAAAGTCAGTCATCTGATGCCTCCCCTTCAAAGACAAGAAAATACTTGTTGTTCTAATGTTGCCTCAACTGCTGCATCAATGGAAGTACCAACACTAGTCTATGCAACAAGTCACAATTGACAGAGAATTTAAGTGTCTAATAGTCCTAGAACGTTATATCATTTTGGATAATTAACTTAACTTGTTAAAAGGGAACGTTTGTTTACTTAGTTAGCGCACCATGTTTACTTGTCAACGCTCTAGCCGGCAGCTAACTACATGCTAGCTACGTCAAAGACCACAACATAACTTTAGGCAGCATAGGTTTCATATACATATGTGCATTGACACACATTTCTGTGAAATCCAGGCTTTTCAGCGTAATCTAACAGAAAGAGCTGATAAATGATAACTTACCTGAAATGAAGTGAGCACTACAAACAAGAGCCTCTTTGACCGCAGTAGCATCACCCCAGTCTTCTCTTTTTAATGCTTGGAGCCACAAACGACATCAATTTTTTTGAAAGGGATGAGATCCTGTCGGGATTCTTAAGAACTTGACACCATTGCTGGTTCTATTTTCACAGCCAACTACGCTACAAGTAGGCATCATATGTGTTGGACTGTTGACTTGGTACAACTTAACGCTAGGAGCATGTGTTTTCTGATCCCAAACCTTGCGTGCATATTTCTGTGACGTAGCTCTCGAAAGCATCTATAGGAACTGAGGTTCAATCGAGTTAGTTACAATAACACACCCTTACCAAAATGTATGCCATGTATTTAAGGACCAAAATTATCAAAACATTTAAGTTAAAAGCCAGAAATATCCCTAAGGTTGTACAAGGATTAAATACATGTATTGGCTACAAAAGGATATACAGTTTAACAGTTCTTGTATTATTGAGTATACAATATGAAATTAACATAACAATCTAACTTGTTTTTCAGTTATCTACCGTGCAAAAGGTGGATATGGGGAAAGTAGCTGTCCCTCTCCTAAAAATGATTCTGCAGCAGGTAGGTTAATTCAGTTAATTCAGGATAAATTTGGATTTATTTATTTCTATTATGGTTAATATTAACTAATTATTATGGTGTCAATAAAGTTATCTTCTACAGGATAAAACCTGTGTCCAGCTTTGCCTGTGGAGGGAGGCAGCAATCTTAAAGAAATCATTGCAGCTGGGGACCATTGTCAAAGTGACACACCTGAGATCGAAACACTCAGACTACGTCCCCAGCTGTACAGCACAAATTTTTCACAGCTACAAGTAGGCTAATTTGTTGTCGTTTGTTTATTTGTAACAATTTTGGAACACAGTGGACGTGATTGAGAATTATATCAGGCAAACACTTACATGTCAATGTCTAAGAATAGTCAGTATAATATGTAATAAAAATGTCATAAAAATTCTGTATAATATGTAATTAAAAATATCATAAAAAGTCAATGTATAATGTTATTAAAAATGTCATAAAAAGTCATAGTATAATATGTTATTAAGATATAAAATGTCAGTATAATATGTCATTAAAATGTCATTAAAAGTCATAATATAATATGTAATTAAAAATGTCATAAAAGTCAGTATAATATGTAATTAAAAATGTCATAAAAGTCAGTATAATATGTAATTAAAAATGTCATAAAAAGTCAATATAATAAAAATGCCATAAAAAGTCAGTATAATATGTCATAAAAAGTCAGTATATGTTATTAAAAATGTCATAAAAAACACATTATATATTATTAAAAATGTCATAAAAAGTCAAAGTATAATAATCAAATAAAAGGTCATTGTACAGTGTCACACCGGTATGTCAAGTTTGAGTTTTTGTCCTGTCTCCATGTTTGTTTTGTGACTTCCTGGTTTATTTTGGAAATTAACTCTCCTCTCGTTTCAGGTCACTTGCCCTTCCTCATGTGTCACCAGTCTGATTGTCTCCCCTGATTCCTGATTGTGTCCACCTGTTCCCCATTTCCCTCCATGTGTTTATAGTCTGCGTCTCCCTTTTGTCCTGTGCCAGTGTGTCATGTTCCTAGTACAGATCACCAGCTCACGTCATAGTCGAGCTCAGTCTAGTTCCGTAGTTCCTAAAAGGAGTGATTTTTGTTGGCTCTGCCTTTAGTAGTTTGTCTCATAGTCTAGGTTTTTGTTGTTCCTCTAATTCCTCGAAAGAGTGATTTTTGTTGGCTCTGCCTTTAGTGGTTTATCTCATAGTCTAGGTTTTTGTTTTTCCTCTAGTTCCTCGAAAGAGTGATTTTTGTTGGCTCTGCCTTTTTGTAGTTTATCTCTTAGTCTAGGTTGTTAGGTAGTTTCAGTTTAGACCATCCCTCGTCGTGAGGCGCCTTTTGTTTCCCCGGTGTGTCCGGTAAAACTGAAATTAAAGACTCACTGCTTCATCCCGAACTCTGCACTCGAGTCCGCTCATTCAAGTTTTCCCCCTGTGTCAGTATAGTTCATAAAACAGTAAAAAATATATTTTTATTTCATTTTGTTATTAAAAATGTTTAAAATGATATTAAAAGTTGGTCTAATATGGTATCTGATGTTTACTTTTCCTCAATAGGAGGTCTCAACTGTGACTAAGGAGATCGTGGGGGCCACGGGGGTCATTGAAGCTGAGGGGGAGGCTGTAGCCCTCGACCTCCTTTTGGAGGACGCACCCATCCTCAAAATAACGGAGGAACTGTGGGCTCCTATTGAGGCAGGGATGGTGGAGGTGCCTCTGATGGTGGAGGTCACTCTCTCAGGGAAAACAGTGACCGCAATCAATGTTGTGTAGATAGGTTTTGTTTTCCTTGTTCAGTTCTTTATTAATCTTGTTGTTTTTTATATTGTTCCTTTTGGTCAATTAACTGTTTAATTCAATGTGTTCAACTGTTCAATTTTGTTATTTTGTCATTAAATTAATCAAATGTCCTACCTTGTTGCCGTTGTGTCAATTACACCATATTAGAGATTTTAAAAGCTATTTGAATATTAATTTTGACTTATCCTATTATTAGATCTATGTAGATGACAACATATTAGGCTTATTATATATAATAATTGAACACATTTTTACATTACTTCAAATGAATTCATACACATAAGCAATATCACACAAGAGACTTAGGGCCCTAGTTTCGTAGACCAGGCGCAGTCAGCACTCAGCGCACGTGCGCAAAGCTGACGGGGTGTGTCCACCTGGACTTTGCAAGTTTCGTGCACCGCACAGGCTAGCGCAGGCACACCTCCTGTCTCGCCCACCCGCGCAAGTGGGAAAGAGGGAGGAGAAGAAGGCGTGAGTGGGAGACGAGGAGGAGACGAGGCGTGGACTGGGATTAATACAGCCGATACAGATCTTCACCAATCAAATGAGCTCCTCTCCTCTCCTTTAACGCGTTAGGGGAGGTTCAGTGCAAGTTTTGTCACTTGACAACCCAATGACAGAAGCAGCGCCGCCGCTCCCACCACGCGCTGTGCGTGCGTTTCATAATAATAACAATGCCGATATTATAAAAAACAGGAGAGAGAGAGAGAGGGAGATGTTTTGGTCTGAGAGGCTGAGTTTCTGTTACGCATGCCATTTAAACTTTAAACAACCTACAAGACTTTGAACTATAACACTATTACTCAGTTTTTTGATATCTTTTACAGTTTTTCTATAATCACAGTTTATGTTTTATGTTTTTTTCAGATCTCATCAGAGTTTATAATGGGTGTGTATTGTGCGTGCTAGAGTGGGTGACATCATCGCTTAGAGTGTGAGAGCAGCCCAACACACTTCAGCTTTTTTTTCTTTCCAAACTCCTCCCGGCCACAATTTTCACGTTACAGACGTGATATTTTCCGATTTTGTAGACAAACTTGTCCTGTCTCTCACAATGTGCTCAAAAACTCTGTGAGATTTACAGAATTTGAACTAGCAACCTCTAAGCGCGGCCACGTCTGTTTTTTCTTCCAATGGGCTGCCATACAAATTGAGAAACAGATTTTCACAGAAACCTGAAAGCAGGGCCATTTCTAACTCGCCCTAGCGTCCACATTTCTGACACTATGAAAAAATTAAAGTGATCACTGTCTTCAGCAGAGTGGCGCTAACGGTGCGAAAATTTTGGTGATAGGAGTCTCCGTGTGAGCGTGAGAAGCTTTTGTTCGGAGCCTCCGCAAAGCCGAAATGGAGGAATAGAGACAGGCAGTTACACATGCGTAGAGGGCTTTGATCTCTGTGGCTTTGATCTTTAGAAGTGACTGCAGGTGTGCTCTGATTGGCTGACAGGAGCAGCAGACAGGAGCATTCAGTGGGATTTGTAGTTTTTTTTGTCAAACATCTTTTGCTCAGGCATACTTTCACCTAGAAACTCCATTTAAACTTTAAAATGTAGACACAAGTCTGTCTATCTCTCTCTGTCTCACTCTCTGTCTGCCTGACTACTACTACTACTACTTCTACTACTAGCCTACTACTGATACTACGTCCCCTACTTGTATTTGTACTAGTACTACAACTGCTTCTACTACTAGCCTACTAGTGATACTACGTCCACTGCTCATACTTGTACTACTACTACTTATGCTAGCCTACTACTGATACTACGTCCACTACATGTACTTGTACTACTACTGCTACTACTTGCCTACTACTGATACTACCTCCACTACTACTTCTACTACTACCCTACTACTGATACTACTTCTAATACTTCTACTACTAGCCTACTACTGATACTACCTCTACCACTTGTAGTAGTACTAGAACTACTACTACTTCTTCTACTGCTGATACTATGTCCACTACTTGAACTTGTACTAGTACTTCTACTCCTTTGCTACTAGCTTACTACTGATACCATGTCCACTACTTGTACTTGTACTAGTACTACTACTACTAGTACTTCTACTACTACTAATACTTGTACTAATATTACTAGTACTAGTAGTACTTCTACTTCTACTACTACTAATACTACTAAGACTTATACTAATATCACTAGTACTAGTAGTACTTCTACTCAGACCCAAGTACACATGTGTTGATAGAATGTTTGAAATAAAACTAACCATGCATTTTTAAGGATTTATGTCTTAGCAGCAGCAGCGTGTCATACTTCCTAGTAGGCTATGGCAGCGGCGGAGTGATATCACCTAACGCTTATAAGTTACCGGTTCTATAATCGTTTGTTTACCTGCTGTCATTGCTACAGACACAGAGTAGCCTGCAGTGCTAGTTTCTTAAATCTCACAGAAATGGACACTTTTGGAGAATATACTGAAACTTTTGAAGACTCTGATGAGGAGCGTCTGTGGAGACCGAGATAGCTGGAGCTGAGAACCGGGACCGAACAAACGGAGATTGGTGGTGCCAGGAGGGAATCCCCCGCAACGCGTCCGAGGGTTTACGGGTCTACGGACAGAGCAGAGGTCTGGGTTCGCGGTGCGTAATTGTGGGTTCACGTGGCCGTGGGCTGCCCGGTGTTGGTCTGCGGTCCAAGGGCTTTTCACCCAGCTCTGAGGGCACGAGGCTCGACTATTCGGCGGTGTTCATGTGTCTATTTACCGGAGGGAATCCCCGCAACGCGTCCGAGGTTTTACGGTTCTCCGGAAGGAGCAGTGGTCTAGGTTTGCGGTGCGTTATTGTGGGTTCGCGTGGCCGTGGGCTGCCCGGTGTTTGAGTGAGGGCTTTTCAGACAGCCTTGGGGGTATAAGTGCCGACAATTTGGCCCAGTTCGATTGCCTATTTATGGGCAGTATTTCCGGCCGTGTGTCTTAGAGTTTTGAGTCTGACGGAGCAAAGTAAAGTTCCGCTGCTGCTGAGAAACTAGTTCCTCAAAAAATGGATGATTCATGCGATGCGAGGTTAGTTTTATTTCAAATATTATTCTATCAACACAGATATGTACATCGCCAGTCTAGTGTTTTAATTGATTTGCCTCGGGTGCACTGTGGAGTGGGCAAGACTGTTTTTAATGCTTGTCTAGCTAAGAACCATTGACTTGCGTTAGCCATAGCATAAGCAAACTCGGCAACTAGAAGAACTGAATGAAATTTTTTTGAAAACGTATCCAGACGTCTCAAACACACCGGCTCACTTGGAAAATAGGTCTTATGTCCAACATTCCTAACTATCCCTTAAAGTGGTTTACACGTTTACCCGTAGTATATTGATCATCAATAGACAGGCCTATGTATGCATTCATTAACGAAATTATTAAGACATATAGCTGATATAAGTAGTTTAATACATATCATGTATGACAGTTTGGTGTGACAGAAAGTATTATTAGCAGGCTAATAGTGAGTAATTAATTACACAAATAAGCATGTAATATATACAGGTTGCATGAATGTAGTATTAGAAATAGGAGTGTGAAGAAGTGTTTATCAACAAATGAATATGAAAATGTTCAGAATAAACGTAATTAATATATGATGTTTTCTTTTACAGGTTGGTGCCAGAGGGCCATACTGCAGGGTGAATCCTCATGTTCCCCTGTTGCGTCTCTACTTTGGGGAAGGGGATTTGACGAAGGACTTCCGTCTTTCCAGGCCTTCCGTGGAGAACCTCATCCAGTGCCTACAGGAGGACACTGACCATGGATGGGGGAAGGCTTTTGAGGTGCTTGTCTTCCTGTACTAGCGGGCTAGTGCCACCTCCTACAGGGCCGTGTCAGAAGCCTTCGACATACCTCAGCAAGCAAGGGCATCCAAGGCATCTTCAAGAGGCTCATCCACTTCCCCAGTAGGGATGAGCTGGAGGAAATTGGGGCTAGGTTCCAGCTGCTCTCTGGTTCCCCGGTGTTTGGCAGAGTGGCGGGGAGCATTGATGGGTGCCACGTCCGCATTGTCCCTCCTGGTCAGTTTGCGGCGATTTATTCTCCTGGGGAGGTTTAGCTCAGGAGGTAGAGCGGGTTGGCTGGTAACCGCAAGATTGCTGGTTCGATCCCCGGCTCCTCCTAGCTGAGTGCCTGGTGTCCCTGAGCAAGACACCTCACCCCAATTGCTCCTAACGAGCTGGCTGTCGCCCTGCGTGGTTGACTCCGCCGTCGGTGTGTGAATGTGTGTATGAATGGGTGAATGTCAGTCATTACTGTAAAGCACTTTGGACAAAAGCGCTATAAAAATGAGGCCATTTACCATTTTAACCACAAACTCTTCCATTCGGTCCAGTTTCAGGCAATCTGTGACCACAAGGGTTGCTTCCTGGACGTCTTCGTGGGGTTCCCTGGCTCGGTGCACGATCCCAGGGTCCTCAAGTGTAGCCCGGTCTACATCAACCAGCTCTACCCACCTCCAGGATGGTGCCTCATCGGGGACGGTGGTTATCCCTGCCTGGCGCAACCCATCTCCCTGATGACCCCATTCCGTGAGCCTGTCCGGAATGCTGTCGAGGGCAGGTACAATGCCAGGTTGTCCAGGGCCAGATGCGTGGTGGAAAGAGCCTTCGGGGTGCTGAAGGCAAGGTGGTGCTCCATCTTCTTGAAGGCTCTAGAGGTGAAGGTGGAGTTTGTCTCGGAGGTCATCATTGACTGTCTGTTCCTGCACAACCTCTGCATCAACAACAGGGACATCTTGGAGCCAGATGTAGGTGGTAATGGAGATGATGGGGATGACTGCCATGATGCCAGCGAGCCACTCCAGCAGTCCAGGGACATCCTCAGAGGCAGGCTTGCAGCTGCAGTGTCTGCTCCAAATGTCGTGATCCCTGTCCTGCAGGAACATGATTATTGTTAGTTTTTTTTGTCAGCGGTTGAGTTCACACCCTGAGAGGATATGTTTTAATATTTCCTAGTTAAGTTTTACTGTTATATTTCATGTTATGTTCTGTTACGTTTGTTTAATACAAGCTTCAACTATAACTACTGTTAATACTACTACCTTTATTACTACTGTTAATACTACCACTGTTAATATGACTAATGTTAATACTACCACTGTTAATACTACTACTGTTAATATAACTACTGTTAATACTACCACTGTTAATACTACTACTGTTAAAACTACTACCAGTGACTACCAGAGTGACTTATTAAGGTGCCGGTTGATGGAAATTATACAAAATTAGGGGCCGGAAAAATATGGCTTGAAAATGAGGAGCATAACATTAATAGCTACAGATACTGTAAAACACTATAACGACATATGAGTGCATATATTGTCTTATTTTATCAAGTAAAATATAAGTTATAGGTTTACTCAACAGCCTAATAGTTCATAGAAATTCAGGTAGAAATAAGCTGTGTCTCAATTCAGGGGCTGCAGCCTTCGGAGGACCCAGCCTTCGCGGTCTACGGAGGCGACACCTTCGGAGACTCCTCCGAAGGCTGGGTCAACGGTCGGTAAACGGGACGGTCTAGCCTTCGGAGCATTTCCTGATTGCGTCACGACGTCATCACGTCTGTCGGCCAAGCGGGAAAAACGCCAGTCACAACAAAAATACAAACTGACATAAGACACAGAAAATACAGACAGACAACACAGAAAATATACAGACATACGACAGAAAATATACAGACAGACGACACAGAAACTTAACAGACAGACGACGACGATGATGGACCCGGAGATTTTGTTTTTGTTTTTTTAATTTACTGGTTGTTGAGAGAGAGAGGCGGCTCCGGCGAACCAACCGGCGGCGACTGGTCTATCTCCGGCTGGGAGAGAGCCGTAGGGATGTAAGTTAACGTTAAACCTGTTGTTCATATAAAGCGTAGTCCGTGGTAATTAACATACCCGTTAATTAATGATACCGTGAAGTGACAAGCCATATTAAGAATAGATTGACATGGTTAATGTCATTTCACAATGAGATTTGATACAGGGTTTGTACAGGTGCTTAAAATCTTTGAAAATGCTCTACTTTTAATGCTGTGTTTTCCAAGGTCTGAAAAGTGCTTGATTTTAGTTTAAATGCTTGGCTTTTAAAGTGATTGGATTGAATAGTAAAATGTGTATGAACCCTGTAAATAACCATAACTAAATATAATATTAAAATGTGTCTTTAAACATCAAAACCATATTGAGAAGCCAAAGTGGATAGATGGACAGATAAAGTATCATTAGTCTAAGCTTTAACATTAATTACAATTGTCATATTGACTAAAATTCAGTAGCTATTGTTTAACCATTTATGTTGTCCTCCTGTTCTTACCTTCCTTTCTCCATCCAGACAAGGCCACTGTACACTCGGATAAATCTCAACATCCCCATCTTCACAATTTTCTTTGATGATCATGACACCACACCAGATTTCAGGCTGAGCACAGAGTCCCTGGCGGTGCTGCTGGACCTTCTCCACCAGGAGAGACGGCATGGATGGGGTGCCACCATTGAAACCTTGGTCTTCCTCTTCTGGCTGGCGAGTGCGACATCGTACCGGGTGGTCTCACGGGTGTTCGGGATTCCTCGCTCCACTGTCCACCGCATCGTCCATCGGGTTACTGAGGAGGTGGTGGCCATTCGCCACAGGGTCATCTACCTCCCCCAGACCGCCGACGACCTGGCGGCAGTAACCCAGGGGTTTGCAGAGCTGGCAAGACACCGATCTTTCCGCAAAGCTGCGGGAGCAATCGACGGCTGCCATGTCAGGATGGTGCCACCAAGCGGCCCTGATGGTCACTGTTACAGGAACAGGAAACTGTTTCCATCAATCATCCTGCAGGCAGTTTGTGACCATCAGGGCCGCTTCCTCGACACGTACGTGGGCTGGCCGGGGTCGGTGCACGACTCCAGGGTCCTCCGGCACAGCCCACTGTACAGGCGTGGCACCTACCCTCCTCCAGGGTACTTCATCTTGGCAGATGGCGGGTACCCGTGCCTCCAACATCCACTCCCCCTCATCACTCCCTACAGGCGGCCGGTACAAGGTGTGGGAGCCCAGCGCTTTAATACCCATCATTCCAGGGCACGCTCCATCATAGAGCGTTCCTTTGGGATGATGAAGACGAGGTTTAGTTCCATCTTCCTCAAAGCGCTGGAGGTACACCACACCTTTGTGCCTCAGGTATGTCATTACACAACAGAATTATTGTTAAATGGTGAATACCAGTAAATTAATTTAAATTTAATTATAATTACATTTAATTAATCTTTTTTCTTCTTCTTTTCTACAGGTCATAACAGCTTGTGCCGTCCTGCACAACATCTGCCTGGGTGCCGGTGACATCATGGCCCCAGAGGATGACGTGCAGGACGACATGCCGGAGGATGAGGGGGAGAACGGGGAGAACGGGTTGGAGGCAGTCAGTGGTGCACCGTGGCGGGACCAGCTGTCTGCCGAGGTGTCTGCCCTGGAGGAGGGTGTCCTCGACCATGATTACCTCTAGAGGGCAAGTAAAATAATTGTGAAGCTGTTCCTATTTTAAATGTTTTGTACACATTTTGGTTTGTTTAAGTAATTAGTGGTGGGATGTTATGCAGTGGTATTATTAGTATTTTTTATTCTTGCCCCTCTTTTAAACATTTTCATGTTCTGTCAATTTCTGATCTTTTGTAAATAGTTGCAAATGATATGCCCACTTGTAAATAATTTAAAATGTTATTTTGTATCATTATCCTGTCTTTGAAATAAATTATATTGTCACTGAAAAGTAGTTCAAAAGTTTACTTACGTTGTAAATAAGAAATGGAACAGAAAATAGACCAAGGTTACAAGACTGTAATTTAGAACAATAGAATAATTTTATTAACAATTTAAATGAACAACAAAGAACTAATGAATTGAACAGATAAAAAAAAAAAATTAACGCCTCTCCACCATCCTCTCTAACAAACCAAAAAGTCTCTCCATTCTCTCTCTGCTCTCTCTTTCTCTCCTTGCCTCAGCCTCCCTCTGCATGTGCATATCCTCCTTTATGAGCTCTAATAGCTCATCCTTTTCCCTTCTCCTCTTCCTGTTGCCTGTTGATGGCCCTGGCTGTCTTTCCTCATCCTCCTCGTCCTCGTCCTCCTCCTGCTGCTCACCCACTGCAGCACCTGGCCCTGGTGTGTCCTCAGGGATGGAGGCGATTAGGACAGGCGGCGCAATGGACGGCCGCTGTCCTAACACCTCGTCCATGAGGACAAACCAGGGCCAGGTGGCAGCAGTGGAACTCCCACCAACTCCCTGCCCTGTCCCTGGGTCTTTGCAATCCTAAGGCAGAGGAATCACTTCACAATCACATCAACAACAGCAATGTGTGTTTATTGAAAGTGTCTTGAAAAAGGAGTGTTTCATGGACTCAAAAAGAGGTGCTCTTCGGAATGGGATTTATGTAGTGATAAAGAAACTGAAAATGAATGTCTGACTCCCTGATGAAGGCTTGATGCCAAAACACATTGAAGGACTGCGTTTTTAATGTTTATATGACCATGATATGAGGTGCCTTGGAGGTTTTTTCTACGTTCCTTCATCAAAGTATTTATTAGCTTGGGTAAAACTAATTTAGTTTCTATGTCATTATCCAAACCTGCACATACTTTGTATTTTTTTTTTAGGTTGTCCCACTTCTTTTTAGCCTGGTGGGGCTCCACCTTCCCCTCCAGGCCCATTTTCTGCAGGATTGTTCTAAACAAGACAGAAGCATTGACAAAAAGTAAACACACAAGATCACATAATAAATATGTAAAGATTCATCAGTGACATCAGACAGACAAAAAATTCCCACCCCCATCCTAAAACAACATGATCCACATGTTTATATTTGTACTTTGATCTTTGTACAGGATTTGGGTTCATTTATTTAACTTTTATATACAAATATGTATAGAGAACAAATGGGCTATTTATTTATGCCTCAAGAGTTACCTCCATCCAAGTGTGGCCGTATTTTTGGCCCCTGTAAACAGATGGTCGTTCTGACCACGCAGTTTAATAAGCACCTCAGTCTGCTCCTTGCTCCCTACAACACGACAACATGTAAAGCACATTTCCTGTTATGTCAACAGTTAAAATGATTGTACGATATACTAACTGTATCAGCTGTAATAATGATCATACGGTTAGCTCTGTATTCAATTCAAACGTTTACAGTTTTACAGCCTAGAAATACAGCGGGGCTCACAACTCATCATTGGCTTTATTATGCTCAGCTGCATTCAGCTTTGGGCGCAGGAGAGGAGCGAACTTTAGCCTACACAACTCAACAACGAGAACAAATTAACCTGATGTGAGGTATACCTACAACATATCCACAGTTAATAGGATATAAGTTACCATCCTCTATCTTTAGGCTTTAACGTTACTTTTAAAGGGTAACGTTAACTGAGCTCCTCGTATCTTTTTTTTTTTTCTGAGCTCCTAGTATCAACAGGTTAACCTTAGCCTTAAGCTACATCACGTAGCTGGCCCTACAGTCCGCTGGCTACGTATTAGCATTATTAACTTCACGTATTTTAACAGTCAAATATGTTATAAGGCCCCTCGAACTTCTGGCGTTAAGCAAAAACTCGTTACTTACATTTAAATGTGTATTCGGCACTGCTGCCGCCGGTACCAGAGCTGCTGCTATTAGTCGCCGCCATTGTTGTTGTGAACAGCGGGCCGCAAAGCATCTTGGGATATGGGAGGCCGCGAAGGATGGTAGCGGTGCATCCTCCGAATGCAGGGGAAAGGAGGACGCATTTGGAGGCTGCATTTGGAGGAGCCTTCGAATTTGGACGAATTGGGACAGCCTTCGCGCAGCGCTGTGACGTAATCGGCCTTCAAATGCACCCTCCGAAGGCTGCAGCCCCTGAATTGAGACACAGCTATAGGTTAACTCAGAGTTCCACAGCTTATCAAAAAACAATCCTTATTTTATTAACATAGGCTGCCTAAGGGCGCGATCAGTAGCGTGCCTCGGCACGATTGCCCCCCACAGGGAGTCCCCCGCGACTTTGCATTCACACTGCTCCAGCCCATACGGGCTTTGGCCCGTTAGCCAGATGTACATCGTCATCATGTCCTAATACTACACACGCATTGCTTGATGTTGTTTTTACGGAGCGCCGTCTCTGCATATATTTCTCGACAACGCTCAAATGTGCGCACGAGCGGATGTGTGCGAGCAGGCAGCGCGAGGAGAGCCAATTTTGGACGGAGACACACAGCGGTCCGGTTCCGGCACCGGTTCAGTTCCGCTCACACCACGAGTCTGAAGAGTGCAACAGCTTATTAAAAGTGTCAACTTTCCATGTTTTCGAAGTAGAGAGCGACATCGTGGTGGTTTAACGAGGCAGAGCGGCATCAGAACAACATCAAACGTGTAAAGTACACAATGAAGAACGTAGCGGGAGCGCACCGCGGCCGCGCGTCTTGCGGAGCAAGTCTACTGTGCTGCGCGGAGGCACTCCTAATGTAAATGAGAATTGATTTATGAATGAATTGATAGGTGGCTTATTTTTGGCGTATTGATTTTTTCAGGGGAAACACTGTACCACTGTTAATACTACCACTGTTAATATAACTACTGTTAATACTTCTACTGTTAATATTACTACTGTTAATATAACCATCAACACCAAATGCAGATTGAACCCAAGAGCCTGGTCTGCTCCAGATTTCTAGATAGTTTGTTCTTGCCACTGTCAGGCTGTACTGCTCCTGGTGATATTGGGATTCCAAAAATCCTGAGCGTGTTCTGGTCCTGCTCCATGTGTAAAGAGTCCTGAGTTCTTCTTCAGTTCAACTTCTGTTGTGATATAACACTCAAAATAACATTGAATTGAGTGTTCAAAAAGAATAATAAAAAACAATACGATACTGTGAATCCTTTTTTCTCTCCATTTTTTTTTTTTGTTTTTTTTTTCCAACAATGACATTAACTGCTCCTCCCTGGCATGACTCTCCCTCTCTCTCGACGTTCCTCTCTGCTTCGGCTTTCCATCCACTCTCTCCACTCTCGGTTACTCCTCTCGCTGTGCCTCCTTTCTTCCTCTCTCCTCTCTCTCTCTCTCTCTTCTCCTCCCTCTCATGTTCCTCTCGCTCCTTCTTCTCCTCCCTCTCTCGTTTCTCTCTCTCCTTTTCCTCCCTCTCACGTTCCTCTCTCCCTCTCTTCTGCCTGCCGTTCCTTCTCCTCCTCTCCCTCCAGGAACTTTCTGAGGAATGTGAGCCACTCAGACTCGCGTTTCCTCTTTCCTCCAGCAGGACTCTCTAACTCCTGCTCTGGAGGAGAGACCACTGCTGCAGTGGTTGTCGTCATGGATGAGGAGATGAGGTTTAGTGGGGTAATTGCCAGTCTTTGACCCATCACCTCATCCATGATAACAAACCACTTCCAGTTTGCAGCAGTGGCCTCTCCTCCCTCAGTGCTCACACCCGTGCGCGGGGTCTTCAGTTCCTATAAACAACATATACAAACACTTATCATAATCATGATTTAGCTACACTATTCACCACTAGTCTTCTATTATAATATGAATTGTAATACTGTATCCCACATGGGATAAACTTAATGGACACCGATGTTTTAACACATTGTAGATATTACCCAGCACTGACTTTGCCTGATTATTTAGAAGAAAGACAACATCACCTTGTTTATTTTACGTTTCACATCAAGAATGTAGTGCTACATTCTTTCAACTGCTTCCAACTCATCTTGTATTTTTGCTTGACATTCTCCCACTTTTTCTTTGCCCATCCAGGCTCCACCTTCCCCTCCATTCCATGCTCCTTGATAAATATCCTTTATGAAGATCAGCACATACAAAAGTGTTACAGCTCATTGCTGATATCTTGCCGACTGAAATAAGTGTTCAACAGAACGTTTCAGGTAGACATCTCAGGAGAGCAGTACATCTCCCATCTATATACACTGTTTTTCAACCTTATATCATTGAGAAGTTAAATATGCAACAGTAGAACAGCAGAACGGAGCCCTGCACATTATTATAACATGTAATACCACATGTTCTTACTCAAAGCCCCTGATGGCAGCATTCCTCTTGCCGGTAAACTTCTGCTCGTTCTGCCCCCTCCACCGGATGAGGCGTTCGGTGTCTGCATCCGTCCCTTTAACGAGCGACGATGCATGGCGTTATGAATTATTAATCACCGTTAGTAATTATATAACCACGGTTTAAGATGGGCACTATCTTCTTAGTTAACGTCGGGAAAAACGGCACATTTGCCGCTTCGCTTACGCTCGCTAACCTATATGGTAAATTACCGTCTGTAGGCTAGCCGGCTAGCATGACCTTCGATTCGTAACGTTAACGTACAATTTCAACAACGATAAAGTAACGTTCATTATCAATACGATTTAAAAGTCAGCTGAAAACATAAAAATCGTGTAACAGTATACTTACATGTGTACGCGGTTTGTGTATGGCGGACATCAGGATCGCCGCTATCGTCCGCCATTACAAAAACTTTTCAGGAGTCAGAGGAGCCGCAATGCATTTTGGGGAAGTTGAGTAGATTTAAAAAGGTCCGCTGTATACTCAGAAATTCTTGCCAATGCAGTATACATCCGGGCATTTCTCGCCTAAACAAATCCACATACTATTGTATGTGAACGCACTACGTACTCAAATTTACGTCACAATTTAGTACGAGTAGGACGTTAGTATGGCATTTCGAACACAGCCAAAGATTTGATACTAACTTTATTGGATGCTATTCTCCTACCAAAAGCAGTTGCAGTCTGTAAATGCGCAGTGCACACTACCGGGACTGATCCAGTTTCACGAGGAAATCGCAAAGCAGACGAAGAAGCTAAACGCGCAGCAACAGAGGGACAGGGTTCAGATTACATTTTTGTAGCTGATAGCCCATCCATCCCAAAAAAACTATAGATTTGCAGCTATTTTGAGCCATGGAATTACCCATGTCTCAACAGGAGGGATGGTGGCAATGATGAGTAAATGTTTTACAATGTATGGATTCCAAAAGTACTCCAAAAATTTTTGTGCATCCTGTTTGATTTGCTCCAAGCACAACTCACAAGGAAGAATGAGACCTAAAAGAGCAGCGTTCCCGAAAGCTGAATATCCTTTCCAAACAATATGCATGGACTTCATTGAACTAAACAAATCAGAGGGGAAGAAATACTGTCTAGTAATAGGAGATATGTTTTCAAAATGGGTTGAAATCACACCAACAGCAACAAACAACGCTATAGTGGTAGCAAAAATCCTTGCTACCGGGACGTCTACTATTATTGCACTAAAGATTCGGATTCCCAGAAACAATTTACTGAGATAACGGTCCACATTTCAAAAACCAAGTCATGGCTAAATTATTAGAAATGTTTAACATTCAACTAAAAGTTTCATTGCAGTTATCATTGTTATCATTGGTATCACTGGTCATCTCCTCGCTGGGAAGGTCCATATCAGGTTCTGCTATCTACACCGACAGCAGTCCACATCGCTGAGAGAGGAACGTGGGTTCATCTGACACACTGTAAGAGAGCATACAGCACTCCAGGGGAGACAGATAAGTAAAACACCACACCATGGCAGATAGACAGTAGGGGTGTGAATCTTCACTGGTCCCACGATTCGATTACGATGATCCGGTCAACGATTCGATTCGATTCCACGATGCATCACGATTACTGCACGTGGCTATGTTTTCGTCAAAGGATACAAGCAGTCAGATATGAACTCCCTTTTTATTTTATGTGCTCTGGGAAAGCACAAACATCACAAAAGCTAGAAGAACAAGCTTATGTAGTGCTGTTACTTGTTAACAATGTGAGCTGACATGAATTGTTACTGATTTAAATTTTTACAGAAATAACTGAGATAAGTCGAGCCTACCTGTTGTGTGAATAAATCTTCAAAAAACAAAACATTCTGCATTTCTGGAATATAAATATCTATAACAATATATAAAGCCATAACAAATGTGACAGTAAACAAAAATAAATAGCATAGGCCTAGCCTAAGCCTGTTGTATGAATATTATAACTCTTCAACATTCTGCAGTAACATGCTACAACAAATATAAAAGTGACAGTAACAGCCAGGACACTTCCTGAATGTGCCATACATGTGTGCCATACATCACAAACATGAATTACTGCTCAGCATTTGGGAATATGCAAGTTTTTCTGTAAGAACACCAGCTGATCCACATGCTCTGGTTTGAGAATGCTTCTTTTAGCAGTGACCACATCTCCTGCAGTGGAGAAACCCCGCTCTGCAGATACACTTATGCCTGGGATGCACAAGTATCGCTTTGCCACCCGAGAGAGGAGGGGAAATGTGACCTCGTGGACACGCCACCAGCTCAAAGGGTCCTCAGTGAGAGGCAGAGATGGGACTTTGCAGAATCTCTCGTTTTCCTCTTCAGCCCTGGCATAGGGGGTCTTGGGTTCTGCTGTACCTTCAGTGTCAGTAAAAGACTGTCCTAGCAAACTCACAAGCAGTGATTTCTTTCTTTTGGGAGCAGAGGGGCTGTTCTCCGTGGATGTTTCATCTTCCAGAGTTCCTGTTACCCCAGCCTCTTTATCCACTCCTGTCCTCCTAGGTGTGCACCGGGTCTATATTTGAACAAAATAGAAATAGAAAATTTAAGAGAGTGTACTCAGTCAGTCAATGCAACAGCTCACATCTATCAGGATAACTATGTTTACTATAACTACGATACTATATATATTTTTTCAGACAAAACTAACTTATTGTAGCTACTTTTAATATTGTTATGAGCAATGTTTTAATATATAAAACTATATTTAATATCAAGTTACTTAAATATTAAATAATTACTTGAACATTTAAAATATATTTAATATTTTAATACATTTTTACAAGTTTTACAAGAAACATGATGAAATTACCTCCAAGGCTGCAGCCTCCTCAGTCACTCCTCTGTATATCTCCAACCTCTCCTCTTCTGTGAGAAAACGCAGTCCCTTAAATAGGGGATCCAGGGTAGAGGCTTTATGAAGGATCATCTTCTCTGCCTCCCTGCTGTACCTCTTCAAGAGATCTGTTTTGATGGCATTCTTGACCTCATGGACCAGGGGCGAGTCTCCGATGGTGTCTGTCATGTTCTGTCAGAGTTGTGCATTTAGAGGAGCAATAAGACATACTATTGGATTGCTCTCTTCAGACATCAGTAAAGTTGCATCCTTCATAGGCTTTAATGCACTCAAAATGTCCTCTGCATTTGACACATCTGTTTCGTTGAGAGTGCAGAGGTCTGACTCTCCTTTTCTGATTTCTGGAGATAGCAAGGTGGCACAGATTGCAGGCTGTTGTTCCAAGAACCTCTCGACCACGTCGTATGCGCTGTTCCACCTTGTTGCAACATCAGTTATCAGCTTATGATTCTTCAGGTCAAGACATTTTTTGTTTCACTTTCAGAAGATGGCTCGCTGTAGTGCTGCGGTGGAAGAACGTTGATATTCTTCGGACTCTGCCCAGAAGCCTGGAGACAGTGGGCACTTTAAGAGCCCGCTGGGATGCGAGATTCAGCGTATGGGCGAAGCATTTCACATGAGGGAATTTTCCAACTTGAGCTGCAACAATCATGTTTGATGCGTTGTCCGTCACAAGCACCACATCTTTATCCGATAGCTGCCATTCTTCCACGACACGAGACAGTAGCTCTGCCAGATGAGCACCAGTGTGCAACTCATAAACGGCTCTTGTTTGCAGCACGTGACACAATCTGCCAGTCCTTGCTAATGTAATGTACCGTTAAATAAGATTCTGTCGTGACTGAAGTCCAAGAATCACATGCTATTGCTACGCGACTAGCTTGGCTCATCGATGACATTACCTGGGCTTTTGTTTCGCGGTAAAGTGCAGGTATAACATGTTCTGTGAAATGGCTGTGTGACGGGAGCATATACCGCGGCTCCAGTGTCTTCAACAGGTGACGAAACCCGGTGTTCTCAACAACCGAATAAGGCCGTAGATCCTTCGCTATAGAAGCTGGCACAGAATGGGTTATTCTCTTCCCTTTCTCTGAGTTGGGTGGCAGAGTTGACAGGGTTGCATCAATTCTTGGCTGGGCTGGGTCCGCTGTCCCTTTGTCAACCGCTAACGTTGACGTTAGCCTCTCCGGGTGAAAACGGCTAACGTGGTTCCTCAAGTTGGTGGTATTCCCCAGGTATTTGATTTTAGTGTGACACACTTTACACACCGTGTATGTCTTGTCCAGTTCGTGCTTGTCGGTGTCCTGATAAAATCCAAAATTTGTCCAGATGGACGCTTTTAAAATGCTATGTGCATTTTGAATCACTCTTTCCTCAGCCATGCCGCACAACGAATGAGGTGACGTCAGTCAGATGAGACGTAGTTACCGTAGTTACTGTGAACCACGGGAAGGAGTAGACAATAGAGAACAGAGAGTGGGTTGAAACGGAGCAGGACTTGAACTGGCGTGGCGCGAAAATCAACAAGTTACATCATTAGGCTATAATTGATTATGGTGTGTCACTGCATTGATGCATAATCGTCCATGTCCGCATCGCGATGCATCGTACAAATGGTTAATTTCAACACCCCTAATAGACCGTGGCATCTGTTTCGAAGGACGAGGAACATTGTGTCTAATAAGTGTGATAGCAGTGATAGTAGTAGTTCCAATACTCTGGGTACACGAACGTCTGTCTCGACAATCGAATGGCAACAACAATCGCACCGCAGCTGAATCACTGATTGTAAATTCGAAACTAGCCAATACAATGCTAGCTAATTCAACACCAGCCAAATTAAGAGCTAAAAGAGAAATTGGACCGCAAACTGTGTCTCTACCCGCTGACAGGAACTGCACCAATGTTACACCACTTGTTTCCCCCTGTGCCAACTTAAACGCGGCCACCCTGGTTATCATGTCATGCACATTTCAGGGTGGCCTTTTATTGTGGACAGTCTAAGGCACACCTGTGCACTAATCATGATGTCAGATCAGCATCTTGATGTGGCACACCTGTGAGGTGGGATGGATTATCTCAGCAAAGCAGAAGTGCTCACTATCACACATTTAGACAGATTTGTGAACAATGTTTGAGAGAAATGGTAATATTGTGTATCTGGAATGAATTTTAGATCTTTAAGTCCATCTCATGAAAAATGGGAGCAAAAACAAAAGCGTTGCGTTTATATTTTTGTTGAGTGTAGTAACTGTAACTGTCTTTGGCAACGGGGAAACAAATACCACAGCTGTACGTGGAGAAGCGTCCTTCCTCCCGCCCGTCCTACCGACTCCTCCTCACATTTCTGCCCGATAAACAGCGTCTGTCACCGGCAAAAAAAACTTTAACTCACCAAGTGTTTATGATGAAAATCTCCGCAACGGTCAGCCCTCCGGACTGAGACTTCAGTGTACTTTAGCCTCCGTCGGGTTTTAAGTGACAGGGAGACTCCAGGGAAACCCCTTGAAAACGCACACACGTCATCATCATGACGTGTACCGGGACGTCTCGTTGTGCTGCTTTCTGTGTGAATTACACAGCGGTTCGTCTTTACTCCAGCGGTGCTTCGCTCCGTGTGAACGAACAACGGCGGAGAATTAGCGAACGACTGCTGCGGTGTTAATTGGTGTTACTTACAGCTCATAGTGCTGATCTGGACCGGAAGTTGCGTCGCGATTCTGCCTTCTCGTGGCGCGAGACAGGTTCGTGGATCTGAGTGATGCGATTTCAGCTTCGATACGTGTATCGTTACAGCCCTAATAACCTCATGTCTTAAAGTTTTCTTAGTTCAGGTTACAGCTTTATGTGTTGAACTGTTTATTACTTTAGTATCCCCATGGCTGACCTAAATGTTATCAGAGGCCTGGTAGTCATGATGTATGGTTCTACATGAAGGTTAACTGTCAGTGACGCGTTATCTCCTGTGCCTTTAAAAGACTCAAGTCACAACACTGATTTGAGCACTTCCTCTGTAGCATCCTCACACGTTGTTGCATTGTAACTGCTCCTCTTGTACAAGATTAAAGTCAGACGTCGACTTTATTTATGTCTCTGATCTCCTCCTTGGATGAATTTATTCGATTACGGGCTAATTCTTTTAACACAACATTTGAAAATAGTCTAAATTTTAATGAAATGATTCAATTGTTTTTAGACGCAAGAACATTTTATTCCCTGGAGAGGAAGATGACGACGATGAGAATGATGAGATGAAAGGCATCAGGAACTTGACAGTCGAAGAAAGGGGTAAGAAGCATCAATCCCTATTTAAATGATCTATTTTGTTACAACAGATAGTAGTACTAAGATTTGATATGATTTTTTTAACAGATTGGATTTATTGCTGAATGCTCCAATGATCCCTGGGCATATCCACCTTGCTGACAGTCGTGACCTCCATCCAAGCAGCCGCTGACTGTTTTTAACTGTGCAGAGAACTGGTTCATGTGTCACAGGGCAGAGTTTTGTTTTATCATTGTTTGTGTTGAATTTGGTTTGCTGTGTTTTAATTATTCCAGTTGTGTTTTGCATTTTTATTCATTTTTTTTCTTTTCACCTTGGTTTTATTGTATGCTTTTATTTTGAAATGGTTTTTGTGTGTGTTGATGCTGTTTTTTTTTTTACTTCTGCCACTGTGACCCTGCTCCTGGTCCTGGTTCATGCACTGACAGTGCTCAAAAAGGTGCAGAGTCCTGATCATGGACTAGTATTTAAATGTACAGAGTCCTGGTTCATGGACTAGAATCTAAATGTGCAGAGTCCTGGTTAATAGACTAGTATCTAAATGTTCAGAGACCTGGTTCATGCACTGACAGTATTTAAATGTGAACAGTCCTGGTTCATGGGTTCAATCTTAAAAATGCATGTGCTCTGCGTGTGATGGGTTTGAAAATAAATAACATTTGTACTCGTACTTGTTGGAGCTTTTTTTTTTTAATCTCAATCGAATATGAAATCATATATGGCACATAAATTAAGTGTGATATCAGGAACCACATCTGAAAATGGTTTGGCCCAGAATAGGGCCAGTTCTAGTTGTACAGTTTGGCCGAGTTACGGGCCTTATGTGGCCCACGTTTTGGATGCCGGATGTGGGCCACTAAAGGACCGTAATTCATTGCTGTATGTGGGCCGAGTGCAAGTGGGTTGTGTGGCCCATCACTGGGCCAGACCAGTTTTGCTATGTGGGAGGTAAGTAATATTTTGCAGTGTTTGAAAATAAATGACACACAAAATTAAAAAAATACAGCTCTTTAACAAAGTTCAAAAATGATAAAATAAAAAAATTCAAAAGAAAGGGTCATTAGAGGGAGACATTCACCCGGTCACCTGCGCCTTTAAGAGAGAGGGCGGATGGAGGAAGGAGGGGTTCTGTTGCCGGCACACATGGCCCCAGGGCTGGATGTGTATTGTTTGTAGCCGTCTGTTTGGTGAAAAGTAAACCAACTCAACCTGCCTTCGTCTCCTGGTGTTGTTGTTTACCGCACTTCCACACCCTCCTTCTTTGTAGAAGGTCAGAGTTCAGTTTCAGTTCTGTTCATACTACCCAGGTAGATTTTTGTGTTATATTCTTATCTGTATCACAAGTGAAGTGAGATGATGTCTAAAGTTCCTCGGAGTGGATCCCACAGTTGGCCATCTGAGTCGCTCATCCTTTCTGGCACGCCATCGAACCTCCTCCATTCGGAATCTGAATCAAATCCTAATCTGGCAAAACTAAAAACCACATTGAGTGCAGAACAATAACCTTTACTCTCTATTCAAATCATGACATCTTTTTACTTCCACTTTTCACTCTATTTCACTCTATATCTTCCATATCTATAGCCAGATGCAGGATATAGCATTCAAAGCATTGTAAAGGAGTATGTACATTTTTTACAATACAGGATAATTATTTTACCATAACAATTACCTATCCCATCAGCTACATATCTTTAACCATAGATTATATCTATCTATATATATATATATATATATATATATATATATATTAACTCTTAACTGTGAATTAACAGTATTATTCTTTTTAACCAACATGAATATTTAACAACTTTAATGCAGTAAAAAACATTATGCAAATTACTTTAATCAATAGCATCTTTTCTATCACAACTGACCTATCAACACAAATACGCATCATATGCCATCTCTATGCTCCAGTAGTGGCAATTTAGGTTAACCAGTTACAGCATTAGCATTCCCATTACAAGTAACACCTGAGTTAGCTTAGCGGCGCTAGCCGCGATTAGCATTAGCTTCGCGCAAGGTCAGCTAGCCATCTTTTTTCAGTTACTTTTCCAGGTTCACAATGATACTGCAGGTACCACGGTGGGTTTAAAACACTAGGAAACATATCGGGGCCTTCGACTGGCTTTATGAACATACTTCAATGAAAGCAATTTTCTCACATCATGTTAATCAACAGCTAACCTCAAGGCCTAGCCCCTTTGGATTTAGCATGGTTCTTACCAGAGTTTTCACAGAGGCTTAACGCAGTGAAACTGGCTCCTCTCTCTCTCAGGCACCCTTAATAAACAGAAGATGTATCAAGATACTGCCCGAGGATTCATCATTAATGTACGTGGATTTCATCATGTTACATACCCCGGTTCGTCAGCTCGTTTACGTGCGGCTAGTAGCTCGGCTCTGAGTTAGATGGCGCTCGGCACAGACTGAGATCACGCTCAGCTCAGAGTGAGGTCACGTTCAGTCATGACACTCCAGTGAACAGGGTCCAGAGAAAAAGATAAATTAACTACCTTAAACAAGGCTCACCTAAAATGTTTACGTCAGCCTAAGTGTACGTTGTATAGTTAAAATCCACACGACTTTACATCATCTTCTTCTTCTTCTTCTTTTTGTTTATTGGCGGGTTGTAACCGTTTTCTTGGTACATACCGCCACCAACTGTATCGGAGTATGTAACATGACAGTATTCATGTCTTTCTATGGTCTTTTGAAAAGGAAAAATAAATAGATAAATAAATAAACAGATAAATATATGAGTGGATGACTAAAAGGGGGAGTTACGCTATATAGATACTAAATTCTTTTAAATAATCCTGTCTTCTTTAAATATTCAATCACTGCCTTGACTCCACACTCTTCCTGCTCTCTGCAGTTGATCAGCCAATCTCGTTCTCTCCTCCGTGTATCTCTCACACTCCATCAATACATGTTCCACACTTTCTGTTTTTCCACATTCACACCCATCCGTTCCAGTTTTCCCTATTAAAAATAAGGTTTTATTTAGTCCTGTGTGTCCTATTGTCATTCTTGTAAGCAGTTTCCTCCCTTCTGTTTTTTCTTTTAACACCATGCGCACTTACATTTTTTTGAATATTATAATAATTTCTTCCAGTGATTTCTCTGTCCCATCTATCTTGCCACTTTTTCATTACTTCTTTCTTTAATATTGCTTTAACTTCTGCTTTCCCAAAAGGTATATCTATTATATTATCCATTTTTGTTACTATTTTGGCATTTTTGTCTGCTCCCTCGTTCCCTTTGATTCCTACATGGGCAGGAACCCAGCAAAATCTAACAAATATCCCTGTTCTGTGTAATCTGTATAGGCTGTGTTGTGTTTCTATAAGGAGATCCTGTCGGTTTGAGTTCCAACTCTGGATACTTTGAAGGGCTGCTAGTGAATCCACACACAGTACCACTCTATCTGGTCTAACTTCCTCCACCCACTGTAATCCAATAATGATTGCCATCATCTCTGCTGAATACACGACTTTACATCGCCGTCAGACCACGCTTTATTTTGGCACTACATTTTCTCAGCCGCAGAATCCCTGTATCCCTACGCATTAGCGTAACTGGGCAACAGCTGATCTGCGAGCGGAGGAATACAGCGCGAGGCCCAGTTGCTGGACGAGAGGTTTACTTTCGGTAAAAACGAAACTTATCTCTCCGTATCCTATAGTGCGAAAATAATTTCACCATGCCCGATCTGACCACTTACTACAGCAGCAATGTCACATTGCACGTTTCAATTTAAACACAACACACTAACTGACTCTCATCCCCCACCCCCAACCAAGCACACATAATTTATTTCCTGCTCATAAGTGTACATTGACAACCATCTAAAACCATCAACCAGCCTATTCAACCAGCTTCTACACCTGGTGTACAAAAACAATAAAAAGAAAACCTACACCCCCATGGAGTAAAAACAATGAAATCAGTGAAATAAAATGAAAATGCAGGAGTGCTGAGAGAAGATGGAGACAATTAAATTAACAGTCCACTATGACATTCTAAGTCAACAACTTAAAACCTACAATAATGCAGTCAGAAAGGCACAAATTTCCCAATTCTCAAAACTCATCAGCAACCATAAAAACAACCCCGGTTCCTCTTCTCCACCTTTGATATTTTAACAGGTTCTAAGTCTAATGAAGGTTTTAAGACACCCACAGATGATCTTTACATTTACATTTAGGTCATTTAGCAGACGCTTTTGTCCAAAGCGACTTATAATAAGTACATTTGTCAAAAGAAGGAAACAAAGAAACCACAACGTATCATTGCCGATAAAGTAAGAGCTAAAAAATAGAACAAGTGTTAGGTCCTCATCTGAGTAAAGTAGTGCTTCAAGAGCAACAGTGCTAAGATCAGAGTGCTATAGGTAAGGGTTTTTTTTGTTTGGGGGGGGGGGGGGTGTCGAGGGAGGGTGTTAGTGGGTCATGCTATGTAGAGTCGAGGTGAAGTCTGAACAGGTGAGTCTTGAGCCTTTTTCGGAAGATGGCAAATGACTCTGCTGTCCTGACATTGGTCGGGAGTTCGTTCCACCACTGAGGCGCCAGAACAGAGAAGAGTCTGGACTTTCCTGAGCGACATTTGTTTGATTTCAGCGATGGTGGTACCAGCCGGCCAGCTGAAGTAGAGGAGCGAAGTGCTCGCTTCGGGGCATGAGGTTTGACCAGTGTTTGAAGGTAGACCGGTGCCGTTCCATTGATGGCCCTGAAGGCCAGTGTCATCATCTTGAATTGGATGCAATTGCTGCAACAGGGAGCCAGTGGAGGTCACGGAGGAGGGGGGTCACGTGGGAGAATTTGGGTAGATTTAAGATAAGGCGTGCTGCAGCGTTCTGGATACGCTGCAATGGTTTAATCGCAGAGGCAGGGAGTCCGGCCTGGAGAGAGTTGCAGTAGTCAAGGCGGGAGATGACCAGTGCTTGGACCAAGAGTTGCGTTGCATCCTTTGTGAGGAAGGTCCGAATCCTGCGGATATTGTAGAGGGCAAATCTGCAGGATCGGGCCACAGCAGTGATGTTGGGGGTGCAGGATAGTTGGTCATCGAGGATTACACCCAGGTTCCTCGCAGTTGAGGAAGGTAATACTGTGATGCCCTCGACAGTGACCGACAGGTCCATGCGAGGGCAGTCTTTCCCTGGGATGAAGAGGAGTTCGGTTTTATTCAGGTTAAGCTTTAGGTGATGTGCAGTTGTCCAGACAGAGCTGTCAGCCAGACAGTCCGAGATGTGAGTTGCAATGTGAGTGTCAGAGGACGGGGGAAAAGAGAGGAACAGCTGGGTGTCATCTGCGTAGCAATGGTAGGAGAATCCATGCGATGTAATAACAGAGTGATCTGGTGTATAGTGAGAACAGAAGCGGTCCTAATACTGAGCCTTGAGGGACAACCGTGTCCAGAGAACAGGGTTTGGACATAGAGCCGTTCCATGTGACCTGAAAGGTGCGATTTGTCAGGTATGATGTTAACCAGGTGAGAGTCGGTTATGTCGGTTATGCCAAGTTCAGCCAGAGTGGAGAGGAGGATTTGGTGGTTGACTGTGTCGAATGCAGCAGATAGGTCGAGGAGAATGAGAACGGAAGAGTTGGATGAGGCTCTGGCGTCTCGCAGGGACTCGGTCACTGTGAGGAGGGCCGTCTTAGTGGAGTGAGCAGTCCTGAATCCTGATTGATTAGGGTCTAGGAGGTTGTTCCGCGAGAGATAGGATGACAGTTGGTTGTAGGCGGCGCGTTCCAAGGTTTAAGAGAGGAATGAAAGAAGAGATACAGGTCTGTAGCTTTGGATGTCAGTAGCGTCTAGGGTGAGTTTTTTAAGTAGAGGCTTCACGGTAGCTGTCTTCCGCTGGAATGACACCTGAGGTGAGGGAGGAGTTGATCAGGGTGGGGAGGAATGGCAAGATGTCGTGTGAGATTTCCTGGAGAAGAGAGGAGGGAATTGGGTCGAGGGAGCAGGTGGTGGCATGGTTAGATGTAACAAGTGCGTGAACGTCTTCAGAGGTGAGGGGGCTAAAGCTGGTAAGACCATCGGGGTTGATAGTTGGGGGAGATGTCTTCTAGGAGGGAATAGGCGTGAATGAGGAGCTGATGTCATTTACTTTCTTGGTAAAGTAAGTTGCAACATCATCGGCAGTAAGGGAGGAAGGGGGGGAGGGGTGAGGAGGGAAGAGAACATGGAGAAGAGTTTCCTTGGGTTGGAGGCAGAAGAGTTGATCTTTGCCAGGTAGAAGGCAGATTTAGCTGCCGAAACAGTTGTGGTGAAGTCAGAGAGGAGGTGGTGGTAGTGAGCAAGGTCCTCCTGCTGGCCCGATTTCTTCCATTTTCTCTCTGACGCTCGCAACAATGATCTGTTGGTTCACAGAGGTTCAGACAGCCAGGGAGGGGAGGGAGATGATCATGCAGGTCGTGCGATTGGGGGACAGAGAGTGTCCAAAGAAGAGGAGAGTGAGGACATCAGGATAGAGGAGGCTTCCTCAGTAGGCATTAAGGAGAACTGTTCCGAGGATGGTAGCAAGGAGATAACAGTTGAGGAGAGAGCGGAGGGAGTGAGGGATGTCAGGTTGCGGCGGCTGGTGACCATTCGAGGCGTAGAGGGGCGGGATGTGGTGGGCTTCATTGGGAGGGAGAAAGTCACAAAGTGGTGGTCGGACACGGTGAGCGGGGTAACAGAGAGTGCCGAGATGCCACAGGATCTTTGCGAGAACTTTGCAGACCATTTCAGAACCAAAATCAGGGACATCAGATCCTGCCTTTTATCCCATCAAGTTTTATCTGTTAACACTCCTGAACTGATGCCTTTACCTGAGGAAATGAGTTAGAGTGCACGCCGCCGACCCCGGTTCGAATCCCGTCCGAAGGTCTTTTGCTACATGTCACACCTCACTCTCTCTCTCTCTCCTGTTTTTCATATCTATCCACTGCTCATAAAAGGCGTTTATGCCTGAAAAAATCTTAAAAAAACAGCACTTTTGGGGATCGTGTTCTGCTTGTCCGTGGAGAAACATGCAACTTTGCCGCGAGCTCGAACATGGAGTCCGGGCTGCGGTTCTGTCTGAGTGGCACACGAGGTCCCCGGTGTCCTGCTGTTCTGGTGTTGGACGGGGAATCCGGTGCAGCTGTGGAGCGCGGATGATGAAGACGGTGGTGATGATGATGAATGGCCCGGCGGCTCGTGCTGGCACCAGGGTCTCGCCACCGTTATGTCTACTGCTGTGCGCTCTGACCTTGTTTTGTGATATACATGCCTAAAATGTACCTGCAATTTCTAAAGTGAAATAATATTATAATTATAATTAATATGACTATGATGATTTTTCATAATATTTTGGTGCCCCCTCAGCACTCGGTGCCCTACGCACAGCGCGTGATGCGCATGGTGGGAGCGGCGGCGCTGCCCCTCCCTGCCTGGATGGCCCCAACGATGGCGCTTCCTCCATCCTCAGTGCCTTGCCATGTCTCCCTATTGCCGGTAGTAAGAGTGTGCAGATGTGCATGTGTGTGTGTGTGCGTGTGGATGTGTGTGTATGTGCATGTATGTACTATGGAGGGTGGGAGGAATGGGTTTTCTTTATTGTTTTTATCTTTCTTGTGTAAAGCACTTTGTGCTGCACACCCGCTGTATGAAAAGTGCTCTATAAATAAAGTTTGATTGATTGATTGATTGATTAATCTTGCCAATGCCTGGCTGGTGGGTGCCCCGCCCAAGACCCTCGGCAGCACACCGCACTAGGAATCGACCCGACACCTTGTCTACACCAGAGCACCACACATCCAAACCACCCAAGGCTGCAGACCTATATGGCACCAGGGAAACTCTCCTAGTCCAGCAGTAGTGACCGTTTTATAGCAACTGGCTTAGCCGCCAATGTAATGTTAGCCAGTCAGCCCCTAGGCATCGTGACGTCAGGGGGCTAACGGGGCTGTAGAGGGACAAACTTCACCCAGACCGTGACTGTCTGCCGGTTACACAAACACTTAATGCAAACACACAGCTTATGAGTTTATTGTGTGTACAGTCTTTGGACACAAGAAAATGAAAGAATACAGTGTTATGATTGAAGGGAACATATTTCCATCACATTGTGGTATTTTTGTCATGTATATGACTGATTATATTATATGAAGGTTTGCATGAATCATAAGTTCAGTTCGAACACTCAAAGATATGGCAAGATATCATATAGCTTATATTGCATACATATGGAGCTACAGTTCTAAGTTAAGCTAAGATAAGCTCCACTATTGGGCTCTTGTTTGTTCCAGCAGGGTCCTCATGTCCACCATTGCATCCTCCAAGGCTTGGATCATTGGAATTGCCATAGATTCTTTGCAGGTGTTGGAAGCTTTGAAAGCGGACACTGTGTATGTTATGTGATCGTTCTGAATATCATACCACAGACTGACCGTTTCATGGTAATAAGGGCCAAGAGCTGGCAAACATCCAGCCTTGGATGTTACCTTATGAACATGGAGAGAAGTGAGAATGCGTTGGTTAGTTGTTATTGTAACACTGAGACCTCTGATATGGGTTTCTGTAAAATACACTGAATCTTCTTTTGGGGCTCAGCAAGCACTTTCAGAAGCATTTTCCTGTACATATTTCATATGTACAGTATGTGGACTGATACCATTTCTGTCAGTGTTGGTGAGTACGTCTTTAAGTAACATTGCGTGCCATGCCTCACTATTTGGATTACCTATACAAACCCTGTGCTGGTGTGGAATTACAGATTGGACTCTCTGAATCACCTCAGAGCTGGAGAGGTTGTCCCATCACTCAGAGAACCACAGTCAAAATTTAAGCTGTGATCTCATTCACTAAACTACAACAGCGTATTTAGCCAATGTAGGTTAACAAAAAAATGGAGCTTGGGGAAAGGGGGCAATATTCTGAAAAATAGTTGGAAATTTTGTTCCATCTTTGTTTTTTTTACCCCAACTGTCTCACTGCATTGAATGCTGTCTCCTTCTGGGTTTTTTGTTTTGTGACTTCCTGTTTTATTTTGAAAAGTAACTCTCCTCTCGTTTCAGATCAATTGCCTTTATGTGTAATCCGTCTGATTGCCTCCGCTGATTCCTGATTGTGTTCATCTGTTTACCTGTTACCCTCATGTGACTTATAGTCTGCATCTCCCTTTGTCTTGTGCCAGAGTGTGTTCAACCGTGCATGCCTGTCAAGGGGTCACCTGCTTAGGGATTGTTTTGTTTTTTTACCAGTGTTCATCTGCCCATCAATGACTGCGTTTTGGATCGCATGCATTTGCGCCGATGCATGCACGAGACTTGAGAGAATCCGCCGGAACTCGTCATAAACACACCAAGTTCCCACCACGTCAAGTCGGACACAGGTGCACTTCACAGACTTTTTTTAAATTTAATTTAAACTTTATTAATAATTCTTTACATAACAAAAACTATCGTGCCAGGGGAAACTTCACAGACTTTGCACAAAGAATGGCTTTCTTCGTCGCTGATGAATTCGAGCCGAGGCATTTGAACTCCCCTTGTTGACGGAGGCTGAGGAATTTTCTCACGTGGGAAATACCACGTGGTAATTCTAACCAACTAGGGCAACGTTGAGGGGAGTGTCTTATGTCCGCACTTATTTGAGACCAACTGCACAGAAAAGCATGTGGAGGGAGGTAACCTGGAGATACTGCAAGTTTTTAAAGTCATGTGACACGTCGCAAAAGGGAAGTTATCACCAGCATTTGTAACGTTTTTTTCCCAGAATGCCTGGCTTGCGAGGCAAATGCATGCGCATGCATGATTCGAAACGCGCCTATTAACTCTCCTGTCATTGCAGATCCTGCCACCCTCGTCTGCCCTGCAATCACCTCATTCCCTTCACCTGTGCTTACCCGCCCACTTCCACACCTGGCCCTCATTATCCTCATCAGCCTCCCATTCATTTACAACCCATTCTCATTCACCCTCTGTCAGATCGTCATGCCTCATGCCCTGCTCTCGTTCTGTCGGTGGTTGCTCTGCCTACAACTTAATCTAGACTTCTGCTAGAGGTTTTTTGGCCTCTCTCCCTCAGTTTAGTTTTGCTTCCTTTGTTTGCTGCCTTGTAGTGGTGGGCAAGTGAAGCCTTAAGGCGAGTCCACACCGGAAGAACTGCCCGACTCGCGTCGGTAAATGAAGTTGGGCGGTTCACACCTACGGAATTACAGCCGACGCCATACGTTCCACGCTTGCGCGAGATGTAATGTCTCCAAAACAACAGGTGGCGCTAATCTGTATTGTGGGCCAAAAAACACGAAAACCGGAAGTAGCCGGTCCTCTCTAGACCACCTTCTTCGATTCCACTGTTTATCTGGTATGTTTACCATCGTCACTTCCGGGCTTCACTGATTCGCTAGTCAAGCTGCTAGCCTCCACCAATCAGAATGGTATAAGAATGACCGACTCGAATGGCGGATTATACATTTGAGTCGGCTGAAATTAACGCAGACGTGGGCCGATTCGAGCGACCGCACCAAGTAGACTCATGTCACAGACGCCGACTCTCTAAGACGGCGATTTTCGGTCCGGTGTGTGAACTAGCCTTTATGAAGCACTGAGGCTTTCCTAGCAATTGTGTGCAAAAAGATTCAAAGCTTCAACGATGGTGACATCTGGTGGACAACTGCAGCCATAGCAACCTCTCAAGAGCGCGACTGACGCTCTGACACTGTTTCAATCCCATGTCAGCAATAAAAGTTTAGAAAAGACTGTGTGGTCATTAACGTGTTTTGTTCATTCATACTCGCCCATACTGTAAATCATCCCAGATTAAGCCAACGGATAAATCTAAATGATATGAAGGGTTAATAGGTGGTTAAGGGTTTATTTATTTGATCATGGTATGTGAACTCAGAAAGATCGTTTTAGTTTTAAGTGTTTTACACCAGAGTCCAGATAATAGTTTGTCATAGGAGAAGTTGTATGGTCGAGGAGGAATGTTTATGCACAGAACAGACAGGTTTTTGGTCTTCACATGTTTTTATTCAGAAATAGAATTTTTTCCACTGTGGCAGGCTTTAGTCTGCTCCTCTTCTGGCTCACGACGCATGAACACTACGAGCCAATGAAACGCACTGACACACACTGTGAGCCAATGACAGGCACTGGCACACAATGAGCCAATGAAACGCTTCAAAACATTCCGAAGCAATGGGCTCGTTTCGGATCGCATGCATTTGCGCCGATGCATGCACGAGACTTGAGAGTTTCCGGCGGAACTCGTCATAAACACGTCAAGTTCTCACCACGTCAAGTCGGACACAGGCGCACATCACGGACTTTTTTTTATTTATTTTTTTTTATTTAAACTTTATTAATAATTGTATACATAACAAAAACTAATGCGCCAGGGGAAACTTCACGGACTTTGCACAAAGAATATGGCCTGCTCAGTGGCGCTGGCTTTCTTCGTCGCTGACGAACTCGAGCCGAGGCATTTGAAGTCCCATTGGTGACGGAGGCTGAGGAATTTTCTCACGTGGGAAATACCACGTGATAATTCTAACCAACTAGGGCAACGTTGAGGGGAGTGTCTTATGTCCGCACTTATTTCAGACCATCTGCAGAGAAAAGCATGCGGAGGGAGGTACCCTGGAGATACCGCGAGTTTTTAAAGTCATGTGACATGTCGCAAAGGGAAGTTATCACCAGCATTTGTGACGTTTTTTTCCCAGAATGCCTGGTTTTGCGAGGCAAATGCATGCGCATGCTTGATTCGAAACAAGCTTAATGAAGCGCTTTAGTGCTTCGGTCACGTGACGCCGGTGTTTGATACAAGCTCCGACACAGAGGTTCGAACCACTCCACTTCAGGAAGAGTGACACAAGCTCCAAAGCCTCGGTATCATTTGCCCATCACTACTGCCTTGTTTACCTTTTGTTTGTTATTTTTAAATAAATTGTTTTTTTTTTTGGAAATCTCTGAATTCGTGCTTTTGGGTCCAGTGTTTCCTGAGACATTACAATGCCAGCCTTTCGCCACAGCGCTCGTCTTGCCCAAGCCTAGTTTACCGTCGCCGGTGAGTAGAATTAATTTTGCCTCTGTACGAGCGAAGTTTTTTTGTTCATTTTATAGCGCAGATTAGTCTGATAGCGCAGTTTTGTTTATAGCCCTTTTCTTTTCCTTCCTTGGAGTGATCTTTTGTTGGATAATTTTCACAGCCTTAGTCTGATAGTTTTTGGTTATAGCTATTTTTTCCTTCCTCCGTTGAGAGTGGAATGATTTTTGTTATTCCTCAGCCTGCCTTGTGTCAAGAGTAGATGCCGTAGAGCCTGCTGTTCACGGGTTCTGTATGGTGAATCATGGCAACAACAGAGGTGAGCTTATGATTAGGACTCATAATGAGGATGGAGTGTAAAGGCCAAAATGTGCACTCCCGCTATACATGCTGGAGAGGAGGGGGGCTTACCCCCATGTAGACACCAATAAGGATTCATCAATCATGGCAGAAATGACCTGCTGCTTTTGTACATGTTGTGGAAGTTCCAGATATGCTGGGACACCAAATGCCATTTTGTCTGTGTTCATAACATTAAAGATAATGTCTAAAGTTTCAGTTCAGTTCCAATCCGAAAATATTAAAATTGGTTAAGTTCAGATGCAATATGATGGTATTTTTATTTTATGTCGGAGTGCACCCTGGTACTTACATTACTTGCAAGGATAGTGTATTCAAGTGATTTTCCGAAGTAGTAGTCTGTGAAGACATCCGGTATGGGTATGTTTTCCTCTATAGCCCGGTTCTTCAGACCAGTGAAGTGGCACAATACGTCCAGGCTGATGCTTGCCTGTTAGGATGGCAACATTTCAATGTGTTTGCAAAGTTTATAACCAACTACTACTGTTAAAGGTTCCCTGTAAACTTATTGGAAACAAAGTCAGATAGGTATAACAATAATATTTAGAGTAATTTCCTTCCTGCGAAAACAACTGCACTGTTTACAATCATGTTTATCTGCTAGCAGTCTTCTTCCTCACCACAGCTGGTGCTTTGTAGGCCTGTGTATCACAGTAACCACTTGCTTGTGCGTGTGCATCTTTTTTTCAATAAAACCAACATGGGGACCCACATTGCTCCATAGCTTTGCCAGTGAATGGACACTCCACTTACCTAAAGGTTTAAGGTACTTGAGCCCCAACAGGGCAAAAAAGTACCTTTCCCTTTCTGCCAATTAGTTCAACTGGCCAGAGTCACAATTAATTGTCTTATAGTGTCATCGGAAACAGGTTAATTAGGAGGAAATTGATGATACTGAATCTGAAGAATAGAGGTAAATGGACCTGCATTTCTACAGCGCTTTTCTAGCCTTTTTTTTGCCATGCAAGGTGCCTGCCCATAAAGATCTAATCTCTAACTCATTCATGCACACTGCAATTTGCAGAATGGAGTCGGGAATCGAACCTCCCAATTTGCACAAGCATGACTTGCTCTACCTCTGAGCCACAGCCCTCCACTTATAAAGTGTAAAGGGAGATCTCTTTAAAAGAGCACAAAGGCATCTTTGCTCTGATAATAAACTGTACATGCACTGAACTAAGGTATTAAGAAGTGCTGTTAATGATACTCACCATGGAAATGTTCTTCATGTGTGTCTTCACAGCTTTATCAAGTAAATCGACCTTCTCTGAGTTCTGTGCAAAACACGAATAAGACAGGGATGTGACAACTCATCACCTTTTTTTTAGTTGTAAGTTGCTTTTAAACAGCTTTGATGCTGTGCAGTACGATCTAAAGCAATATAAGGCAGTATGTCTGATGTCAACACATGTTTCAAGTTGATCCCTTTGAAACTGTATGATCACGGTGCTAAATTCTGGTCTGGTCTAAAATAGAATTAAAGTAGAAAATTCCCCAGCATCAGCTATGATTATGACTTAATAGATTAAAGGCTATTTGAGTACAATGAAAGGAATGGGAATCTGACTGAAAAGGTATAATGCTTCTGCATTAAAAGAGATAAACTTCTACGAGTCAGCATGTTACATGGATTTGTATTGAGTCGGGAATCGAACCTCCCAATTTGCATCAAGGCATGACTTGCTCTACCTCTGAGCCACAGCCCTCCACTTATAAAGTGTAAAGGGAGATCATCTAAAAGAGCCTTGGCAAAGGCATCTTTGCTCTGATAATAACTGTACATGCGACTGAACTAAGGTATTAGAAGTGCTGTTAGATGATACTCACCACTGGACAATGTTCTTCATGTGTGTCGTTCACAGCTATTGGATCAAGTAAATCGACCTTCTGGTGGAGTTCTGTCAAAACACGAAGGAGAGACAGGGATGTTTTCAACTCATCACCTTTTTTTTAGTTGTACAGTTGACTTTTAAACTTGCTTTGATGCTGTGCAGTACGATACCTGCCAAGCAATATAAAGGCAGTATCTGATGTCAACACATGTTTCAAGTTGATCCTTTGAAACTGTATGATCTACGGTGCTAATTCTGGTCTGTCTAATAATAGAATTAAAGTATAAAATTCCCTCATGTCTTCAAGCTATGATCTATGACTTCATAGATTAACAGGCTATTATGTGTACAATGAAAGGAATGGAATCTGACTTTAAAGGTATCCCCATGCTTCTGACTTAAAATGTTATCAGACTTCTACGAGTCAGTCATGTTACATGGCTTTGTATTCATAAAACATTGCATCAGGAATTAACTGCAATCAGTAAGACGCTGTTATCTTGGGGTCATCAAAGTGCCTTGGCAAAAGCAGCTGAGGTCAGGCGAGACTGTGATTTGAAGGCACTTAGACGTCCCCCACTGTAGCAAACGCAGGGAGACGTTGTTGCAATATTGGTACAGAGCTGCTGGTGGACCTCTTGTACAAAAAAAGGAGAGAAATGTTTTCAACAAACTGTGTTCTAGACATACAGAGACTTACTTGTATCTCCTGTCAAACATACCTGCCGAAATATAAAGGGTAAATTTACCTGCATTTACGGGAAAGATTCTTTTAACAATCTCCACGTGACTTTTCAGCACCTCACCTGTAGTAGGCCAGCTGTAGCGCTATCTGTACGAAAGCATCGGGGCTCATCTTGTTGGCCTTTATGACGTTTTTCCCAAAGTGGTCAAATGCTTTAGAGCTCAGATCTAGATCATGGGCCAGTCTGGTGGTGTGGAAGGGAGACATTTCTGGACAGTTACACTCTTTTCTTAGGTTCTCTGCCAAATGTTTGCTGAAGTAGTTGTAAACATATATCCATGACTAATGCTTAGTACAAATGTCTTGTATAATATAAAGAGTTTTAATCTTAAAATGTAATATCCTTTGTCATATTAATCCTAGTCCTTTCTCTCACACTGCTGCTCACACAGCCCTGGCTGCCTGCCTGAAGAGGAAATCTAGAGAAGTAGAAGTTAGGACAATAAACAGGATGTTTCTCACCGAACTACGTAATCCACACCTACTGGCAACAACCTCTACTCCATGATGCCTGGCAGCACAAATGAGCCAGCTGCTGATGGATGGGACCCACCCAAGTCAAGTCCCGACAGTCCTGATCGTGAAAGACCCCCAGAAGGAAGCAATGCCTTCCAATACCAGCCTTTTAACCTCTTCTAAAAAGCGTGGAAACTCCTGCCAAGCATCATTTATGGCTAAGAAAAGTTAGGAACATATAACAATTAATCAGCAGGAAGAAGCCCAGAAACAAGCACCAGAGTTTTCATAATCCGATCTGGTTGACAAAGCAAACTCAAGACATAATATAAGACAGACCAACGCATGACCTAAACCTATGACGCAATTGCTTTCTTCCCAGTATTTCGTTAACTAAGGCGCAGTCTCCTTCTCTGTGAGGGTGAATGCTTCTTATAGCTTATGCTGTAAATCCTTGTTCAAAGCATCCCTAGGATCTGCAGGTCTGGGTTCTGTCCTTGTTGGCCTCAGTTAGGGTTTCAGTAAGGATTAGCCATATATAGTAATTACATTTACGTTTACACATACCATGAATTACACTATACACACACAAAGTATCTAAACATTACACATCGCCATACTTACATTCCAGCGCTATTCCCACAAGTTGGGACTTGATGACGGTTGCAGCAGCCGTTCTCCTCGTCACGTGCTATCGCTGCGGCTCCACTTGCCATCTAAAAGCTGCCTCTCTTCTCCTCTCTCTCTGGCTCTCTCCAAGCGTTCCTCCTGATCCGTTTGTTGCTACCGTCCACGCTGTTCGCTAACTTACTCGCGGTTTCCTCCGGCTTGCTTGATTTTTCTTTTTATCTCTCCAAGCTGCGGCTCGCTCCTCGTCCTCTCAGCTGTAGTTACAACGTGGTGACGTCACGTGGCGAGTTCGCCGCGCTGTTGCGGGCGCTGCCGTCGGCGCTGCAAGTACCGGTCCCGTCCAAATGCAATATGGTACCGTTTTAAATGCCTCAGTACCCCGGTACCAAATTAGTACCGGTATACCGTGCAACCCTAGATCGGACCCACCCAAGTCAAGTCCCGACAGTCCTGATCGTGAAAGACCCCCAGAAGGAAGCAATGCCTTCCAACTACCAGCCAATAACCTGCCTCTGCATAGCGTGGAAGCTCCTGCCAAGCATCATTATGGCTAAGATGAGTGGGCACATATATCAATACATGAGCAGGAAGAAGCCCAGAAACAAGCACCAGAGGAGCCATAGTCCTGGTTCTGGTTGACAAAGCAGTCACTCAAGACTGTAATATAAGACAGACCAACCGGCATGACCTGTGCCTATGACTCAATGCTCACTGCCCTTGTTGCCTTGATCTTGGCCTCCAGTCTCCTTCTCTGTGAGGGTTAATGCTTCTTATAGCTTATGCTGTACATCTTGTAGCAAAGCATCCCTAGGATCTGGGCTGCTGTACTGTACTGCTTGTTGGCCTCAGTTATGGTAGCAGTAAGGATAGTAATATATAGTAATACATTTATGTTTGCATATACATATATAATTACATACATACACACACAAAGTATCTAAACATTACACATGTGACCCTACTTACATCCAACCCTATCCCCCAACACATTGGAATTTAAAATTACTTGATCTCCTTGACCTTCTGGTCACTGGGTATCTATGCGGCTCAATTGCAACTAAAAGCTGCTCTCACTTGTCCATGTGCTGCTTGGCCTCCTCAATGTAATTCTTTATCTCAGGTGTGATGTTGAAGTACAGTTTCTGGGGCATCAGCAGAGGCTCAATGGAAGACTGCTTCACCAGTGGCTTTTTCCTGTTTCCACACACAAAAGAAAGGAAATTATAATGTGACAAAATAGTATTCACATTCACACAAAAACTCATGGACATCTGACAGCTAACATCCAAAATGGTCATGTCTTATATAGACAATACACAGGAAATACAACTAAATTACAAAATATATTTTCGTTATAGCAATGACAATTTTGTGATAATCTCCTTTAGTTCTACAGTCGCCATTCGCCATGTACATTAAACATCAACGAAAACATGTCTAGAAACCCCCTTACGAACCCCATGCCACTTACGTAACTTGCTGCCAATTTCAAAGTGGCAACATGACACCATGAACGAACTAATCCTTCTGGCAATCAAAAACTAAAGTGCAGACAAGAGGAGGAGGAAATTAAAAAACAAAACGGTGATAAATAAATCTGATACATTGAATATATTAATCATACCAGGGTTTAAATCTGGGCAGGCAGCAGAAAAATCTGTTCTTGTAAATTAATTTCTAACAACAGGTAGCTAGCTCACAGCTTGTCAGTGGACTAGCTTATGCTGTCTCAAATATTACTATAGAATGAAATTGAATTGAGTTTGTGTGTACGCAATAAACATAAACTAGAATAAACATAAACTAGGATGTTAGCAGTTCTGGGTTAAGGATTTTGTGGTTGTGAATGGCTAGCTAGCTTTCTTTTTCTCTCTCAACGTTATTTACTTAAATTTCTTGGTCCACCTCAAAAAGACGTCTCCACAGATGATTTATCCAAATATGCTGTTGAAAGTTCCTTGCTCTCCAGAATGTCTTGGATTTTCTTCTTATTTGTATACTCATTTATATGAGTATTTCTATCCAGGGGTTCCATCAACTTCATCTGGTGCTCATGAGGAGACAATGAGGAAAACATGGCAGTGTTACGCCGCGGTGAGGGGTGTCTTGTCATGGGTTTGTCTTGTGAATTTCCGTCTTTGTTGCGACCAAGTTTGTATTCCTTTGTTTTCCTCGTCAAGAATGATTTTTGTTGTAATTTCTGGTTAGTAGAAATGGTTAATAGTTAAGCCTGTTTCTTTTGTTCATTGCCTCATGCTGACCTCTGTTGGAGTGTCTTTTGATTTGTCCCTTTTCCCCACCGTTAGAGTAATTTTCTTTTGTACAGTTTTTGCTCTGGTATAGCTTCCGTAACGTTCATAGCCCTGCCTGTTTCCTCCGTAGGAGTGATTTTCTGTTGGTAACGTTTGTAGTGTTCCCGTTTAGCGCAGCATAGCTCATAGCCTAGGAGTGATTATTATTTACAGTTTCCCCGTTAGGGTGTTTTTCATTTTTTTTAGCCTTTTTCTTTGCCTCCGTTAGGAGTGATTTTTATTTACCCCTATTTACCCCCTATTTATCCCTCTTAGGGTGTTTTGTGTTCTCAGTACTTCCGCGATCATCAGTTCATAGATTAGAATTTTCATAGCCTGTTTTTGTATTTTTATTTATTTATTTATTTCGGGCATGTCAGTTAAATCATCATCATCACACATCTTTGTTCAAATAATACAATACACATGGCCGAAAGGGAAAGCGGGAGAAGCCAAGGCTTATCTAGTCCCGCCCCCATTACCCACAGGATAAAATTGTCGTCATAATATTATCTTATCTTTTGCATTTTTCATTTGACATGACATTTTCTTTTACTTGTGACATTTTACATAACATGTTACAGCAGTAGGTGGTACAGAGAGCTGTACTCCCTGCTACGTACAACTGACATCGTACCATACAAGTTTCTCAGGTTCAACTTATTGTTTGGGTACAGAATGTTCATTAGTTATGCTCCCATCCCATCACAACACCATGTCTGCTGATTCGTGCCTCAGACCTCTCATGCAATAATCTGTACCGGTCAACAGTTGAATTTACATCCTTTTTCTTGAAGACACTTAGTGTTGCTGATTTTTTTACTTCTTCTTCTAACACATTCCATTGTCTAACACCTGTGACCAATAAGGAAAAGGATTTTAACGTAGTTCGTACCTTCCTTTGCCTGAAAATCATGTTCCCTCTAAGATTGTGTCTCTCTCTGTCTAGGAAAAGTTTTTGCAGGTTCTGGGGTAGAGTTCTTTTAGAAGCTTGGTACATCATTTGTGATGTGCGATAGTTTATTAAGTCATATAGTTTGAGTATTCTTGACTCAATAAATAACTGATTTGTGTGTGCCCTGTAGTTGGCATAGTGTAAGATTCTCAAGGCTCTTTTTTGGAGAATTAACAAGGGCTGTGTGGAGCCTTTATATCTGTGTCCCCACACCTCTGCACAGTATTGCAGGTGCGGAGAGACAAGTGCGCAGTATAACAGATGTAGCGCTTTTTGATTTAGTATTTTTTGTACTTTCCAAAGTATGGACACACTCCTGGCCAATTTCCTTTTTAACTGTCTTATGTGTGGCTTCCAACTTAACATGTCATCGATAATCACTCCCAGTACTTTATTCTCACGGACCCTCTCAATATTAACTCCGTTTACTTGAATGTTGGGACTGTTGTTGCAGCCTCTTTTCCCATATAGCATGTATTTAGTTTTTCCAAGATTTAGTGATAATTTATTTATATTAAACCACACTTGAAGTTTAGCCATTTCCTGATTTACTGTTTCCACAAGTTGGTTCAAGTCACTCCCCAAATAGAAAATATTTGTGTCATCCGCGAATAATATTAATTTCAGAGTATTTGACACTTTGCATATATCATTTATGTATAGTATAAACAGCTTTGGACCCAGAACTGACCCCTGTGGGACCCCACAGACTATGTCCAAGCTAGTCGATGTGTTATCATTTATTTTGACATATTGGGATCTCTTGTGTAGATAGCTCTTGACCCACTGCAGGTCTACACCTCTAAGGCCATATCTCTCCAGTTTAGCTATTAAAATATCATGGTTAACAGTGTCAAATGCTTTTTTCAGATCTATGAAAATTCCTATGGAATGTTTTTGGTCAATGGCGTCAGTAATGATTTCCACAGACTCAGTTAAAGCTAGGGCAGTCGAATGGTTCCTTCTGAAGCTGTATTGGCTGTCATAAAACAATATGTTTGTTGATGAAGTTGTCGAGCCTATTGTTGAATAGCTTCTCTAGGATTTTTGACAGTTGTGGCAGTATTGAAATTGGTATGTAGTTGGTAAACTTGTGTGTGTCACCATTCTTAAACAGTGGCACAACCTTGGCAACTTTCATTTTGGTGGGAAACGTCCCGTTTTGAAATGACAGATTGAAAATGTATGTCAGGGGTGAAATGATTCCATCTAATACTTTCTTAATTAGCCTCATGTCCAGGTCGTCAGCATCAGTAGAAGTTTTCGCTACGCATTTGTTGACCAGGTGTCTAATCTCTGTGTCCTTCACTGGTGTGAGAAACATTGAGCTGGGATTTCTGTCTCCATCCTTATCAAAGTGACCCCAGTGCAGGGGTGAGTCAGGAATGTCCTCGGCTAGCTCTGGCCGGATGTTTACAAAAAATTGGTTGAATCTATTTGTTATGACCTCCGAGTTATCCTCCTGCATGTTGTTATACTTGAAGTAAGAGGGTAGTTTGGTTTTTAGGGCCCGAGCGCCGACAACGTCGGGTAGCGAAGCCCTATTGAAACTGAACGGATTTTTCTTATTTTTTTCTTTTTCTTATTTCGCAAGTTCGACGGCCTTTTTGGGGGCCTTATCATAATAATTAGGCGAAAAAAATTGGCATGCGGTCGGGGACTGGCGAAAAATTTGATATTTTAAAGGTTTCATAGTTGGCCACAAAAAAGTGGCTCTCTAGCGCCACCTAACGTGTTTTAGGCCAGCCCCAGCACACCATAACTGTAATTGACACAAAATTCGCCACACATGTGCAGGCAAGTGTGCTCTACAAAAAAGCCTCTTGGAGCACCAAACTTCCGCCTCCCGAAATGTTCCGCCATCTTGAATTTTGTGAAAAACAAGTTTTTGCTACTTCTTCCTAAACCGTAGATCCGATTCTCACCACAATTGCTGTGCATCATCATTCGACCAAGCTGGTCAAATGCTATCAAAAGAATTGAAAAATATCGTTGCGTTCAGAAGTTATTAACCAATGAACATCAAAAGGGGCGGGACTCTAGAAAACAAAACTCATAACTCCAGAACCTTTAACCCAATCATCACGAAACGTTCAGGATATGTTGACATATCTGCCTGGAACATTTCCTGAAAGTTTTATTAATATCAACCACTCGGGGGAGCTACAGTATATCAGCCATTTTAGGCCATTTTTTCCCATTTTTTCAATTGTTGGGTTTGTATTTTAACGAACTCCTCCTACACCGTTTATCCGATGAATGCCAAACTTGCTGCGATTGTTCTAGAGGCCTCAACGATGCAAAATTATCAAAAGGTCTTACATAAGTCCTACGGGAGCGAAATTACAGCGCCCTAAACATGGACGAATTTCATGCTTCGCCACAATACTCTAAACTGTTATAACTTCAGTGTCCATCGTCCGATCTGGTTCAAACTTCTCACGTTTGATGAGAGTCCCACCCTGAACACGTCTTGCCTGCAATATTGACTCACAATCAGAGCGCCACCTAATGGCGACATGAAATGTCATGTTTTAACACTTGTATAAGGTCCCAGTGTCGTGGAACTTTGCACCCCAGTCGAGCGTGAAAACTTCAATCATCTGACACAGTGATGGATGGGACGATTCAGGCAAGGGACGACCAGTGGCGTGGCGATGGCCGGGGACAACCCCCGCGGTGGCAGTGGCCGGGGACGACCCGCGCCGTGGCGGTGGCCGGGGACGACAGACGCCAGCCATGGCGGTGGCCGGGGACGACCCGCGACGTGGCGGTGGCCGGGAACGACCGGGGACGACTGGCAACGTGGCGGTGGCCGGGGACGACCCGCCCTGTGGCAGTGGCCAGGCCAGGCGGTCCGACACGTCAGGCGGTCGTAGCACTAACCGAGTTACGTGCCATGCGAGGGCCCGTTATCACTGCTCACAGTTTTAATTTACTTTTATTATTAGTCACGTTGTATAGAATATCCCATAATTTTTTAGTATACTTCATGTTTTCTGCTAGTAAATTGCTGTAATATTCTTTCTTGTGTTCATTTAGGATAGTGTTTAACTTGTTTCTATACCGTTTGTATCTCACTTATGACTGGGCCGTCCTTGATTTAATGAGCTGTCTGTACAGAGTTTTTTTTTTTCTGCAGGCATTTATCAATGTTTTTGTGAGCCATGGTTTCAGCTCCTTTGTCTGATTTGGGTGTCTTTTTTTCACAGGACAGTGTCTGTCGTACAGTGTTTTAAATATTTGCAAAAAGGAATCATATGCATCATTCACATCTGTTTCATTGTAAACATTTTTCCAGTTTTGTATCAGTAGTTCATTTTTCAATGTAGTAATTCCTTCTTCAGTTCTGACCCTTACGTATATGTTTTTGTTTGGTGTCTGTCCCACAGTGAATTTGCAGTCATAGATAGCAAAGATAGGTAGGTGGTCACTTGTATCATTTATCAGGAGTCCACTTGCTGTGTCAGTAACGTTAGTAAAGATATTATCAATCAGAGTAGCACTGTGTGTAGTGATCCTGCTAGGGCTTGTGATGAGAGGTTGTAAGCCCATTGTATACATCATGTTAATGAACTCATCAATTCCCGTGTTTTGTTTTGGATTGATCAAGTCAATATGTATGTGGTGTATAGACTCCTGCTATTAAAGTGAATTAGAGACAGTTTCCCGTCCATCTCAATGCTGTCATTGTATTGAACTTCAGTGTCGTACTGACATTTCCCAGTGATGTTGAAATAGAAATGGTTGTCCGGGTCAATTCCTTCATTCGGGTCAGATAAAGTATCAGATAAGGTATAATCCACATGTCGATTTGTAATGAGCTCCACACTTCCCTGCTCAGCAATCCTTTCAGATATTCCCATCAGTCTTTCAATCCGTATAAGAACCGTTGAACTTAGCTGTGTTGTAGTTATGGAGTGTTTGTGAGCCATACCTTAGTTATCGTATTTCTCCAGCTCATCCTTACTCCTGATCTGGATTACTTTGACTTCTTCTGCTGATGCTCCCTTTGTTTTGATGTAGATTCTGCAGTTTGCCATCAAGGTGTGTTGTATCTTGCCATCCTTCCTCAGTTGACGAGCTGTTCTGGCGATGTCTGCGTTCTTTTTGGTGAGGTTCTCGTTGATGTAGACGTCCGAGCATTTGAGCTTCCTGCCCTGCTTCAGCAGTGCAGTCTTGAATTTTCTGTTGGTGCATTTCAGCACAACAGCTCGAGTTGCAGACTCTTTCCTTCGGGGTAAGAGGTGAGATACTTCGACGTTGTCGAAATTTACCTCGATGTCTTTGCCAGTCAGGAACTCGGCCACCTGCATCGCCACAGATTTAATCACCTCCTTCAGTTTACCCTGTTCCTCCACTCTGTTCCCCAGCTCCTTTATCAACTCGTCTTTCTCCGCAGTCTCCTCCCGGAGTTGTTTGACTTCAGCCATCAACTTTTGGAAAGGTTCCATCTTTTTCTTCATGTCTCTCAGCTCCGCCATCAGCCGTTCTTCAACCCTCTTGTCTTCAGTCCTCTTGTCTTCAGCCCTCTTGTCATTCTTCACTAGCTCTTCCTTCATTGCCTCCAGGCTTTCCTTCATTGCCTCCAGGCTTTCGGTCAATAAGTCCAATTTAGAGTCAGTTTCAGCGTAGTTTTTCTTCGGCACCATTGTCACACTTTTATTTTAAGAACAAGTTATATTCACTCTGTAGTCGCAAGTACTGAAAATAAAGATTATAAACTGTTCTAACTCTGCATGTGAGTCCTTCTCCTTGTCCAAGCCTGACAGGCAGCACTGCATCTAGTGGTACTGTTAGCGCCATGGTCTCAACAACCCAATTTGAGGCCACACCAATCCTTATCAGTGGAATCACCACCTCAACACAAGCTGCTAAAGGGTTAAAAAGTAAGTTTGGACCTGATACTTGTTGTCAGTTTTTTGGAATATGACTCTGAAGCTGGGCAAAGATGTGTTTACTTCCATTTTTTAGCCTTAATATCTGTGAAACTAATCATCTGAGAGAAACCATATTTCGTAGAATGTTTAAGCTAACACCAGAGATAAAGGCAGAAGTGATAGAAGTCTTTTATCTGCAAAAATGGGAGCTCAGCCACTCTTTAAATGTACTACTTTATTTCAACAAGCCACAATTTAGGTACCTACCATACTAGGTTATCATTGAGCTACACCCCTGATATTCCATGTCTGGAGGCTATTAGTAACAGATATACAGTGTAGAAATTTTGAAGGCCACAGGTGAGATAGTTTTCAAGATATTGCTGTTTAAAAATGGCTTTTCAGAGCATGATGCCAAAAACCTTCTAAACTACCCTTCATTCAATTATGTTTCATGAGGAAACTGTTGACAGTAGAGACCTAATATTTTTGGACTTGTCCAAATAACAAGTGTGTCTTTGTACTTGAATTTTTTCAGGACATTCTGAGATGGTCAGGTAGGAGGCATTTGATGAAATGACATGGAATGACCCCAAAGCTCTCTAATTAAATCAGATGACCCTACACTATGGCCAAGTGGCCTCTGTGTCAATATGTGTTGTGCAATTTAGCAGTCCAGATCTCAGACAATGATTGACCCCAAAATTCAGAAAAAAAAACCCTCGGAGATTCACAAGAGACAGATACGCAATACTAAAGTCTAACTTAAGACAAAGAGGTATTTTTCTGTCATCATCCACAATATTCCCTTTTACTTGCTTGTGCATAAAATTGGGAATTACAAGTGTGTGTTTGTCAAAACAAAATTATGTTATTAATATGTATGGAGAGTACACACCTTGTTTATCTTTTGCTCTTAAAGTTCTTGTTAAAAAGTTGAAGACTGGCTTGCATGTGTTTGATGTGTGTGTTAGGTCAGGGGTGTGTGTCAGATGGGCCCCCGAGGTCACTTTTGCCTGTTGCGCCCAGACCCGCTAGAAACGCCTCTGCTTGTAACAGTCCTTTTTACTAGCTGTAATAAAACCTCTCCTCACTGATCCTGAAATAGGCTGTAGTACCCTATTGGTCCACAATAGGGGGTAATACGGCTAAGGCTTGTCCAGTTATGCTACTATCAGTCTAGGCTGCCAGGGAACTTACATTTACATTTACTTTTGGGTCATTTAGCAGACACTTTTGTCTCTAAAGCGACTTACAATAAGTACATTTGTCAAAAGAAGGAAACAAAGAAACCACAGCGTATCATTGCCGATAAAGTAAGAGCTAAAATAGAACAAGTGTTAGGTCCTCACCTGAGTAAAGTAGTACTTCAAGAGCAACAGTGGTACGATCAGAGTGCTATAGGTAAGGTTTTTTTTTGGGGTGTTAGTGGGTCATGCTATGTAGAGTCGAGGAGAAGTCTGAACAGGTGAGTCTTGAGCCTTTTTCGGAAGAGGGCAAATGACTCTGCTGTCCTGACATTGGTCGGGAGTTCGTTCCACCACTGAGGCCCCAGAACAGAGAAGAGTCTGGACTTTGCTGAGCGACATTTGTTTGATTTCAGCGATGGTGGTACTAGCCGGCCAGTTCCTTCCTATGATACAATGCACTCCTCTCTCCTTCTCTGCCTTGTCAGAACTTCACTTCAGGAGTGTTTATTCTGGAGATATTACTATTACTATAGAAACTATTGCAATTCACGTACTTACGTCTAGTCGGCTTTTGTATCCTACTGAGAGCCGTAACGAGCATTATGAATGTTTAATGGCTGTTTTGAATACATACATGAACTATTAGACTTGTTTTGTTTGTTTTTTTTACTTTTTTCAGGCATAGACACCTTTTATTAGCAGTGGACAGATAGGAAAGACAGGAGAGATAGGGGGCTGTGACATGCAGCAAAGGACCTTCAGCTGGGATTCAAACCGGGGTCAGCTGTGTATGCATACATGCGTACATGGCATGCGCTCTAACCACTCCGCCACCTGCCACCCAATTAGACTTGTTTGTTTGGTATTAGGTTGAGTATATTTTGTTTGTCTATACTTTTTACCAGAGGTGGGTAGACCAAAAACTGTACCCAAGTAAGAGTATTGTTACTTTAGAATAATATTACTGAAGGAGAAGTAACATGTAGTTATCCAAATAGTTACTGAAGTATGAGTAAGGAAGTATTTAGTGTTAAAAACTACTGAAGTATTGATTAGATACTGAGTAACTACTGATTTGCTGTTTCAATAATCAGAGCATGAACGTATAATAGACTTAATATAAAATATCAATGTGAAAAGTCAGATATTGCAAAAAATACCCCTTTAACTAAAACAACAATACTATTATACATAAAATAAGGCAAAGGGTCCTTCCCCAGAACATTTTAACAGCACAAATGTGTTGGGGTTGTAGCAGGAGCAGATTTGGTTATCAACAGCTAATTATTAATGTCAATATGATTATCGATATTAATAATTATATTTAATATATTATCATGATATAATCATGAATAAACGGGGCACCACCCTGGGATCAGGGAAAAGATAACCTAAAACTGTATTCAGTCTCAATATAAAGGTTTTATACTCACATGCCAATCATCGTGATCGTGATAGAAGCATAAAAACAATCTAACCATTAGAAAGGCGTGAAATTCAAGCACTAGCCTTCACAACTTGCTGTTATCCAGTGACATATACACAACAAGCACAAGAGACCGCTAGTTATAATATGCTAAGATTTATTAAAATCAGTGATAATGATCGCAATCAATAACACTGCAATTAACAAAGCCTTATTACCTAACTACTTAACACACGAAACTAAGCTACAGAAGGAGACACAAGTGGAGTGTGTGTGCGTGTGTGTGCGCGTGTGCGTGTGTGTAGAGAGAGAGGGAGAGAGAGATATGGTCGGGCGCGACCATCAGATGGAGCTATTCCTCACGGCGTTCAGGGGCGGAGCCACTGACGTTAGATGGAGTAGCGAGAGAGGGAGAGAGAGAGAGAGGTGGAGCTATGTCCTTAACGTCCGGAGCTGGAAACAGCTGGCGGAGTACATGTGTGTGTGCGTTAGCGGGACACAAACAAAGAGAGGGGAAGAATGCGCGCGCGATATTCTGAGGCTCAGAAGGCATGCCGCTATCACACGGGCGGTGTGAATGAACTGGCGTTTATTCCGCAAGACCGGCCTTTTAACTGATAGTAGAGGCTTTCTGAGCTCGCAAATATGGCGGAGGTTAGTCTAAAACACTGTTACAGAAATCAACCCAGCTGCGTGGGTCCACGATCAGTATTCAAATACAACAGCACATAACAGCAGGCTCGGCGGTCCGCGATCAGAACTTAAAACACATTAACAAGAATTACAAGCATGTCCTACACTATCGAATCTCTACTTCTGCCCAGACAAATAGCCTCTTACTGGTGTCGCTGCGTAAGCTGCGAATCCGTTCGGCGATGACACGACCCGTAATGCGGCGGTCGTTCGTGGGCCCCGGCGTCCGCGGGAGACGTGACGAGTCGGCTTAGTCCAGGCGAGAGCGGAGCGGGTTTCCTCTCATTGGTCAAACTCGAATAAAGAAAACAGTTCGTGTTTCTTTCTTCCACGGACGGCGATATAATCGCGGCTTGGCGATTTAGTCAGTTTAGGATAGAGTAGAGAGCGTTCTCCAGGCGGCTTCGGTTTAGAAAGCCCCCTGGGGTACCTGCAGTTGTCAGCCAATAGGGCACGAGTTGTGTGACGTCACATTTCTCACCTGGGTGAGAAGTGAAACTAAAATGGCAATGTAGTTTTTAATCTCCTTTGTTCCTTTGTCCTGGCCGCATGTGAAGGCTTTTGTAGGCCGCATTGTGTAGTCCTTCTAGTGAGGTCCCAACAAATGTCATGTTCTGTATTCTGGTGCATTTTAATTTTTTTTTTTTTTTTTTTTATCAGGCTACATGACAAAGACATATGGGTACATTTTGTAAAGTGGTTGGCTCCTGTCGGATCACATATTTGAAAATATTAAAGCTTAAAGTATAGAAATGGATTAATTTGTTTTCAAGAGAAAATTGGTTTGTGAAAGAGTTGACTGATTCTGAACTCATCTTTCAAGCATCTAATAAACCTGATGTGTGACTTTACTTGAAAAGTTAACCAACTTGTTTTGCATATATGGTGTCACAACTCTCAATCTGCTTTATTTGTATTTGTAATAACTTGGTGAGAATGTTTACACAGTCCGTCAGGGTAGGGCTGCACAATTAATCGAATTTTAATCACGATCACGATTTTGGCTGCCACGATTAAATTAAGATGATCGTCGGCGATTTTCTCAACCCAATAGTCAGCCGACCACCAGGGGGCGACCGAGGGTTAGGGCTTGATTAAGCTGCCTAAACTGCAAGCGAGCGAACCCTGCAGCAGCGGCAGCCTCAAATGATATAAAGGTACAGACACACCAACTCCGGCAACGGACGTCAAATCAACGGATCCCATTCATTGTCTATGTAGAGCAGGAGCTCCGCATGATGGATACGGCACGTCGAATTGGCGGCCCTGTCGCTGTATGTGAATTTGCATAAAGTTCGATAGATTGAACTTTATGCAAATGCCATCCGTCCAACGCAATGCCGCCGGCTCCAGAAACTTCGTTCAAACTATCAAACTAGGCAGTGTTGATCAAATATGAATCCAGATTCTGTTACTGCACTACACATTTCCCGCCTCAAATGTTTTCAGAAACATGCTTTAGCGTGTAGTTTAACTGTAAAATGAGATCGTTTGTGGCCCGGCCGCCATGTTGGAAACGGCAGAGCGAAACTCAAGTCCCGCCCACTTCCCAGGACGTCTATCCAATTGATCCAACTTGAACACAGAAGCGCCCACTCGCCGGTGCGTTCGACCATCCGTTCCGTCCGTATCCGTCGCTGCCGGAGTTGGTGTGTCTGTACCATAACAGTGTGAGAGCGGGTGTGAGACGCATGAGAGTGTGAGACGCGATGTCGGGAGCAGCATCTGGAGGTGAGGAGCAGCTTGTGCCTCGTAAGGGCTCCACTTCCATTGTGTGTCTGCATAGGCTTCATTTTTTTCATTTGTTTGCACTTTATGATTGCACTTTGCAATGGCATATTTAATTTTTGCCCTTTATCTTGGGTAAATTTTATTTTATTATTTATAATTTATGATTATTTTAAGTTTCAATGTGAAGATTTGTCCACATGTTTCTTAAAAAAAGTGCAATAAAAAGACATGTTTTACCGAACATAATGAATAATCGTGATTAATAATCGTGATTACAATATTGATCAAAATAATCGTGATTATCATTTTGGCCATAATCGTGCAGCCCTACGTCAGGGACTAAAATTCTAGCTAATGCCACACTTGAGAAGCGCAAGGATATTTTAGGGGCCAGTTTGAAAAATTGAATCTGACCAGCTTGAAGTGCTCTTGAAGTACTCTCCAACTGTCTTAACAAACAAGGGCTGTACTCAACAAATTGAATATACTTTAGTTATCAAAATGTGTTCAACTGCAACATGTTGACTTCTGTGAAAAGTGACTTGACGTTGGTGAGTGTGACCCTCTTCTGTCAGCATTGATCAATATTAAGCATAGCATGCCATTTTTTTGAGTGTGGTCAACACTACATTAAAAAATCTTGACTGTGAAAGAAATGCATTCAAGATGTTTTGCACCTCAAGAATGCCCACAATTTTTTTCTCCACATAGCACCTTTCTATAGCTCTGTACTGATGCCTGTCAATTCCATTTTAAAGTATACTTTGGACATTGCCCCTCCCTGTTGTTTCGGCCTATGGGCCAAACGGCAGTGGATAGTACCTGGCCTTCTTGGAGTCCCTGGGAGGGGTACTGGAGACTCCATTGTTCTACTGGGGGACTTCAACGTTCACGTGGGTGACAACAGTGTTACCTGGAGGGGCGTGATTGGGAGGAACGGACTCCCCGATCTGAACCCGAGTAGTGTTCTGTTATTGCACTTCTGTGCTATTCACGGTTTGTCCATAACGAACACCATGTTCAAGCATAAGGGTGTCCATCAGTGCATGTGGCACCAGGAAGCCCTAGGCCGGAGGTCAATGATTGACTTTGTGGTCGTGTCATCTGACCTCCGGCTGTATGTCTTAGACACTCGGGTGGAGAGAGGGGCTGAGCTGTCAACTGATCACCACCTGGTGGTGAGTTGGATCTGCTGGCAGGGGAGGAAGCTGGACAGACTTGGTAGACCCAAACGTGTTGTGAGGGTCTGCTGGGAACGTCTGGTGGAACCCTCTGTCGGCGAGGTCTGTAAGGGATGCTGTCAAGATGAAGAAGGAGTCCTACCAAACCTTGTTGGCTCGGAGGACTCCTGAGGCAGCTGACGGGTACCTGCAGGCCAAGCATGCTGCAGTGCATGCTCACAGTGCTCGCTGAAGCAAAGGCTTGGTCCAGGAAAAGTTTGGGGAGGCCATGGAGGAGCACTACCTGTCGACCTTGAGGAAATTCTGGCAAACAATCCAGTGGAGGTGGGGAGCTGTTGACCTCGACTGGGGATATCGTCGGGCGGTGGAAGGAATACTTCAAGGATCTCCTCAATCTCACTGACACATCTTCCATGGAGGAAGCAGAGGCCGGGGACTCAGAGGTTGATCCATCCATTACCCGGGCCAATGTCACTGAGTTGGCAAGGCACCTCCCTGGTAAATTCTATTCCAGGGTACTAGAGAGGAGAATTCAGCCGATAGTCGAACCTCGGATTCAGGAGGAACAATGCGGTTTTCGTCTTGACCGTGGAACACTGGACCAGCTCTATACCCTCCGCAGGGAGCTCGAGGGTTCATTGGAGTTTGCCCAACCAGTCCACATGTGTTTTGTGGACCTGGACAAGGCATTCAACCATGTCCCTCGTGGCATTCTGTGGGAAGTACTTCGAGAGTACGGGGTTGGGGGCACTCTGTTAAGGGCTGTACATTCACTATACGATCAGAGGAAGAGCTTGGTACGCATTTCCGGCAGTAAGTTAGACCTGTTCCCAGTGCATGTTGGACTCCAGCAGGGCTGCCCTTTGTCACCTGTTCTGTTCATTATTGTTATGGACAGGATTTCTAGGCTCAGCCATGGGCTAGAGGGGATCTGGTTCGGGAGCCACTGGATTTCATCCCTGCTTTGCGTAGACGATGTGGTCTTGTTGGCTCCTTCGAGCCAGAAACTCCAGCATGTCCTGGGGCGGTTTGCAGCTGAGTGCGAAGCAGCTGGGATGAGGATCAGCACCTGTTAGTCTGAGGCCATGGTTCTCGACCGGAAAAATGTGGCTTGCTCCCTCCGGGTTGGGGGAGAGTTCCTGCCTCAAGTGGAGGGGTTCAATTATCTTGGGGTCTTGTTAGAGCGTGAGATTGACAGGCGGATCGGTGCATAATGCGGTCGTTGTATCGGTCCATCGTGGTGAAGAGAGAGCTGTGCCGAAAGGCGTAACTCTTGATTGACCGGTCAATCTATGTTGCTGCCCTCACCTATGGTTATGAACCCTGGGTCGTGACCGAAAGAAAAAGATCCAGGATGCAAGCGGCCGAAATGAGCTTCCTTTGCAGGGTGGCGGGGCGCTCCCTTAGAGATAGGGTGAGGAGCTCCGTCATGTGGGAGGAGCTCGGAGTAGAGCCGCTGCTCCTCCACATCGAGATGACTCAGTTGAGGTGGTACGGGCATCTATATCAGATGCCCCCTGGATGCCTCCCTCGGGAGGTGTTCCAGGCATGCCCCACCGGGAGGAGACCCCGAGGAAGACCCAGGACACACTGGAGCGACTACGTCGCCCGGCTGACCTGGGAACGCCTTGTGATCCTCCCGGAGGAGCTGGAGGAAGTGTCCAGGGAGAGGGAAACTGGGTGTCCTTGCTCAGGCAGCTGCCCCCTGCAACCCGTACTTTGGACATTGCTGAAATTCCAATTGTGGTAATAAAAAAGAGCAAATTAAGACACTTACACTGAGAGAGGTAGGTAGGTTGGTTTCGGTCTACTTACATGCCTGCTACCATATGATCACTTATGGCCATCATTGTTGTACCATCAGCTTTGACATGCATGAAGTTCACACCACATATCCCGCCTTCTCCAATAATAAACTGAAAAGAATAAAAAAAAAACAGTCAGCATTACACCCCAGCTCCTCAGGTGTCTGTTTCTTTCTGTATGTGCGACTGTGTTTTAAGTTATTCTAATCAGTGAATGTAAACATCTTTGAAAGCTTTATTGTAGGCAACTGGACTTGCTCTTCAAGTTGGTCTTGATCTTTCTGATGGATTTTTTCCACACAGTGGCCTTTTACAGCGGAGCCAATTCCCAGGTTGTGAGGAATTATCCTTTCCTGTCTGCACCTCAAGTTGAAGCACAGGTAGTTTCTATAGTCGTGAGTTTTCTGGATGTTCTGACCAGTTGAAGGGTCCATCATCTAGCGCTTATTTTTTCACCCTGGACAGGTAACCAGTCTATCACAGGGCTGATATGTAGAGAGAGACAACCATTCTTGCTCATGTTCACACCTACGTGCAATTTAGAGTCATCGATTAACCTATCCCCATCCTGCATGTCTTTGGACTGTGGGAGAAAGCCGGAGAACCCGGAGAGAACCCACGCTTACACGGGGAGAACATGCAAACTCCATACAAAAGTATGTATTTAAGTTAGGGGGGAATCAACAGTAACTCACATAAAGAAACCTGCTACGGTCCTTGCCATTTCTAACCTCACTATGGGTAAAAAAAACAAAAAACATTTCCTGAATCCTGGGGCTTTACTCATTTGTAGATCCAGTTTGTACATCGTCAATTCCTTTCCTCATCTCTTAGTCCAGAACACATGAGATGAATGGTAATTGGACTTGCATTTAGCGCTTTTTTAGTCTTTTCGACTACTCAAGTTGTTTTAAACTTCATTCAGTCTACATTTACCCATTCACACACATTTACACGATCCACCGATCTTCCGATTGGAGGACGACTCGCTATACCTTCTTTGCTCTGAATCCTTTTCTCTGAACCGCTATTTTAAATTAACCTCAATTGTAGCACAGCATAGTCTGTCCATTGTGTCACTATGAAGCCCACTGCTTTTGTTAGCCAGACCTACCCTGTGTAGCACTCTATTGCAAGGATTGTCCAGGGGTCCATGCTCACTGAGTCATTACCTAACCTCAAGTAACTAGCCTCAGTTTCAGCAGTTTGGTTACATTTTTGTCTGGAGAAAGGAAGGAAGCTGCTTTGTCTCTTGTTGGTAAGTCATAAACTAATTGTAGATTTTGGTTTAGGCATTCTGTGAGTTAAGCTAGTTGTAACATTTAGTCTTGTGTAGATTATTGTGAAGCTGTGCATACTGAGTGGGCAAATAGCTAGTTTCAGCCAGCTCAGCTGTAGTGAACAGACTTGATTGGAGGGAGGGGCCCCAGTCTGTGCATGAGGTAAACTGAGCCCTTAAAAGCCTGTCACTACAGCGTCAGGACAGCAGAACGAAGACAAGGGGGTCTATCTGCGGGAGTCCATCGAGGAAGTCCATTGAGGTAGGCATAACATCTCAACCCCCTCCCATCGCAGCCATGTGTCCTATCCCAGTCAGGACATCACACTGGAGAAGACTTTACCAGAGACCCTTCGCTTGATGCTGTAACCCATTCAATCTCTGCTACCCACCATTCTCCACCGGTAAGGAACTTGAAGTACTAGGGGGGCTGTGGAACTGCCAGTCTGCAGTCAAGCAGACTGGCAGGCGGACACCATTTCAGTGTATGCCTCCCTGCAGACTCTCCACTTCCTGGCCCTTACGGAGACCCGGATTACCCCAGAAAACACTGCCACTTCAGCTGCCCTTGCAACTGCCTACTCGTTTTCACACTCGACGAACAGGGCGAGGAGGAGGAACTGGGCTCCTCATCTCACCCAGGTGGTCCTACCAGGTCCTCCCCCTAGTCCACCTACCTACCCCAATCTGCAATCTGCACGCCGTCTCTGTCACCCTTCCTTTCAAGCTCAAGATCATAGTGATCTATCGCCCCCACCCGGTCCTCTCGGTGACTTTTTAGATGAGATGGATGCCCTCCTGAGCTGCTCCCCTGATGATGGCACACCACTCGTCATCCTCGGTGACTTCAACATCCACCCAGGAAAACTGCACTCATCTGAATTCATTGACTTCTTCTCTGCATTTGACCGTACACTCTCCCCCTCTCCACCCACTCACCGGGCCGGGAACCAACTCGACCTTGTCTTCACAAGATCCTGGGGCATCTCGGCACTCTCTGTTAGCCCACTCACCGTGTCCGACCACCACTTTGTGACTTTCTCCCTCCCCATGAAGCCCACCACATCCCTCCCCTCTATGCCTCGAAGTGTCACCAGCCGCTGTAACCTGAAATCCCTCACTCCCTCCGCTCTCTCCTCAACAGTTATTTCCTCACTACAATCCACAGAACAGTTCTCCTTAATGCCTACTGAGGAAGCCTCCTCCATCCTGATGTCCTCACTCTCCTCTTCTTTGGACACTCTCTGTCCCCCCATCTCACGACCTGCTCTCACCTGGTTTACATAATACCTGACAAATCGCACCTTCAGGTCACATGGAATGGCTCCATGTCCAAACCCTGTTCTCTGGAAACGGGTGTCCCTCAAGGCTCAGTACTAGGACCGCTTCTGTTCCCATTATACACCGGATCACTAGGCTCTGTTATCACATCACATGGACTCTCCTACCATTGTTACGCAGATGACAATCAGCTGTTCCTCTCTTTTCCCCCAACCTCTGACACTCACATTGCAACTCACATCTCAGACTGTCTGGCTGACATCTCTGTCTGGACAATTGCACATCACCTCAAGCTTAACCTGAATAAAACCGAACTCCTCTTCATCCCAGGGAAAGACTGCCCTCGCATGGACCTGTCGGTCACTGTCGAGGGCATCACAGTATTACCTTCCTCAACTGCGAGGAATCTTGGTGTAATCCTCGATGACCCACTATCCTGCAACCCCAACATCACTGCTGTGGCCCGATCATGCAGATTTGCCCTCTACAATATCCGCAGGATTCTGACCTTCCTCACAAAGGATGCAGCGCAACTCCTGGGGTCCGTTTCACAAAGCAGGTTTAGTGAAAACCTTGAGTTAGTTAACCCTGAGATGAGGGAAACTCTGGTTTTTCGGTTTCACAAAGCCAGTTCAGCATAAATCTGAGTCAGTTACCCGGGTAACATGCTCCGTGAAACTAACCTGCTCGCTAGCAGGTTTGCTTCAACAAACCCTGAGTTTCTCCCTACATGTCTCCGCCTTTTTCCGGAATCTGAACCAACTCTGAAAAATTGTGCCGTCCTTTCATCGTCAACCTAATCGATGGAAATAAAAGTGATTCTAGCAGCTTTGCGTCAGGAGAGGATTTTGATTACCTTTCCTTTCAATCCATTAGATATTATCTAAACAATATTCTCCGACATTTTCAACATTTCATATCGCGGACATAATCCGCAACCAGATTCTTTGCGGAGGTCGTGTTTTTGCGAACGGGAGATTTATGAAATGTTTAAGTACATTCCTGTGTTGAAATACCTGCTTATATTTACTGTTTAATATGTAAAATATGATTCAAATGATGATGGCTTTGTAGAGTCGGCAGGCACGCGCGTAACTCAGAGTTTACATACTCAGAGTTGAGTGAACTAATTCAAAACCGCTGTTCTGAAACCGAAAACTCAGAGTTTCCCATCTCAGAGTTGTTCAACTCAGAGTTCAGGGTTAGGTTCAGAGTTTGTTGAACCTGCTTTGTGAAACGGGCCCCTGGTCCAAGCACTGGTAATCTCCTGCCTTGACTACTGCAACTCTCTCCTGGCCGGACTCCCGGCCTCTGCGACTAAACCATTGCAGCGTATCCAGAACGCTGCAGCACGCCTTGTCTTCAATCTCAGGGCCATCAATGGAACAGCACCCATCTACCTTCAAACACTGGTCAAACCACATGCCCTGAAGCGAGCACTTCGCTCCTCTACTTCACCTGGCCGGCTGGTACCACCATCGCTGAAATCAAACAAATGTCGCTCAGCAAAGTCCAGACTCTTCTCTGTTCTGGCACCTCAGTGGTGGAACGAACTCCCGACCAATGTCAGGACAGCAGTGTCATTTGCCATATTCCGAAAAAGGCTCAAGACTCACCTGTTCAGACTTCACCTCGACTCTACATAGCATGACCCACTAACACCCCCCCCCCCCCCCCCAAAAAAAAAAAAACCTTACCTATAGCACTCTGATCATAGCACTGTTGCTCTTAAGGTACTACTTTACTCAGATGAGGACCTAACACTTTTTCTATTTTTAGCTCTTACTTTATTGGCAATGATATGTTGTGGTTTCTTTGTTTCCTTCTTTTGACAAAATGTAATGAAATGTAAATTTAGCATATTATTAGCCTGCTTTGAGTTGGTAGTCACCTTTTTTTTAAAGCTGATCACTGTAAATTCAGTTGCATTCCAGTCAAGGTGACATACTGCCTATTATTTATTTAGAGCATATAGCTAGGCATTTCATTGGTATCAAAATGCATGTTCTTACTGTTGTTCGGTTTTTGATCATTGTCACACCTGCGGTCATTGTTTCTGAAATGTGATATCAGTCCTAGGTAGTGTAGAAGAAAATGTGTTACCTTACATTTCTTATTTGTATCCCATATAATGTTCCTTTCTCTCGGGAACATCAAATGTCCTGCTGAGCTGTATTAATTGTATGTAACCCTTGACATGTTGATGAAAAGACCCTTTGATCTGTCCCCCTTCCTGGACCGTCTCCGAAACACCTTACATCTCACATACTTGATCAAGGCCTTCATTAATGGCCCCTGTTGTGACACTATGTAGAAAGAACCCAGCTGTTCCGAGGGAAGTCACACCTTTATGTTGTCTCAGGACGTCTCTTCCTCTTGGGAGAGACGTGTATTGAATCTATGTAAATCCACTGTTTAGACCTGCCCCTTTGGTTCTGTGTATAAAGTTATCCCTCACCTCACATATTTGAGAATGGACTGTGTGGCAATGCGACATTGCCCTTTCTCCACTGTCAGTGATTAAACCTCATTTGAACCAGCCACAGAATTGGACCTGAGGAGTTTTTCTTCCACAGTAGAAACAAAAACAAGAAACAAGGTTTCTTGGTACAGTTTACCCATGTTATTTCACCTGTATTCCTTTGTCGAACCAGCGATTTCCACTGTTCCATTGGCTCCCTCCTCCATGCATGCTCTGGAAACGGGAACTCCTGTCATACGTCTCACCTAGTGGCATCGCTCCATCCAAACACACTGTGAACATGCTGCTCTCGATAGACAGCAATGCCTCTTTGTTGGTCTTATCTAAACATGAAGGGCATGCACGTGGAACAAAACAAACATCATGTTATAAGGTAATCAGACTACAACAATATTTTCACAATATGTATTTACACTTTCTGGATTGGGCTTTTTGTATGTTCGAATTGTAGCATGATAATAAGACTCAGGATGAAGATACAAGGTTTCACATGGTCTTGTTGATTCTGATTTAGGACTACTACAAAATTATTCCTAATGTGGGATATGTATATATAGCCTATACACTCACTGGCCACTTTATTAGGTACACCTGTCCAACTGCACGTTAATGCAAATTTCTAATCAGCCAATCACATGGCAGCAACTCAATGCATTTGGGCATGTCGACATGGTCAAGACGATCTGCTGCAGTTCAAACCGAGCATCAGAATGGGGAAGAAAGGTGATTTAAGTGACTTTGAATGTGGCATGGTTGTTAGTGCCAGCCAAGCTGGTCTGAGTATTTCAGAAACTGCTGATCTACTGTGATTTTCACGCACAACCAGCTCTAGGGTTTACAGAGAATGGTCCGAAAAAGAGAAAATATCCAATGAGCGGCAGTTCTGTGGGTGCAAATGCCTTGTTGATGCCAGAGGTCAGAGGAGAATGACCAGACTGGTTTGAGCTGATAGAAAGGCAACAGTAACTCAAATAACCACTCGTTACAACCGAGGTATGCAGAAGAGCATCCCTGAACACACAACACGTCGAACCTTGAGGCAGATGGGCTACAGCAGCAGAAGACCACACCGGGTTGCCACTCCTGTCAGCTTAGAACAGGAAACTTTCACTACCACGGGGACCACGCTAGCCTTGACCTTTCACATCTGTTCCAGCTGCTCTTTCAACCCTTGGTACTTCTCAATTTTCTCGTGTTCCTTCTTCCTGATGTTGGCGTCAGCTGGGATCGCCACATCTATCACCACCACTTCACCACGTCTTCTGCTCTTTATCCACCACCACTATGTCCGGTTGGTTGGCCAGGAGCTGTTTGTCAGTCTGGAAGCTGAAGTCCCACAGAACCTTGGCCCTGTTGTTCTCAGTCACCTTCTGTGGTATGGCCCATTGGGATTTGGGTACTTCTATTCTATACTGGTTGCAGATGTTCGTGTGTGCTATCCCAGCCACTTGGTTGTGCCTATCCATGTACGCTGATCTAGCTAGCATCTTACACCCTGCTAATATGTGCTAGACTGTCTCACAGTTGCACAGTCTGCATCTTGTGTCTGATCTGCTCTGGTAGTTGGTTGAGAAAGTAGGAGTTATTGCTAAAGTGCTGTGTATGATCTTTGTCTGTAGGAGACGTCTGCTGTGTGCCACTGTTCTGGGGCCTCATTTATAAAACTGTGCGTAGGATCCTTATTAAAAGTGTACGTATGCCAAAAAGCCAAAGTTTGCGTGCACAAAAAAAAAAAATCAGATTTATAAAACTGTGTGCACGCAAGCTGTATGCAATGTTTCCTTTGTGAAGTGTGCGTACCTGAATCCCGCCCTGTACACGCCCACTTTTTACTATATTAATGAGCCGGAAATGTAACTTTTCAGAAACAGAGAAAGAGACACTTGTTGGGGAGGTGGAGGCCCAGAAAATAATTTTATTTAGTGGCCACAGCAGGGGGATCACAAATAAAAAAAAGCAGTGCGAGTGGCAACATATTGCTGCTGCTGTCCACGGCGTCAGTGGGACGGAGCGGACGGTGGCGGAACGACGAAAAAGTGGTCTGATCTGAAGGTAAATTACATCTTTCTGCTCCTTTACCAACATGTATTCAATGTATCGCTTGAGTATTTGAGGAAGTTTGATTTTGATGTGACTTTGACGGGATTGTGTCTGAAAAGGAGGGAGACACAGACGCAACTGAGACCAGAGGGATAAGGGTAGTGATGTCCAAATGAAGCTTTGTGAAGCATTTTCTTTATTTTCTGAGCCCAATATATTTCCATTGCTTTCAACCCTTTGTTGAACAGAGAGCGCCATCTATTGGGCTCAGAAAATAAAGAAAATTCTTCACGAAGCTTCATTTGGACGTCACTACATAAGGGTAAACAGATTTTAAACTTTAATTATATATAAAACAAAACGTTAAATCGTTTCTGTCCTTCCAGAGTCTGCAGCGTGACGTGAGGAGGGTGACGGTGACGGGCCCTCGGCACAGCGTCCGGGTCCGGCGCAAAGCAGCAGTGCACCCCCGGCGCATGGCACATCAAGCGGTTGGGTGCACACTGATGCCGTCCTGCAACTTCAGCAAGACACAATCACCGCCATCAACAACGTTGCAGATGTTGCAGAACAATACGTTAAAAATTACCATTGTTGTCTTCCTTATCTTACAAAGGCAGCATGACATCCTCGCGGATTCTTGCGCCCTGTTGATACCCCTCCAGTCGGGCAGGGGGCCGAGGCTCATCATGCTGGGGACTCTACCACCTTTGCCGGGTGGTGGAGTCTGCCTCCTTAAGTTCGGTAAAGTTGCGCTCTCCACGCTCCACGACTGAGCACACGAGCGTGCCACTCATTATAGCGCATTTCCTCTGCGCTCTGGTGGTTTAAAACGAGGGTAAAGTGTAACAATTATACGATGGCTTAATGGCTGTATGTATGTGTGTTGATGACATGCACAGTAAATAAGGAGAATTTCCTGCTGTGTTCTGCAGTGATCTAATGGAGGGTATTTGTTGTATCCTGTATTACATGCAGTCGGGCCGTCTCCTCCTCCTCCTCCTGCGGTGACAGCGCTGATTCAATATTTCGAAATGATTTTGATTTAAGATACGGGTTGTATTTTAAAAGAAGGTGTTTATGAAGGTGAGTTCCTCATTATAACGCGCATCTAATGTATGATATGGAGTGAAATTAAATTTATGCGAGTCATCAAAACTATAATAGTTCTTCTCACGTTTACTTCTTACAATCTGACATCTGTATCGCTGATTCCCCTCCAGTCTCCAGAATGTACGTACCAGTACGCATGCCTCAGAGTTTGCTTACGGGTACGTACACTTTCCTGTCAAGTTTGGCTTTTGTAGATCACAAATCTTTGCGTGGAAAGTGGCGTACGCACCTTTCCAGCCCCATTTTGTGCGTACGCAAGCTTTATAAATGAGGCCCCTGGAACGTCTGAGATCCCGCTTCGTGTTTGACCCTTGACTGCCTGACTACCCCCTGCCTGACTCTCCCTGATCTACCTGAGAATCTGCCCCGGTGTGCTAGACCCTGCTTCTGGATAACAACGATTCTATTGGATTACGGTCTTGACACTGCTGCTAAGACTTACCTCTCACACCCACACACTTTTACATTTCATTTGGTTTTGTTGTGGACAGTGAATTATTATTTTCAGTCTTGTGACCACTCTTACCACTCCTGAGTGCGTCACAATATATTTCACATGTTCTTATTAATTATTAGGCCTGTGGTTTGACTTGCATGACAGCAGAGTTGTTCTCACCCTTGATGAGGTTGATGTAGGCTTTGCTCCAAATGTCACGATGCTCTGTGGTGAGGATGCCAACAGGCTCCATGTTGGTCTGTAGTGAGGAGTTGCAGATCCTCTCCAGCTGAATACAGAGCTGATCAACTGTCAGCGCAGACCCATCACTGTTGTACACCTCCAACACAAAGAACTGAATTCAAAGGGAAAACACACATCAATGAAAGACCTGATGAGCAATCATGCAAAGCACAAGAGGCAAAGACACTCAGGGTTTTGAGTTATCAAATGTTTCTAAGTCTATACATTTGATGAGAAGCTATAACTGTAGCAAAGGCACAACGGTCTGAAAGAACCTGTGTGGTTTCCTATCTTGTACTTCCTGGTCCTTGTTGTTTCCGCTGTCCTGACTCCCCCACCCTCTAGTGTTACATTTACATTTAGGTCATTTAGCAGACGCTTTTGTCCAAAGCGACTTACTTACTTAAAGTAAGAGCTAAAAAAATAGAACAAGTGTTAGGTCCTCGTCTGAGTAAAGTAGTAGATGTTCAGAAAAACAGTGCTGTGATCAAAGTAAGGTAAGGTTTTTTTCTGAACAGGTGAGTCTTGAGCCTCTTTCGGAAGATGGCTCTGCTGTCCTGACATTAGTCGGGAGTTCGTTCCACCACTTAGGTGTCATCATCTTGAATTGGATGCGTGCTGCAACAGGGAGCCAGTGGAGGTCACGGAGGAGTGGGGTCACATGGGAGAATTTGGGTAGATTGAAGTGTTGATTACCCTTCATGCCCTAATGTATTTCACCTATCCCTCGTCAGCTCCCTTCCTCCCTGGTGTATATAGTCTGTGGCTGTGGTTGAATAGTCTATTTTGCTTAGGAAGGTTCCTAACTGAAGAAGTGACCTGGAAGTAAACAAGTGGCCACCATGATAAGAGCTAAATTTGAAGGAAAGGAGCTCCAATGTTTCCTTTCAGAGCTCCTTTAGCATAGGATACAACGGACCTTCCTATACGAAAGGAAAGGAGATCACGTAGGGCCCACAGTTCTTTGCGAGAGCAACATTTAAAGTGCCGCACACCTCAGCCGTCCATTGTGCTGATAAATGTCTGTGGACTGATAATAATTTAATGATATTTTTATTTGTTTCAATCATGTTACAAAAAACGAAACTAAAACCACAAATGGAATGTAAATACAGCAAACGCTCAAACAGGAAGGAGGACCTGCTGGACCTGAAGCCGGTCAGTGAACATGGGGAGAAGTGGACGACGCGTTTTTTGTAGTCCATTATTGTAGTTTCTCCAGCGCAGACGCACGTCAATCACTGGTGCCGATCATCAGCTGTCAATCATCAGTGGTCATTATAATGACGTAGCTTAGTGACCGCGGTCGTCTTTTCTTAGATCCTTTTGAGTTCTCCTTCCAACTTTCCTTAACCCCGAGACGTTTTCCCCCCGAGGTCAAGGAAAATGCGTTTGGAAAAGGAGTTAGGACCTCATGTTTTGGCTATTCAACTGCGGCCTGTGTGTTTCCCCTGTCTCTCTGTCGGGTCATTGTATGTGTTCATGGCTCTTTTCCCCTTTCCCTACATACCATGACACATTCGGTCTACAAGTGTTTTGACGACTTGGAGAAGGCGTATGACTGGGTCCCCTGTGAGATACTGTGGGAAGTGCTGCAGGAGTATGGGGTGACGGGGTCACTTGCATTAGCCGTACGAAAAGAGAGCGGAGCCAGAAGGCAAAGCTCTCGATCTACCAGTAAATCTTCGTTCCTACCCTCACCTATGGTCATGAGGGATGGGTCATGAACAAAATAACTAGATCGCGGGTACAAGCGGACGAAATTAGTTTCTTCAGGAGGGTGGCTGGCATCTCCCTTAGAGATAGGGTGAGAAACTCAGTCATCTGTGAGGTAGTGATGTCCAAATGAAGCTTCATGAAGCATTTTCTTTATTTTCTGAGCCCAATAGATGGCGCTCTCTGTTCAACAAAGGGTTGAAGGCCGATATATTTCCATTGCTTTCAACCCTTTGTTGAACAGAGAGCGCCATCTATTGGGCTCAGAAAATAAAGAAAATGCTTCATGAAGCTTCATTTGGACATCACTACTGTGAGGGACTTTGAGTAGAGCCACTTCTCCTTTGCCTTGCAAGGAGACAGCTGAGGTGGTTCGGGCATCTGGTAAGGATGCCCCCTGGGCGTCTCCCTAGGGAGTCGTTTCAGGCATAACCAGCTGGGAGAAGGCCACGGGGAAGACCCAGGACTAGGTGGAGAGATATTACGCTCGTTGGAGATGAGCAGTGGTGGGCATTTTTTTTTTCATAATTAAATTAATGTGTCTGAACGTGTCTGAATTCAATTACTTTTTCAGTACGTTACGATTATATTTGCAGAACGAATATGGTTATTTTTTGTGAAGCTGAGCTGGATTTTTCAAGGCGTTTGTTTGGAGAGAAGACAGAAGTTATTTCAAGAGGAAGACCTACACCTTAGCTGGATGGGCTGACCAAGGCTGGCAAAGGTTTTGTGCGGCACTTCACTGAGGCTAACTACGACTGCTATGACTGGCTAACAGCTAGCACCGAGCGGAACAAGCTATTTTGCTGGCCCTGTTTGCTTTTTAATACCAGTGTGGGAGCATGGAACAGCGAGGGTTTTAACAGTCTGAATAGCTTCACCAAGGCAGCTATTAAACATCAGGCATCCGAGCACCACCTTATAGCGGAGGTACATTTGTAGACATGTGGCGAGTCCAGGGTCGATTTGCAGCTGGCGAGTCCAGGGTCGATTTGCAGCTGGATGAGCAGCGGAGACAAGAGACGAGCCTGCACAACAAGAGGGTGAAAAAGAAGCGGGACATTCTGAAGCGCCTCATCGATTGTGTCATATTTTTGGGACAGCAAGAATTGTCTTTCAGAGGACACGACAAGGGGAAAGAGTCCCTGAATCGAGGTAATTATTTGGAATTACTCTCTCTGCTATCAGAATACAATGCTGACTTGGGAAACCACCTTGCCACGACCACCGTTTTTACAGGAACATCTGGGAAGATTCAAAACGATCTCATAAATGCTGTTGCTGAGGTACTTAATGATGCCATCAAGAAAGAGATCAACAACACCAAGTTTGTCGCAGTTATGGTGGATGAGACCACGGATTTCAGCAACACTGCACAGCTGTCATTTGTGCTCCGGTATGACACTGACATCGGAGTAAAAGAGAGATTTCTGAAGTTTGAGGATGTCACAGAAAGAAAACGAGCGCATGATCTCCCAGCTTCAGTGCTTGAAGTGTTGGGCAGCTACGATTGCAAAACAAAGTTAGTGGCACAGTGCTACGATGGAGCTGCTGTCATGGCATCGGGAATTAATGGTGTACAGGCGTGCGTTAAAGAAGAAATCCCTCAGGCTTTTTTTGTGCACTGTTATGCACACACGCTAAATCTTGTGAGGTCTCAGCGAGCATCAAAAATTAAGGACGGCAAGATTTTTTTTGCAAATCTGGGAGGATTGTCTGCATTTTTTACACGTTCTCCCAAGCGCACAAAACTGCTGGATGAGTTTTGCGAGTGTCTCTCAGGTGAGATGGAACTTAAACTCCAGGTTGGTGTGACGGTCCACGACAAAAGAGCTGAGCTGGTCGAGGTTTTCCAGCACATCCTCGATCACGCTGAGGATTTTGACCGTGAAACAGTGCATTGTGCATCGGGACACTTGTCACAGTTGAAAAGCTTTGACTTGTGCTTTTGACTTTTTTCTTTCATCTGCATTTTTGACCTTTTTGACGTGCTCTTCGGAATACTGCAAAACAAGAGCTTAGACATGCAGTTCAGTCTGGCCAGAATTGCAGATTTTTGCCAGAGTCTTGAAGGTGAGCGTGGGAAATTTGATGCCATCTATGAGCGCACAGTTGAGGCCGCGGGACAGCCGAGCGCAGCCAGAGGCCGGCCAGAGGCCGGCCAGACCCACGCGCGCACTACAGAGAGCTACACACAGCGCTAATCGACAGCATCATCGCGCAGATCAGGAATTGTTTTGAAGATCACAAGCGACTCCTGTTTGTTGCACTGCTGGATGCACAACTGTTCACAAAGTTCAAGCAGACATTTCCCGAAGCAGACCTCAGGAGCCTGGATGAGAGCTACGGCGCACAGTTTGACCTGGGCAGACTCCGAGCTGAGCTCAAGGTGATGTACAGCATGACAAACTTTCAGGGAAAGAGTCCAAGTGACCTACTGACATTTCTGAGGAGCACGGGGCTTGCAGTCAGCATGTCACAACTTTATGCCCTCACATGCTTGATCGTGACAATACCAGTGTCCACCGCATCAGTTGAGCGATCTTTCTCAGCTCTCAAGCGCATCAAAACATACTCACGGAATACAACTGGACAAACACGACTCTCTGCACTGGCATCTATTGCCATAGGGAAGGAGTTGCTCATTCAACTTAAGCAGGACGCGCAACTGCATGATGAGGTCATTGAACGATTCATCAGAAAGGATCGGAGGATGGATTTCATTTACAAGTAATGGGTGAGTGTTACTTCTTACTGTTTAGGAGATATACAGTTATTGTTGTGCTTTATTTTATACGGCATATTTGTTTTTGTTTGTTTGTATCTGATTTGTATTGCTGGAGTGTGGCCAGTAGATGGCGAAGCTGTGTTTCAGTGTTGATGCCGCACGTTGCAAAAGTTAGATGCGCATGCCGCTTAAAAACCAATAACCCTCAACTGGGCTACACCTAGGCGTAATATTCTGGCTGGAATAGCTGTAAAATATTTGGAATATAGGCACTACTTGCATGTTTCATTTTGTTATCGAAGTGAAGGTGGTGCACTTATATTTTCGCTATACTTTATTGAATCCGTTGAAGTTGCGCGAACACCTGGGGGCGTGTTTATTTCATGTGGGGGGGTGTGAAATCCAGTTGCTGAGCGACATAACGTTATATCTGGTAGTGATGCTGCAATAGCCTAAAGCTGTTATCATGACAGTGGTGTGCCTGTGCACTGTGGTTGTTGAAGATCAATTGTCTCATTGGTGTGTGTTTGTGCGTGTTTTTAAAAAAAATGTTTTTTACTAGAGGCCCTGACTGAAACCCCACGGTGTCCGCCTTGCTCTGTTGTCTGAACATGTGGACAACAATAGACTTACAAGATCAAGGCGGCCGCAGTTTATAGAGCCAGGTGCATGATAGGAAACGCCTGGCTCCAGCCTCATCTTTTCTGCTTGAGTCTTGACGCCAGATCGTGAGCTGTTAGTCTCATGTTGTGCAATAAAAGTTCAGTCTGTTAAAAAACATCTCTTGTGGATGATAATATTCGTAACTAGAAAATGCATTTCCTGCAGAAAATGTGTGGAAATGCTTTAATGCTGAAGCAACACTGGGAAAAAAAGCTGAATATTTGAAGAAAATATTAAAAAAAGCTGAATATTTCTAGAGAATATTAAAAAAGCTGAATATGTGCAAAAGTATGAAAAAGCTGAATATTTGAAGAGAATATTAAAAAAGCAGAATATGTGCAAAAGTATGAAAAAGCTGAATATTTGAAGAGAATATTAAAAAAAGCTGAATATGTGCAAAAGGATGAAAAAGCTGAATAGCTGAAGAGAATATTCAAAGAGCTGAATATGTGAAAAGTTTGAAAAAGCTGAATAGCTGAAGAGAATATTAATAAAGCTGAATATGTGAAAAGTTTGAAAAAGCTGAATAGCTGAAGAGAATATTAATAAAGCTGAATATGTGAAAAGTTTGAAAAAGCTGTATAGCTGAAAATAATATTTAAAAAGCTGAATATGTGCAAAATTATGAAAAGCTGTTTAGCTGAAAAGAATATTTAAAAAGCTGCATATGTGCAAAAGTATGAAAAAGCTTAATATTTGAAACCAATATTAAAAAAGCTGAATATATGCAAAAGTATAATTAAACTGGATGCTCAACGGCACCTCGGCAGACCCCAGGAGGTGAACTGGCACCTCTCCATTCTTGGTCTATAGAGGGACTCGAACCGGGACCCTTGGGTTCCAAGTTGAGTTGTGTGAAGAGTGCCCTAATGATGTTATCACATGTGAGCAACAGTAAAACGTTAATCACAGTCAGGCTTGCTGGGGGCAGGCTTTGGTAGCTTAGCAACCAGGGCCAGATGGAGCCCACCAATCAGAGCAGAGCAATCAACAGCAGCTTGTCCTGTGACGTGTCTGTCCTGTCTGTCTGTCTGTCTGTCTGTCAGGTGTGTGTTTGTGTGTGTGTGTGTGTGTCTGTCTGTCTTCTTTGAAAAACTACAACTCCCACTGACTGCTCCTGTCCGCCAATCAGAGTGCACCTGCTGTCACTTCTGAGTGAGACAGAGAGAGATAGACAGACATTTTAAAGTTTAAATGGAGTTTCTAGGTGAAAGTATGCCTGAGCAGAAGATGTTTGACAAAAAAAACTACAAATCCCACTGACTGCTCCTGTCTGCTGCTCCTGTCCACAAGACTCTGCTGAAGACACTGATCACTTTTATTTTTTCCTAGTGTCAGAAATGTGGACGCCAGGGCGATGTCACCCACTCTAGCATGCGCAATACACACCCATTATAAACTCTGATGAGGTCTGAAAAAACCATGAAACAAACTGTGATTATAGGAAAACTGTAAAATATATCAAAAAACTGAACAAGCGTTTTATAGTTCAAAGTCTTGTAGATTGTTTTTTTTTTTTGTGATCAAATGTTTATTTAACAAGAATACAAGTTACAGCCAAAGAACATGACTCATTAATTGACATTAATAGAAAACAGTACAAAATTGACTGTAAAAACTATATTGAAAAATAATAAAGATATTGGTGTTAACCTTGCGCTTCATAGGTGCAAGCAAAATCAAACCAAAAGTACATAAAAATAAGTAAAAAAAAAAAAAAAAAAGAAAAAAAAAAAAAAAAAAAAAAAAAAAAAAAAAAAAAAAAAAAAAGGAGGCACCAACCCCCCACCCGCCCCACCCCAACACCCACACACAAACCCAATCAGGAGAAACAAGGAGGATAGAGTCTCACAACAAGATATCAAGTAAGGGAAGAGCTCATCTTATAAGTTCTTTCAGTGAGTCAGCTGCTGCACGCCAGTTGTTTATGGTAGGCTCATTAGCACCATTAATTCTAGCAGTTGATAATTCTAGATAAATTACATCTAGGAAAGTAAGTGCCCAGTGTCTGATGGTGAGAGAGTGGGGAGGTTTCCATCTTAAGGCTATCAACTTCTTGGCAGCTGTCAAGCCAGCCAGTACAGTGCGCTTTTTGATTTTAGTAATATTAACTTCTGACAAATCAATTAGCAAAAGGACAGGTATAGTCACTGGTATGGTCACTGATACTAAATCAGAAAGCTTGGCTGCCACCTTGGACCAGAACTGTGAAACTGGAGGGCAATTCCACATCATATGCAAAAAAGTGCCAGAGGCCTTCATAGGACATAGGCTACACAAAGGATCAGTTATCAACTTCATACAGTGGAGTTTGCGAGGGGTTAAATATGTTCTGTGTACATAGTTAAAGTGGATCTGCTGGTGGTCTGGGTTGCGGGAAGCCTCTCTAATATTTGCCCAGACCTGAGACCAATCAAAATCAGAGTTCAAATTGGGGCAGTCATACCTCCATATTCTGTCAAGTGGTAGTTCATTATAGGAGGCCTTCAAGAAAAAATGATAAAGTGCAGATACTACACCTCTCTTTTTAATTCGAGTGGCAAGTAATTTGTGTAGTGGGTGAATGTGTAGCGGTTGTTGTGCCGGAGCACCATGTGCCTGTAAAGATGATCTAAGTTGCAGATAAAAAAAGAACGAGTTTGCTGGCAAATTATACCTGTCTCTAATATCTTGAAAGGTGCGCAGCCCAATGTCACTATATACTTTGTCTAAAGTGCGAATATTACTGTTACTCCAGGCAGCACAGGAAATAGGTCTCCCTCCGATCAGTAGGCCGTGGTTGTTAAAAATCGGTGTAAGTGTATGCCACTTGCAGGAGATCTTACACTGAAGCTCAGCCGCACGCCATGTCTGGATGAGCTGTGAAACTATTGGGCCAAAACGTAATCTGCATTGTTTATTGGATATGTTAGCAAAAAGAACATCCTGCAAGTTCCAGGGTCTCACACAGTTTCCTTCTAGCCTGCGCCAGGAAACCAAGGCATCAGAGTCATGCCACACAAGTAATGGTCTAAGTACAAATGACCAGAAATAAAACTTAAAGTTTGGTACAGATAAGCCACCACTGGCCACACTTCTTTGTGTGATGGACAGTTTAAGGCGCGGGCGCTTTCTGTTCCAGATAAATCGAGACACACTAGAATGTAGTTTGTTCCAATAATTGACAGGAGGAGAGAGGGGAATCATTGAGCTGATAAAATTAATCCTGGGCAAAATGTTCATTTTGACTATAGAGACACGTGCTCTAAGAGAGTTAGGGAGACTAATCCACCTATCCAGGTCTGCCTTAACTTTATTAAATGTTTTTGAGTAGTTATGCGTAACAATACGGTTCAAGGACGGGAAAATTTGTATTCCGAGGTACTTAAAATCCTGGACAACTGGGATGCCAGCTGGAAATTGCAACCCTTTAGCTGAATCATTAAGGGGGAGTAACGCAGATTTGGTCCAGTTGATCTTAAAACCTGAGAGGCAGCTAAATTCTTCACAAATGGACAGTAAGTTAGGTATAGATTGCAGAGGCTTCTCCATGAAGACCAACACGTCATCAGCATACAATGACAGGTGGTGATTAGAATCATGAACTGAAATAGGATGCACAATGGGGGACTGACGAATCATCTGAGCAAGTGGCTCAAGAGAAAGAGCAAAAAGTGCTGGCGATAGGGGACAGCCCTGTCGGGATGATCTGGTGACAGGGAACAGCGCAGAGGAGAGTTGGCCGGTGAGTACCAGAGCTGAGGGATTTGAATACAGGACCTTTATCATATGAATAAAGTTATTTCCGAAACCCATTTTTCCCAAAACCGCCCACAAAAATGACCATTCCAGCCTATCGAAGGCTTTCATAGCGTCAAGGGATAGCACTACAGCTGGTACTGTTTTGTCCACTGCTGCATCGACTATATGGAGAAGTCGTCTGACATTGTCTGCAGCTAGCCTAGACTTTATGAATCCAGTCTGATCACAGCTAACTAATGTCGGCATGTGATTCTGAATGCGTCTGGCCAGCACCTTTGCATATATTTTAAGATCTGCATTTAATAAACTGAGAGGTCTATAACTACTGCAGTCTACCGGGTCCTTGTCTTTCTTTATGAGCAAGGATATTAGAGCTATATTGACATCTCTTGAAAAACTTCCTTTGTCTATAGATGTCATTATCATGTCTAGAAGTAACGGACTCAGCACATCCCAGAATTCCACATATACCTCTGGAGGTATTCCATCAAACCCTGGAGATTTGTTTCTTTGCATGTCGAGAGCTGCTGCTTTAAGTTCTTCCAGTGAAATGGGTGCGTCTAGATGCGCTGAGTCAGCCACTGCCAATTGTGGTAGATCTAATTGGCCAAGGAAGTTCTGACACTTATCTCTATCCAACTGTATCTCCGACTGGTATAAATTAGAATAATATGTGCAAAAGGTCTCATTCACCTGCTTAGGATCAGTCAGAATTTGGCCCGTTGTTGACCTGATAGAAGGAATGTCAGCAAAGTACTCGTTGTTCCTTATTTTGGAGGCGAGAAGATGGCTGGGTCTAGACCCCTGAAAATAGTAACGCTGTCTAGTCCTATGTATCAGGAATTCTGATTGCTGTTTTAAAATATTATTAATCTCTTTTTTAATTATTTCCCGTTGTAGTTCAACCTGTTGGGAATAGTTATTTTGTAAGGTCAGTTCTATTCTAGCCAAGTCAGCTTCCAAGGCCTGCAATTTAGCTGATCTATCCCTACGCATATTTGAGGCAAAACGGATGGCGTTGCTTCGTATGAACCCTTTGACTGCATTCCATAAAATCCTGGGGTCACTGACTGAGTCTACATTAAAGTCCAGAAATTCCTTTAGATGGGACAGAAACTGAGATTTATAATCATCATTTTTTAACAAAGTGGTATTAAAGCGCCACCTAGCAGCACGTTTGGATAAGCAGCCCAAGGTTGCACCGCAAAATACTCCTTTATGGTCTGATAAAGCAATAGATAGCAAGGCAGCATCATTAATTTTTTGAAAAAATTGTGGTGAAGTGAAAAGAAAGTCTATCCGTGAAAATGATTTATGTCTGGCTGAAAAAAAGGAGTAATCTTTCATGGTTGGGTTAAAGGAACGCCATACATCTATTAGACCGAGGGTCTTAGCCCATGACTGTAAAGCTGCAGTTGCTAGCTGTTGATCTTTGGAGGCGCTCAAGCTAGATCGATCGTCTGTATGCCACACAGCATTCATATCTGCCCCCACGATGAGAGAATATTCAGATAGTTCTAACATCTTCTGTGTAAGTATGTCATAAAAAGTCTTGTCAAATTTGTTTGGAGCATAAGCAGAGACAACAGCTACCTTCCTCCCATACAATTCCACCTTGGCCACTGCTATCCTTCCTGCTGTGTCCGCCCATACATCCAACACCTTAATTTTTAGATTACGTTTACAAACAATAGCTACTCCTTTACTTTTTGTCTCAGCTGAAGAGGAAGCAATTGTATGGTAAAATCTGTTGGCCATGCGACCAGAGTCTCTGCTTAACAGGTGCGTCTCCTGTAGGAGAGCCAGGTCAATTTTCCGCCGGCGCAAAAAAGTAAGGACGCTGGTCCTCTTGTGTGGCGTATTTAACCCATCGCAATTCCAAACCAAAACAGATAAATCACCCATTACTGCATGCTGAACTCAAAGTAATCGACCATGTGTGTACCTCATCCTTGATTAGCAGTTTCAAGTTCAACTCCTGTTTCCCAAAATATGATAATAGCAAAGACATCAACTTACCCCAAAATACCCCTTGATGGTGCCCGAAAAACAACATGATATATGAAACCCCATGAACATTAAGGCTCAAAATAAATAAGCCAAAAAATAATAAAACCCTCATATGTTTATCCGTGATCTAGTATGGATATGGGGCCGCAAAGGTTCAAACTTCAACCTCAAACCCAGCAGTTAATAAACAGAACCGTTGATATCAGGCCAGAATGAGCTGCCTCCAGCAGAGATAGCTGATTTACTTTTTCTTACTTTATGTTGGAAACAAACAGGAAAGAAAAGGAAACAATAGCAACAGGATTCCAGGTAGTGTCTTATGTTAGTGTTACTTTCATGCCCCGACACACTTACATGCACCTTAAATTAGAGAGCATGGAACAGAGAGGCCGGGACGCAGCATAAAAAAAAAAAAAAAAAAAAAAAAAGGCAGGGACACCTGAGTAATAAGATTAACTGAGTCCATAGTAAACAAAGTTAGAGGTGACCAAGTGCAAAGGTTAGCTTACGATTGTCCTCATCATTCCTGCTGGCAGTGACCATGACTAACCAAGCATATGAACAGCAAACAAAGTCTGTGTCCGAAACAAAACACAGAAATAAAGGGGGTGTGTGCTCAGTGCTGTTCTTTGAGAAGGAAGACACGAGCCTGGTTGCTTAAGCATCAAAATATAAAAGGTGTCACATCTCGCTGATCATAAAAAGAAAAGAAAAAATGGAAACCTGTCACAGACTCCGATTAACAAACCATACTGCGGCAGAAGCTCCGAGTGATGGTCAGCGCTTTAATCCAGGCACCGTGTAGGATGATTCAGTTCCGTTGTGGTTAGCCCGCAGCTTCGTCTAGTCGGCCAGGCACCGAGTCGTCATTCCCAGCCACAGGTGGGACTCTCGACGCCGGGAGGGAGCCGATGAAATCCTCGGCCTCCTCCGCGGACTGGAAAGCCTCCGTTTTGCCGGCCGCTTTGACTTTCAGTGTAGCGGGGTAGAGTAGAAAAAACTCCACTCCTTTGGCTCGGGCCATGTTCATGGCTTGGGTAAAAGCTTGTCGCCTTTTGACAGTGTAGCTGCTGTAGTCAGGTGAGAAGCGAACCGGCCGCCCATTCATTACAAGCGGGGACTTCTTTGCGGCACGAAGGATGAGTTGCCGTGTTGTGTATCTGAGCGTGTTAAAGATTAGGGTACGGGACCCGGATCTCTTTCTGCTGTTATCACTGTACACTCGGTGAGCACGCATGATTTCGCCTTCTAGATTGCCCAGGGTGGGAAACCACTTCGGCAGCGATTTCGTGAGGAACTGGACCGCGTTGGACCCTTCGATCCCTTCTGGTAGCCCGATGGCGCGGACGTTGCAGCGCCTGCTCCGGTCCTCCAGGTCCGCTAGCTTAAGTTGCATGGTCTCCAACGTGGCCTCATGGCTGGTTAGCTTCCCACGGTTACTTTCAACATCCGTCCGTATTTTGCCGAGTTCCACATTGACGGAGCCGATACTGTCGTTTAGAGAAAATAAATCAGCTTGAATGGCTCCTAATTTTGCCTCCGTGTCTTCTCCCATCTGCTGAAGTTTGTCAAAGCGTGTCTCCAGGTAGCCACGTTGTTTTTCAAGTACAGCTTCCGCAATAGCCTCCATGTCGGACTTCCCTCTGGTCTTTACAGCAAGGCCTGGCTCAAATTTCTTGCTCGAATCCGTCATGGCGTATTTACAGTCAGCGGTGCACTCAAATGAAAAAAGTAATAGTTGTCACAACGGTAAAAATCAATAAAAATAGCAATGCTGGGTTGAGCGTATTCGACCTAAGCCGCCATCTCCTCCAGCTGATCACGTGACTCCAAAGTCTTGTAGATTGTTTAAAGTTTAAAATGGAGTCTGTAGGTGGAAGTATGTGAAACTAGTTGGTGTTCAAAGAGGAGGGTGTTAAAGAGGTTTTTAGGCTGATCTCCATAGGAATGCATTGAAAAAAAAATATGGAAAAGGCTGAATATGTGAAAAAGTATGAAAGGTAGAAAAAAGGTTGAAAATCAGCACAAAAGAGCTTCAAAGCATTTCCACCAATAATCATAATAAAGACAATACAATGGGTTATTTATATAGTCCTTATTAAAATGAGAAATTAGCATACAGTGAAAAAAACCACCAGAAACACACATACTAACTATAGTACAGTATAAATGTCAAACTTCACTTATGTGTACTAGATTCTAGCAGTAACACTACTATACCATATAGTGTTTTATATACATACATTATATTTATACATTACTTATATTGAGTGGCATTACTTTATATTTGTATAATTATTTGACTCTTCTCTTCCTCTTATGGAGCAACTGCAGCTGTACAATATCCCGAGGGATTACTAAATTATTTTGATTCTGATTTCCACAGATGGCCCGGGAAAGGGAAGTGTGGGGTCCCCTGCTGGAGCTGTTGCCCCCGTGACCCGACCACGGATAAGTGGGTAAAGATGACTGACTGATGACTGACTGCCTGACCGATGACTGACTGCCTAATTCATAATCACTGGTGATTCTTAAATAGACGGATTGATATTCCTGAAGTTTAACTGACTGACTTCTACTGTAGTCGTTCGGTGCTCCCTTAGTTTTTTGAGCAGGGAAGTATTTGTCATGATGCACTATAACTTATTCAAATGTTATAACCATTACATTCATGGTGATACGTTTCTACACAAAGATAAATTTAGGGAAGTTTGGAGCTAGTGCTGCTATGCTACATTCAGTAGAATTATTTTTGGTAACACTGGGCTGGGTTTATCATCAATCTTTTTTTTTTTAATCTTTTGCTAGTTTAAGGTTCACGACTTAATTGCAGGCTAATTGTTAAAAACACAGCACTTGTACTACATGATGTTTTTCACACAATAGTTGTGTACTACAATGATGTTCCTCACCTGACAGTTGTGTGCTACAGTGATGCAGTGATGCTCTACTACAATAATATTCTTTATCTGAAAATTGTATACAACCGTTAAGTGTTGTTCCTCACCTCACAATTGTAAGGTGATGTTGTGTTCTACAGTTCAATTCAATTCAATATTATTTACAGTATTGTTTCAGAGTCCCAACATCACCAGCAGTAAGTTAATTTACAGCATATAATATTAACGTTGTCGTAGTAATATGACTAGTGATGTGATGTTCCTCACCTAAAAGTAGTGTCCTTCAGTTTTGTTCTACACCTGACAGTTATGTAATACAGTGATGTTCTTCACCTGACAGTTGTGTACTACAGTGATGTTCTTCACCAGACAGTTGTGTACTACAGTGATGTTCTTCACCTGACAGTTATGTACTACAGTGATGTTCTTCACCAGACAGTTGTGTACTACAGTGATGTTCTTCACCTGACAGTTATGTACTACAGTGATGTTCTTCACCAGACAGTTGTGTACTACTGTTGGGGACCTAACCGTTAGGACTACACAATGCGGCCTACAATAGCCTACACATGCGGCCAGAACAAAGGGACAAAGGGGATTAAAAACTACACCGCCATTTTAGTTTCACGTCTCCCCCAGGTGAGAAATGCGACGTCACACAACTGGTGCCCTATTGGCTGACAATCTTCAGGGAACCCCGGGGGGTCCCCTGGAGCGGCCTAAGGTATATAATCCGGCGTCGCCGGAGGAACGCTCTCTTCCACTGTAACTCGTGTTACGACAGGAGGTGGATATTACGTCTGCAGCGTTTTCTTTTGTCCTAGGCCGCAGTCTTTCCCCCAAACTCGCTGGACGAGCAACAGACTGTTTTACCCCCTTTTTCCTCTACTCGTTTTATTTTTCTTTTGTTTATCATTTTGGATCCTGAGGAGACCACCGCGACACCGCGACTCTCCTGCTCCCCGCGGTAAGAAGAAAAACTTTCTTCGTCCCAGCTGCCAGCAGAACGGATAACTCGACCCGTCTTTGTCTGAAATCAGCTGACTAAATCGCCGAGCCCCGCGATTGTTTATCGTTGCCTGCAGAAGGAAGAATTACTATAACGGTTTTCTTCAACTAATTGGATCCACCGCTGAACGAGCACCCGTAAACTACCGTCCGTTGGCGTCAAGGAACGCCATCATCACACGGGATGGAACCCTCACATCGACGCATCTCACATCGACGAAAGTAAGAGGCTATTTGTCTGGGCAGAAGCAGAGATTCGATAGTGTAGGACATGCTTGTAATTCTTGTTAATGTGTTTTAAGTTCTGATCGCGGACCGCTGAGTCCTTTGTTCATGTGCTGCTGTATTTGAATGCTGATCGTGGACCCACGCCGCTGGGTTGATTTCTGTAACAGTTTTTTCGACTAACCTCTGCCATATTCAGGAGCTCAGAAAGCCTCTACTATCAGTTAAAAGACCGGTCTCGCGGGATAAACGCCAGTTCATTCACGCGCGCCCGGGTGATAGCGGCACGCCTTCTCAGCCTCAGAATATCGCATGCGCATTCTCTCTGTCTTTGTTTGTGTCCCGCTAACACACACACACACACATATACGCCGCACACACGTGTCCTACGCCAGCTGTTCCCGGCAGACGCTGAGGACATAGCCACATCTGGTGGCTGCATCCGGCCATCGCTCGCTCTCTCTCTCTCTCGCGCTCTCTCTCTCTCGACACACACGCACACACACATGCACACACCCACACTCCACGTGTGTCTCTCCTTCTGTTTAGCTTAGTTTTGTGTGTTAGGTAGTTAGGTAATAAGGCTTTGTTAATTGCAGTGTTATTGATTGTGATCATTATTACTGATTTTAATAAAACTTATCATATTATAACTAGCGGTCTCTTGTGCTTGTTGTGTATATGTCACTGGATAACAGCAGGTTGTGAAGGCTAGTGCTTGAATTTCACGCCTTTTTAATTGTTAGATTGTTTTTATGCTTCTATGCCAATGATCACGATGATTGGCATGTGAGTATAAAACCTTTATATTGAGACTGAATACAGTTTTAGTTTATCTTTTCCCTGATCCCAGGGTGGTGCCCCGTTTATTCATGATTATATCATGATGATATATTAAAAATAATTATTAATACCGATAATCATATTGATATTAATAATTAACTGTTGATAACCAAATCTGCCCCTGCTACAACCCCAACACTACAGTGATGTTCTTCACCAGACAGTTGTGTACTACAGTGATGTTCTTCACCTGACAGTTGTCTACTACAGTTGCGATGCTCCTTACCTGACAGTTGTGTACTACAGTGATGTGTTTGTGTGTGTAGACTGCTATTGAGTCCATCTTCACACCAGGGATGCGGGAGCATGACATCACATTCTTGTACTGCTGCATACACAGAGGCTTCCCTCTCACGTAGTCAACTGGTAGGGTCTCACTGCGCAACACACAAACATTAAACAGCACTTCAGCAATCATTATTATATTTTCCGTAGCACTGTGTAGCATTGTGTGAAACAGTAAATCACGACAGACTAATGAAAGTGTGAGGATGATTGTGATCCTATGTGTCTGTGTAAAGATGTTAAGCTCAGTACTCACTTGTCAATCATTGTCTTTAAATCCAATGCAGCTGCTATTATTTCAGCAGCACACCTGAACGCAGAAAATATGGTTATACTATTATTTAATTGCAGGGTGTATCCTGCCTTCGCCTAATGTCAGCTGGGATGGACTCCACCCCCAAACTTTTCAAATTCATTTTAGAGGGTTTTTCTTTAGAGATAAAGTCAATAACTCTAATAATGGTGTCATAGATCATGTGACAATTGCCATTTTAGGCACTCTACAGGTGTGGAACTTTTCAAACTGTGACAGGACCATGACACAGGACGTAGTAACTCATAACTTCAATTTAAATTGTCCACTCTACCACAAATTTCACATGATGGGTAAGACTCCACTCTTAGAGTTATAGTCATTGCGCCACCTTCTGACAACAGGAAGTCAGCCTAATGTGACAATGATCAACTGATTTACATGAAATGTGCATTCTGTGGTCGACACAATAAACAGCAATGTGATGTATAATAAGTGTCAGCGTTGTTTAGTGACACATAATTTAAATGGTACAACATTTGTACTGTGAAATTCCCAGTGCCACACTAGGGAATACCACCTAGCTTGTGAGCATGCTCCAATGGTCATGGAAATGCTTCAACTAATGCCCTGCCCATAACCCTGACTAGCACAAGGGCTAAGTTCATACCGATCATAGGTGGTGCAGCTTCAAATGTGGTTATTGTCCTCTACATTTTATCACAAAGTCATATTCTTGGCTAAAATGGTTACAGTTCAAGCCCTGTGTGTATGTGTGTGTGTGTGTGTGTGTGTTTGTGAGTGAACTCACCTGATTTGTCCCTTTTTATCCCTGAAGTCCATTCGGGGAAAGGTCCCTCCACTATTTGAAAAAATCACCACAGGCTTCCTCTGCTCGAGAAATACACTCTTAGTGTAATCATCTGTAAACTACAAAGTTACAAACTGTCACTGTCTTTGCTTCACCACCATCACTGTGAACACGGGCCCCACCCCAAGGATGTCCCCTTCTCTTCACTGCTGACCCACGACTGCACTCCATCACACAGCTCCATCAGCAATGGGGTTGAGACACTCTACAGGGGTGACGTGAGCCGCCTGGCCTTGTGGTGCAAATACAAAAATCTCTCTCTGAACATCGAGAAGACAAAAGAGATTGTTGTAGACAACAGGAGAATGCAAACCCAGCATGCTCCTCTGACCATCAACGGTGCTGCAGTGGGGAGGGTGAGCAGCACCAAGTTCCTGCGTGTGCACATCATAGAGGACCTCTCCTGAACCACTAACATCGCATCACTGGCCAGGAAGGCTCAGCAGCGCCTCTACTTCCTCCGAAAGATGAGCAAAGCTAGAGACCCGGCCCCCATCATGTGCACTTTTTATAGAGGCACCATCGAGAGCGTCCTGAAGCACTGCATCAGAGTGTGGTACGGCGCCTGCACCTCCCCCAGTCGCAGGTCCCTCCGGCACATCATGAGAGCAACCGAAAAGATCATTGGTGTCTCTTTCCCCTCCCTCCAGGACATATACAGCACCTGTCTCACTCGCAAAGCCCTCTACATTGCAGGTGATCTCACTCAGCCATCACACTGCTTCTTCAACCTGCTGCAAACAGGAAGGAGACTGCGGAGTCTCCGGTCCAGGACCTGCAGACTGAAAGCTCCATCCACCAGGTTGTCAGGATGCTCAACTCCCCCCCCAAACATTAAACACTAATGCTATTTGTACTTCTACCAGTCTCATCTGTTCTATTTCACCTTTTATAATATAATATACTATTTATATTCTTAGATATATACTAAAATATATGTATTTGTTTAGTGTTTGCACCATTGGGCTTGAGAGTATCCTTATTTCGATCCAACTGTTTTTTTTTTTTTTACTTTTCAGGTATAGTCGGTAGATAGTCCAGATTTGATGATGTTTTTTAAAAAATGTATTGTCCTAATTTGCAACAATTAAATTATCCATCATGACCTTTAACCTGGGGCTCTCTGTAAGCCTTTGGACAAATTTCTGCTGACATGACCTCTGAAAGACACCAAACGTAGAAAATAATGTTTCTTTCTTAACTGTCATCTTACATCTGATGTAGACCACACACACACATTGTTCCAAGCAATATAAAGAGCTGAGCAGGAGCAGGTTAGATTGTACATGTAAGCTACAGCTGTGACAGTCTGGATGAAGCTGTTGAGTGACACACAACCAGACGTATCAGGAAGTGTGAAATCATAGCAGGGTTTCCCACAGCGCTTTCCTGTTAAGGTGGCCGCCTTAACAACAAAGGGCTGCCGCCTAAACTAACGTCTTAAAAAAAAAAATCTATATACTACGCAGTGTTTCCCTTACCATTGTACAGGCCAAAAAAAATCAATATGCCAAAAATAAGCCACCTATCAATTCATTCATAAATCAATAATAATTTACATTAGGAGCCCCTTCGCGCAGCACAGTAGACTTGCTCCGCAAGACGCGCGGCCACAACAATCCTCGCTGCGCACTCCCGCTACGTTCTTCTTCGTGTACTTTACGCGCTTGATGTTGTTCTGATGCCGCTCTGCCTCGTTAAACCACCACGATGTCGCTTTCTACTCTGAAAACACAGAAAGTTGACAGTGTATTTTGATAAGCTGTTGCACTCTTCAGACTCGTGGTGTGAGCGTAACCGGAACTGGACCAGTACCGGAACTAGACCGGTACATTTATAATAAAAATGCCGCTGTGTCTCCGTCCAAAAATCCGCTGCGCTCGTGCTGCCTGCTCGCACAGATCCGCTCGTGCTCACATGCACTGATGTAGGTCGAGTGTTTACTAGAAAAAATATATGCAGAGACGGCGCTCCTTCAAAACAACATCTAGCCATGCGTGTGTAGTATTAGGACGTGATAGCGACGTACAACCTGCCGAAGCGGGCCGAAGCCCGTTTGGGCACGAGTAGTGTGAATGCAAAACGGGGGGGACCCCCTATGGGGGGAGGATTGTTTTTGATAACCTGTGGAACTCTGAGTTAACCTATTTCTACCTGAATTTCTATGAACTATATTTTACTTGATAAAATAGACATTATGCACTCATATGTCATTGTACACCGCATTCCAAATTATTATGCAATTGATATTTTTCTCAGATTTTCCTAAATAGCTGATGCAAATGACAGTCAGTATAATTTTCAAGTCATCAACCGTAAGAGTATAATTCAAATTTTATTGAACAAATCTAATGATAACAGATTTTTTTTTTTTTTAAATAAAAAACTCAAAATGCCCTGTTCCAAATTATTATGCACAACAGAGATCAAAACATTTAAAGGTTGTAATTATAACTAAAATGGTAATTTGTTGAATTTGCAGCATCAAGAGATCGTATCTACAAAAATCAAAAGCTATTTCAATAAAAAAAAAAAAATTCAGGCCAAGTTACATGTTAACATAGGACCCCTTCTTTGATATCACCTTCACAATTCTTGCATCCATTGAACTTGTGAGTTGTTGGAGAGTTTCTGCTTGAATATCTTTGCTGGATGTCAGAACACCCTCCCAGAGTTGCTGTTTTGATGTGAACTGCCTCCCACCCTCATAGATCTTTTGCTTAAGGATGCTCCAAAGGTTCTCAACAGGGTTGAGGTCAGGGGAAGATGGGGCCACACCATAAGTTTCTCTCCTTTTATGCCCATAGCAGCCAATGACACAGAGGTATTCTTTGCAGCATGAGATGGTGCATTGTCATGCATGAAGATAATTTTGCTACGGAAGGCACGGTTCTTCTTTTTGTACCACGGAAGAAAGTGGTCAGTCAGAAACTCTACATACTTTGCAGAGGTAATTTTCATACCGTCAGGGACCCTAAAGGGGCCTACCAGCTCTCTCCCCATGACTCCAGCCCAAAACATGATCCCGCCACCATGTCCCAACGTCGCAGCCTTGTTGGGACATGGTGGCCATTCACCAACCATCCACTACTCCACCCATCTGGACCATCCAGGGTTGCACGGCACTCATCAGTAAACAACACTGTTTGAAAATTAATCTTCATGTATTTCTGAGCCCACTGCAACCGTTTTTGCTTGTGAGCATTGTTAAGGGGTGGCCGAATAATAGGTTTATGCACACTCGCAAACTTCTGGAGGATCCTACACCTTGTGGTTCGTGGGACTCCAGAGGCACCAGCGGCTTTAAAAACCTGTTTGCTGCTTTTCAATGGCATTTTAGCAGCTGCTCTCCTAATCCTACGAATTTGTCTGGCAGAAACATCCTCAGTATTCCTTTAACTGCACGAACCCGTTTGTGCTCTGAATCAGCCACAAATCTCTTCACAGTACAATGATCACGCTTAAGTTTTCTTGAAATATCCAATGTTTTCATACCTTGTCCAAGGTATTGCACTATTTCACGCTTTTCGGCAGCAGAGAGATCTTTTTTCTTTCCCATATTGCTTGAAACCTGTGGCCTGCTTAATAATGTGAAGCATCCTTCTCAAGTAGTTTTTCTTTGATTGGGCTCACCTGGCAAACTAATTATCACAGGTGTCTGAGATTGATTTCAATGATCCAAAGAGCCCTGAGACACAATACCATCCATGAGTTTAATTGCAAAACTAAAAATTAAATGTTTATGACACTTAAATCCAATGTGCATAATAATTTGGAATGGGGTGTAGTGTTTTACAGTATCTGTAGCTATTGATGTGATGCTCATCATTTTCCAGCCATATTTTTCCGACCACTAATTCTGGATAATTTCCATCAACCGGCACCTTAATAAACCACATTTTGTCCGGAGAAAGAAAGGAAGCTGCTTTGTCTCTTGTTAGTAAGTCAGAAACTAATTGTAGATTTGGGTTTAGGCATTGTGTGAGTAAAGCTAGTTGTAACATTTAGTCTTGTGTTGATAGCTTGTTGTTTAAATTCTTGTGAAGCTGTCTATGCTAAGTGAGTAATCAGCTAGTTTCAGCCAGCTCAGCTGTAGTCAATAGAGTTGATTGGAGGGAGGGGTCACAGTCAGAACATAAAGGACTGCCAGTGAAGCTCCTTCAAACCACATTTTGTCTGGAGAAAGGAAGGAAGCTGCTTTGTCTCTTGTTGGTAAGTCAGAAACTAATTGTAGATTTGGGTTTAGGGAGGGGTCACAGTCAGTGCATGAGGTAAACTGAGCACTTAAAAGGCTGTCACTACAGCGTCAGCTGCAGCGTCAGGACAGCAGAACGAAGACAGTTGAACAAAGACAAAGGGAGTCTATCTGCGGGAGTCCAGAGAGGAAGTCCACTGAGGTAGGCATAACATCTCAACTCCTCTACCATCGCAGCCATGTGTCTTATCCCAGTCAGGACATCACACTGGAGAAGATTTTACCAGAGACCCTTCACTCGAGGCTGTAACCCATCCAATCTCTGCTACCCACCATTCTCCACTGGTAAGGAACTTGAAGTACTAGGGGGGCTGTGGAACTGCCAGTCTGCAGTCAAGAAGGTGGACACCATTTCAGCCTATGCCTCCCTGCAGACTCTCCACTTCCTGGCCCTCACGGAGACCTGGATCACCCCAGAAAACACTGCCACTCCAGCTACCCTTTCAACTGCCTACTCGTTTTCATACTCCCCAAGACGAACAGGGCGAGGAGGAGGAACTGGGCTCCTCATCTCACTGAGATGGTCCTACCAGGTCCTTCCTCTGGACCACCTACCCCGATCTACACTTGAATTCCACGCCGTCTTTGTCACCCTTCCTTTCAAGCTCAACATCATAGTGATCTATCGCCCACCCGGTCCTCTCGTGACTTTTTGGATGAGATGGATGCCCTCCTGAGCTGCTCCCCTGATGATGGCACAACACTCGTCTTCCTTGGTGACTTCAACATCCTCCCGGGAAGGCTGCATTCATCTGAATTCATCGACTTCTTTTCCGCATTTGACCTTACGCTCTCCCCCTCTCCACCAACTCACCGGGCCGGGAACCAACTTGACCTTGTCTTCACAAGATCCTGTGGCATCTCGGCACTCTTTGTTACCCCGATCACCGTGTCCCACCACCACTTTGTGACTTTCTCCCTCCCCATGAAGCCCACCTCATCCCTCCCCTCTACGCCTCGAACGGTCACCAGCCGCCGCAACCTGAAATCCCTCACTCCCTCCGCTCTATCCTCAACTGTTATCTCCTCGCTACCATCCTCAGAACAGTTCTCCTTAATGCCTACTAAGGAAGCCTCCTCCATCCTGATGTCCTCACTCTCCTCTTCTTTGGACACTCTCTGTCCCCCAATCTCACGACCTGCGCAATCATCTCCCTCCCCTCCCTGGCTGTCTAAACCTCTGCGAACCAACAGATCATTGAGCGTCAGAGAGAAAATGGAAGAAATCGGGCCAGCACGAGGACCTTGCTCACTACCACCACCTCCTCTCTGACTTCACCTCAACTGTTTCGGCAGCTAAATCTGCCTTCTACCTGGCAAAGATCAACTCTTCCGCCTCCAACCCCCAGGAAACTCTTCTCCATGTTCTCCTCCCTCCTCTTGCCATCTCCATCTTGCCATTCCTCACCACCCTGATCAACTCCTCCTTCATCTTAGGTGTCATTCCAGCGGATTTTAAGACAGCTACCATTAAGCCTATCCTTAAAAAACCCACCCTAGACGCTACTGACATCCAAAGCTAATGACCTGTATCTCTTCTTTCATTCCTCTCTAAAACCTTGGAACGTGCCGCCTATAACCAACTGTCATCCTATCTTTCGCAGCACAACCTCCTAGACCCTAATCAATCAGGATTCAGGACTGCTCACTCCACTGAGACGGCTCTCCTCACAGTGACCGAGGCCTTGCGAGACGCCAGAGCCTCATCCCACTCCTCCGTTCTCATTCTCCTCAACCTATCTGCTGCATTCGACACAGTCAATCACCAAATCCTCCTCTCCACTCTGAACTTTGCATAACTGACTATGCTCTCACCTGGTTTACATCATACCTGACAAATCGCACCTTTGAGGTCACATGGAATGGCTCTATGTCCAAACCCTGTTCTCTGGACACAGGTGTACCTCAAGGCTCAGTATTAGGACCGCTTCTGTTCTCACTATACACCAGATCACTAGGTTCTGTTATCACATCGCATGGATTCTCCTACCATTGCTACGCAGATGACACCCAGCTGTTCCTCTCTTTTCCCCCGACCTCTGACATTCACATTGCAACTCGCATCTCGGACTGTCTGGCTGACATCTCTGTCTGGACAACTGCACATCACCTCAAGCTTAACCTGAATAAAACCGAACTCCTCTTCATCCCAGGGAAAGACTGCCCTCGCATGGACCTGTCGGTCACTGTCGAGGGCATCACAGTATTGCCGTCGTCAACTGCGAGGAACCTGGGTGTAATCCTCGATGACCAACTATCCTGCACCCCCAACATCACTGCTGTGGCCCGATCCTGCAGATTTGCCTTATCTTCAATCTACCCAAATTCTCCCATGTGACCCCCCTCCTCCGTGTCCTCCACTGGCTCCCTGTTGCAGCACGCATCCAATTCAAGACGATGGCACTGGCCTTCAGGGCCATCAATGGAGCGGCATCCATCTACCTTCAAACACTGGTCAAACCTCATGCCCCGAAGCGAGCACTTTGCTCCTCTACTTCAGCTGGCCGGCTGGTACCACCATTGCTGAAATCAACAAATGCTCAGCAAAGTCCAGACTCTTCTCTGTTCTGGCGCCTCAGTGGTGGAACGAACTCCCGACCAATGTCAGGACAGCAGAGTCATTTGCCATCTTCCGAAAAAGGCTCAAGACTCACCTGTTCAGACTTCACCTCGACTCTACATAGCATGACCCACTCACACCCCCCCTCCCCCCCACCCCCCAAAAAAACACCCTTACCTATAGCACTCTGAACATAGCACAGCATAGTTGCTCTTGAGGTACTACTTTACTCAGATGAGGACCTAACACTTGTTCTATTTTTAGCTCTCACTTTATTGGCAATGATACGTTGTGGTTTCTTTGTTTCCTTCTTTTGACAAATGTACTTATTGTAAGTCTCTTTGGACAAAAGCGTCTGCTAAATGACCTAAATCTAAATGTAAATGTAAATAAGTCACTCTCTCCTTGAATTCTTGAAAACCTTGAATACACTCTGGTTGAACAAAAATGTTGAATGCAAATATAATAATTGCAGAATTGCAGACTGCTTGCTGTGCCACCTGACTTAATCCAACTGCACCAATACACCATCCCACGCTTCTCGCCTGTTGAGGGTTTCTTCAGTGGGTACCACCAGGCCTGAAAAAAGTTCTAGGGGAAACACAGAATTTGTATAGTTGTACCAGAAGTTATTATGAAAAGCTAAAGATTTTTATTTATTATAAGATATTGTTATTTGGTTATTTTTTAATAAATATGTGTTCAATGTAGTACACCAAGGCTGTGGTGGCAGCGATGAGGCAGAGACGCAATGGCGACGGGCCGAGTTACACTGTTCCTTACACCCATCCACCCACCCCCTTCCTCGTCCATCCGTCTGACCCCCCTCCCGGACAGACCACCTTAACTAACACATTTTCTGGGCGAAACACTGCATAGGGATACCTGAAACAGCCAGTCATGGTGTATGTGAATGTACCAGAACAGAATGTAGGACTTTCAAGCAGTGGTGAGTTTTTTTTTTGCCTGTATGTTTGCTTGTTTGTCTCAAAATAGAATAACCTCATTTTATAGCAGAAGAATATAGATCATCCGCTGTGAGGCCAAGATCTCCAACCATTGGGTACATTTCCCCTCAGTAGACCATGTACAAGACGATGCAAACTTTTAAAATAATATTATGGGAACTGTGCACAAATTGCTAGATAGAGCTTTATGATACACGATATTGCCAGAAGTATTTGCTCACCTGCCTTGACTCACGTATGAATTTAAGTGACATCCTATTCTTAATCCATAGGGTTTATTATGACGTCGGTCCACCTTTGCAGCTATAACAGCTTCAACTCTTCTGGAAGGCTTTCCACAAGGTTTAGGAGTGTGTTTATGGGACTTTTTGACCATTCTTCCAGAAGTGTATTTCTGAGGTCACATACTGATGTTGGAGGGGAGGTCCAATCAGGTTGAGATCAGGACTCTTTGCAGTCCAGTCAAGTTCATCCACACTAAACTCTTTCATCCATGTCTTTATGGACCTTGCTTTGCTTTGCTTTAAACGTGTCATGTTGGAACTGGAAGGGGCCATCCCCAAACTGTTCCACAAAGTTGGGAGCATGGGGCAGCATAATCCCCCCTCCACCAAACTTTACTGTGCGTTCTGGTCCAGCAGAGTCTGCTGAGGTCCTGACCGACACCGACTGCTAACTGACCTGATGACGGAGCACCACATCGTAGCTCCACCTGCTGCAACTACCATTGTTAATACTTATGCTCCTGTTAATAAAACTACTACTACTGTTAATACTACTACTATTAAAACGTCTACTAATGCTAATATTACTACTACTGTTAATACTTCTACTGTTAATACTACTACTACTGTTAATTCTGCTACTACTGTTAATATTACTACTACTGTTCATACTTCTAGTACTGTTAATATTACTACTACTGTTGATATATATGTAAGTATTTTTAGTTTGAAATCTTCAGTGGTTTGGCTCATCAAACAAAAAGCATCCCTTTCTCTGGTCAGTTTAATTTGCAAGTTTACGCCGTTTAAAAGAAGCCACAAGTCACAGAAGATGATGTCTGCATATAGAGGCCCAAATGTGTGAAACTTGTTCGATCCCATGCTAAAGCTACATCAGCTCCATAGCCCCCAGGTTGTCTTTGTAATACAGGCTGACTGTGAACAGAGTTTTCAGAGACAGACATTCATAAACATAATATAGCACATTAATATCAGTATCTGAGTCTCAATTGTCTAAACGTTTTCCTTCCCTCACAGAATGTGTTTAAGTGTTTCAATCAAGCTTTTGTCTCCAGTTGTTGATGTTCTTGTTGAACTCACCCAGTTGTCATCGTTGCGTGCTTTCCTCTCCAGGCTTCTCTGCAGTCTCTCTCCAACCCCTCCAGCTTTCTGAAACTCTTCCACCATCTTTTTTATTCGCTTCAACTCATCCCCCTCCATGATTTGCTCCATGAAGCTGAGGTACATCTCACAGGTCTGCTGCAGAGGGGGCACAGGCACACTGGGCAGTCCATCCTGCTGGGTCAGGTTTCTGCCAGCAACCAGAGTCGCTGATACAGGTTTCACCATCCCTACCTTTATCTGAGAGATACAACAATGTACACATAATTGTGTCATAAAATTGCCCATATGAATCTGGTAACAGGCTGCAACAGGAGACACAGGAACATAGATGCTGGAGTAAGACAGCAACAGGATGTGTGAAAATTGTCAAAACAAACACAATCAAAATTGCAGCGGAGGAAGAGGGTGGTCCATATTCCTGTTAATACACCTGCAGGGTAACTGGGCCTAGACCCTGAAACCTTACAGAACAGAACAACAGCAATCTACACAGTGGATACATGACCACCTGAATCATGGGTCTTAGAGAGATCACTGACGCCAAAACCACAAGGCTAACAGAGCCAACCAGATAGATTTACAATGGAGTAACAGTGGAATTGCTGTCATGGAACACTCATACATAAAAATACACGTGTTTACTGTAGGGCTGTCAAAATGAACGTGTTAACGCGGGATGATTCATTTAATCCCCTTAATTTTTTTGCGCTGTTGGCTCTCTATGTGGGATATTTGAGTATAAAAAAGCATGGAACAATCAATAAACAAGCAGCCACATAATACTACTAAGGCACTGAAACCACTGCAGTGCAGCAACGTGATGTTAACCTCTCACCACGCAGCCGAATAGGCCACCCAGCTGCAACAATTACCTGATGAACAAACTTGTTAAACCATCCTAAACTCTTAACACAGTTATAGCCGGTCAGGTCAGCAGATCAGATAACCAATAACCCCAATAGCAAAGAGAAATTAAAAATGCATACCATAAAAAAGCTCAGGTTTTAGGAGGTACAAGAATACAGGGTAATACATTTATGCACAGATAAAAACCTGATGCAACACAACTAGCTACTGTAGTTCCAGTAAGCTACATTTCAACCCAGGAATAATTGATTAAGTGAAGGTTTGTTACTTACCAGATTTCTGCTGCAAAGTCTCAACATGGTGGTTTCAGACCGAGTCAATGTGTGTGTGTGTGTCAGGGTACAGAACAGTAATGTTTCTGCTCTCTGAGAGTAGAAGTTGGTAACCACTGCTCTGCTGCCAGCTCTCAGACACAAACTGAATGTTTGTCTATTCATAGTGGGTAATATTAGGAGCCACAGACTGTCTTTCTAAAGTGTAGACAAAGTAACACATTGGCACAGTAAACACACTGCAGGCAAGGTGTGTTTACTTTAGGAGGACACTGTGCCTGCAGCGTAGGTTTGACGGTTTTAGTCAGTTTGTGGTTTTGGCTTTTTCACAAAATATCCAAATAAAATTTTGTGGATATCAAATGTAATCTAAATGAAACTACCAGTAAAATTGTCACCTTAATTATTATTATTAATTATTGTGTTTTCCCCTTCTGAAGTCTTTCATTTTGGATTGTTTTCCTCTTAGTTTTTCTCAACCTTCTTCCTGATCTTTGTTTGTTTCTCTCTTCCTTCTACTCTCAGGTGTGTCTGATTTATCTCTTACGCTTTCTTTACTATCAATGTTACTCTACTACAAGGTTTACTTATGTTAGAATTGGCTCTGTGTTCACTTTAGATTCATACTTTTTTACTGAACTCATATAAATCACTGATTGTGCTCATTTAATCAGAGTGACAGTTAACCTGACAAGCAGGAACCCGTAGAATCTTCAAGGTCCTCTTTGCTCTAACAGCTAGGTTTGCTAGAATAGATAAACGCCTGAAAGACAACACTCACATGTTTCATATTACATCCTAGAAGTTCACGTCAGAGATAACTGACCAGTGAGACTCGGTTGCGTGAAAGTTCAACCTCTGTACCGGGCAGACCCAGCCCAAGACGATAAAATGTATCCAGCACCCGTAAACAGGACTCGTTCAGACTGAGATCCTGCGGGAGCTCTGCCATTTTGAGCCCAGGCCTGCCATACTTTACCTGTGACCTGAATAAATATATCTGTAAACTGAAGAGTTCTCCGGTTTATCCTTGGACGTTATTATTTTTGTATGCTGGTGTACACAGGTCTGGTCGTATTGTTCACGGTGAGAAGAACTGCAGCTACTCCAGTGTGTTGTTACCCCTCTTTATTACACATATGAACATACAGGAAGTGTCGGGTTGTCGTTCCTCTGCATCCACAAAACAAAGTCGACACCGATAGTCCCGACCTGGCTCTGAACGACACCGTCACAACTACTGAGGATTAGGGTTGCCAACCGTCCCTTGAAAAACGGAATCGTCCCGTATTCAGAAACAAAAGTATGCGTCCCGTATTGAGCTGAAAAGGGACGCACTTTGTCCTGTATTACCGTGAGAATCAAAAATAGTGTGTAAAATGTCAATGGAATGAAAGAATACATGGCGCTTTATAAGAACATTTACGGTAAACATATTCTCAGCCTCTCCTGTTCTTTGACCAATGAGCTGACAGCACACTCACACAATAGTATGACAATCTAGAATCCCGCTCATCTCATTGGTCGAGGTACTGTTGCTCGTGGAGAAGATACCGGAAGACAACAAAGCGGCATGGACGACAGTGATGCCGACAGTGCTTTACAGGTTTCGGGCGGTACACCTTCTAGCAGCAATGCAACTACTCCTCTGAGAAAAAAAAAGAAAAGAACGCAAAAATACAGAGAGGAATGGGAAGAAGGAAACACATGGAAAAAGTGCGCGATAACGTCTATAAAGCGCACTGCACTGTGTGCGGGCGGATTTTTTCCATAGCCCATGGTGGACTAACTGACCTAAAGCAACATGCTTCCAGTGGTGGGCACACATGAAACATAAGGGACACCAAAACTAGGGGAACCCTAGACCAATGTATTGTCCACCAGGCAACGCCAGAGGCAGATATGGTATAAAATGATTTTTAACCCTCTGGTTAAGGTTAATATGGGAAGTACAATGAATGTCTGAATTGTATGGATAAATATATTATAATATTATTTTCTGTATAATAAACAAGTACAATTGCTAGATGAGTACATTAGATAAATAATACATAAAACTAATACATAGATGAATAATAAAGAATACACAGTATACTGTATAACCTTACACATATCTTACAAGTTCAGATAGAGAGATAGTTAGATATAACATGCATCATTTATACTGTACAGGCAGTTGATATACTACACACAAACTATGCAGTACATTTTCTTTTTTTTTTAATTTACAGGTGACTGCTGCAGAGGTTGCCCATATCTACCATACTGTAAAACATGGCTTAAGCTACGACTCAGCTGATTGTGCTCTGAAGCTAACTGTCAGAGCACAATCAATGTTATTTATTTTCAATGTGTTCATATCACTCAAATATGCATCTAATTCAATTCAGGTTGGACTCAAATAGTTAAAAAAAATCGCTTCACACATACAAAAAAGGGCTAAAAATATTAACTACGCCAGGAAGGGTGAAGGCAATGGGGTCAGCCGGCCCTGCCAATGAGGTGTCCCTTATTTATTTTTCAGGGAGTTGACAACCCTACCGAGGATGTGTGCAGCACTCTGCGGGTAACGTAGCTGCTGCACTGTTCAGTTGTACACTCGGAACTGTTCGGGTCTTTTTCGGTGACGCTCGGTGATATGACGCTGACGTCCCAAACATGGCAGAGCAGGGAAGTTCTCACTGCAGGTGTCTGAAGGGGGCGGGCTCTAAAAGAGACGGCAGCCAAACGTCGTCAAGTCGGACAACAAAGTCAAAGTGACTATGGTGCTCAAGCGATAGAACACAGCAGCAAACCAAAGAGGATATGTTATAAATAAAGTGTGTGTATGTATATATATATATATATATATACCCACCCAAATATATATATATACCCACACACACACACAAACACACACACACGTAAGGCGGAATGTGGAAGGCATTCTTTTTTTTCCAGTATATTTGTATTATCATTCTATGTTTGTATTAACCAGACCTCACATATAATAGGCCTACTCACAGCACAATGCACGGAACTTTAGATCAAGCTATGAGATCAAAGCGACCAAAATAAGAAGGCAAATCATTTCACCACAAGGTGGCCGCCGAGTGCGGACCTGAACACACGTCATTGAACTTTTAACCAATGAGAACCATTCCGCTTTAGCGGAGGTGTGGACAAGCCGGTTGCAGCCGTTGTAGACCGTGCTGCCAAGCACTGCAAGAAGCGGCTCTTAAAAACTTGTTACCGCGATGTTTTGGGTCACGTGATATGGTCGCGACCCTGTGACGTCTTTGCAGTCGGCTGCTAAGTCGGACACAAATTCTAGCCATCATGCATCGCTTTCAACCCACAATACATCACGTTAGGTAGCGCACTGCAGGCGGCTACATCAAGTCGAATTCGCCTAATAGCCTGGTTTCAGTCACGTGATTGTGATGACGCGTTAAGGTGGTGCGATTTCCAAATGGCTGTCCAGAAGTAAAAATGCTGACTACGTCTATGGAGGAAACCGTTCCAGAGAGTCCTTATTGTAGGGATTTAGAGCCAGTTTCTAGAATACGATACAAACAATTAGTAAGTAAATATGTTGGGCGTGACCCGTACCTCATGAAGATGAGTGAGTTTTCTGAAGCGAGGGATGTGGCTCCTGGTGGGGGGAGGCTCACGGACTGAGGCATCGGGTACCCCGAGGCGGAGAAGGAGGGTCCGCCGACGTGACCCGCCGAACCCCAACCGTCGACGCTGCCCTCGTTTCCCCCGCTAGAGCGGCACCGTCGGACTTGCATACGCGTAACGCGGTCAGCACGGAGACGGGTAGTCCACCGGCAGCCGCGCCCAACTCATGCAGCCGGATGGGCGCCCATCCCCAGCCCGAGAGTCGGGGAAGGAGGGGAGGAGGTGGGAGCGCGCCGAACGGAGAGGCAGGCGGGCCCAAGATGGGCCCAAGCACCGCACAGGGCCTCCCGAAGTCTGAACTTAAAGGGACGAAGGCAACTGGTTCCTGCGACTGCCCCAGCAGCAGAGAACGCGAGTGGTCCCGATTGATGGAAAAGCGACTCTCAGACCCGCAGACGTAGGTTTAAAATCCACTTTTTACGGTGTTATTCTGTGAGCTTTTTATAATTCTCACCTTTATAGACGACAACCTTTGGTACTCTAAAAAAACCTTTCCTTTTCACGGGTAGAACGATTGGAGCAGCCGTAAACTACACAAAACATGGGCATCTTGACTTTTTCAAACGGCAGTTATTTGGGCAGACTTAACTTCCTGCCATCCATCTGAATTGATCGCGTTTGCGATGCAGCACTGTGAAACCAACCTATTGTGATGGATATAGTCATCGCTCACCGACTGGTGCACGAGTAATGTCATATACTTTGGTAGAAGAAACATACACTGGCATGGAGACAAGACAATAGAGATGGGAGAAGATTCGAGCACCCACTCATATCACCCAGATCCTTTAACTGATCCGGGTGAGTTGAGTCTGTTGTCTCTATTCACCCTGGGGCCCGTTTCACAAAGAAGGTTCAACAAACTCTGAACCTAACCCTGAACTCTGAGTTGAACAACTCTGAGATGGGCAACTCTGAGTTTTCAGTTTCAGAACAGTGGTTTTGAATTAGTTCAGTCAACTCTGAGTATGTAAACTCTGAGTTACGCGCGTGCCTGCCGACTCTACAAAGCCATCATCAATGGATCTCCGATACTACGATTCACCATGGCAACGGGGAGAGCGTCATTAGATATTACTGAGTGTTTATGTAGAAAACGAGCTCATCCTGAGAAAGCGGAGCAACGTAACTGCAACAAAGTAGCGATAGTTGGCGTGGCAGACATTTACTGCTCGATCTAATGTGTATAACTAAATGAAAGTCTATTGATCTAAAGTTAATAATTCTTTATTTTCAGACTTGCACAGCGACACTGTGGTATAATGGTTAGCAAAACTGCCTATGGTGTGGGTGACAGCGGTTCGATTCCCGTAGCTCACAAAGTAGCGCAACAAATAAATTATTATTTTTATTGGGTGTAATCCCCCCAGGCACAGAAAGAAAGTGGCTTCAGTTGAAAATTAAGCAGAAGAATATTGCGCAAATACGTTGACTAAGGCATATGATTTTAATCATATTTCACATATTAAACAGTAAATATAAGCAGGTATTTCAACACAGGAATGTACTTAAACATTTCATAAATCTCCCGTTCGCAAAAACACTACCTCCGCAAAGAATCTGGTTGCGGATTATGTCCGCGATATGAAATGTTGAAAATGTCGGAGAATATTGTTTAGATAATATCTAATGTGATTGAAAGGAAAGGTAATCAAAATCCTCTCCCGACGCAAAGCTGCTAGAATCACTTTTATTTCCGTATCGATTAGGTTGACGATGAAAGGACGGCACAATTTTTCAGAGTTGGGAGAAACTCACGGTTTGTTGAAGCAAACCTGCTAGCGAGCAGGTTAGTTTCACGGAGCATGTTACCCGGGTAACTGACCCAGATTTATGCTGAACTGGCTTTGTGAAACCGAAAAACCAGAGTTTCCCTCATCTCAGGGTTAACTAACTCAAGGTTTTCACTAAACCTGCTTTGTGAAACGGACCCCTGGTCACTTGCTGCTAACGCCAGTAAATATACTAATTCAAACAATTGATTGCGTGACTCGTTACTCTCTTTAAAACCTGTAATATCACATTTTAACATGACTTTAACATTTAAAGCAATGGAAATATATCGGCCTTCAACCCTTTGTTGAACAGAGAGCGCCATCTATTGGGCTCAGAAAATAAAGAAAATGCTTCACGAAGCTTCATTTGGACATCACTACTGTAAATCATTATAACGAAAGAAAAGCTCAATTTAGAAAGTTGCACACAGTTGTTTGGATTGTGCTAGAAGTTATTTTGTAGCTTCTAGCTCCTTCCGTTTATGAAATATGGACATTCTTTTGGGTAGTGTACATGGGTGTTTTTTGTCAGGTTTTGGACAATTGCTGTTTCCTCTCCCTGCCCTAAATATGTGTGTATATAATGTACTTCTTCTGTGCCATTTATGTTTTTAACATTTTCTATCACTACAATAACTCTTTGGAAACTCAACCTGACTGTATATATTATGCGAGGAGGAGGAGGGGATATGCATAGAGGGTGTACCGCCAAAGGTCATCCTATTTGGGCATGACAGAGCAGGAATGCAGGTGACACAAACAAGTAATGACTGGAATACCGCCGTGTCCAATGCAATTCTTATGTCGTTTGGTACTCTTTTTCCATTACACAGGAACGAATTACATCTAATCCCTGAGGTGGTCCACGCGCACCGTGGCCTCCGATACGCACCCCGGTAGCCCCTGCGCTCTCCCAGTTGCTGTAAAGGTGACAGCGGCTCTGACCTTCTTCTCCACCGGGTCTTTCCAGCACACCGTGGCCTCGGTGGTGGGGATCACACAGAGAGCTGTCAGTTCGGCTATACATGCAGTGTCTTCCAGTCTAGTCCGACATGCAAATGAGCACATCATTTTTCCATCAACACCTGAGAGCCAGCTGGAAATGAAGCAAGGTTTCTTGTTGAAATGTGGATTCCTTGGAGCACTGGGAGCCATCGACTGCACACGTGCAGTTGCGCACCCCAAATACACAAGCCATCACTTATGTGAACCGAAAGGGAGAACACTCCATTCATATCCAGTTGATTTGTGACTCGAATTGCCTGGTGACACATGTTTATGCTAACTTCCCTGCGTCTGCTCATGACTCATTCATCCTGGCGAATTCTGCCATCCCTGCTGCTAGGTGACAACTGCTATCGACTGAAAATGTGTTTGATTACACCTACAACAAGAAGGCAACGTGATTTTATTTGTGTTTTCAGTAGTGCCAGGTCAGTCATTGAACGTACTTTTGGACAACTCAAAATGCGTTTCAGATGTCTGGACCGTTCATTATCATACAGACCCCAGAGTGTCAGTGCATTCTTCGTGGCATGTTGCGTTTTACACAACATAGCTACACGCCGTGGATGCCACTTTGATTTCACTGAGGAGACGTTACAGGACTTAAGACGGAGAGAGGCCGAAACTGCATGTGCCGTATTAGCAGGAAGAGCAGCAGAGCGCATGGGAGAGGAGAGACCACCTGGCTGCAGAGCTCTGTCCCTAAATGTGAGTATTTTCCTGTATATCTTTTCAGACATTTTTGCCGAATTGACAGCTCTCTGTGTGATCCCCACCACCGAGGCCACGGTGTGCTGGAAAGACACCGTGTAAAATTAATCACAAACTATACAAATCACTAGTGATGTCCAAATTAAGCTTTGTGAAGCATTTTCTTTGTTTTCTGAGCCCAATAGATACTGCTCTCTGTTCAACAAAGGGTTGAAAGCAATGGAAATATATCGGCCTTCAACCCTTTGTTGAACAGAGAGCTGGGCCTCCAATCCCTGGACCCGGGGGGTTAGAGAATCCAGCTCCCTCTCCACCATCCTGAACCCCCCCTCCTGAATGTCCAGGAACGGCCGGTCCCTCTCTTGAACCTGGTCGAGGGACGGGCCCGTCTTAAATGGCCTCATTTAGCACTTTTCTTCAAAGCGCCTTACAACAATGACCATCCACACACACATTCACACACCGACGTGGGTGGGCAGGGACACCAGGCTCAGGGACACCAGGCACTCAGCTAGGAGGAGCCGGGGATCGAACCAGCAATCTTGCGGTTGCCAGCCAAACGCTCTGCGAGCCTGAGCTACCTCCTGAGCTGTACCCCCCCTGTCTTCTCATTGGCTGGGGGTGAGCTGCTGTCCCTGGCTCGCCCTCTGCTGCTGACAAGATGATCTTCAGTTTTACGTTCTAAATTTTTTGTATTTTTTTTTAAATAAATTAAATGAAGTCATTTGTAGATGTATTTTGTTCACTGAAGCCGGTTGTCCTTGTGTTTGTCCAAATAAAGTTTATCAAACGTTTTCACATCTTTGATTTTGTGAACACATGATCCACATTTACATGCTAAAATTACAACAATTCAATTGGGAAAGATAAGTTGATTTCACAAGCAAACATTAGTGACAAGGGCCAGGCCACGGAGGTTGGCAATGCACCTTTATGCGCAACACTTAATCCTCGTTGCAAGATGTATTGCGCACAGGACTTTTTTTTGCGTTGCATTTTAACGTGTTACTAAATGTCTTTCTTTGTAGAAAAGATGTTTGCCTTACCTGTAATTCCAGCCTCTATTCCACCAAAGCCTTCAATGCTGATTATTGATATCGTAGAAGAGGCTATGTCCTCTGCTGAGCTTAGCTGAGTACTGGTGGAGGGGCCGCCCCCGGTTGCCCTGGTTTGTTTCCTGTGATCCGAGAGCTTTTGTTTGGCTCTTCTTCTGACATCATTGAGCCGTTTTTTACACTAGGCAACGGTTCTCAGTGTACCAGGGCAAAGTTCATTGATTAATCCATTTACCTCCTCCCAGGCTGCTTTTGCATCATCAGCCTGTGGAGGTCTGCTCACAGTTCCAAATATTCGGACACTGCGAGCTTGGACCTCTCGGACCAAAACATCAGTTTCATCGTGGGAAAAGTTTGGCCGTCTGGCGCTTTTGCTGCTGTCTTCTGTCATTGGGTTGTCAAGTGACTAAATTTGCACTGCACCTCGCCTCGGTGCATTAAAGGTGAGGAGAGGAGCTCATTTGATTGGTGAAGATCTGAATCGGCTGTGTTTATCCCACTCCACACCTTCTCCCTCTTTCCCACTTGCGGGGGTAGGAGTGACGGGAGGAGTGCCTGCGCCCGACTGCACCGTGCACGAAACTTGCAAAGTCCAGGTGGACACACTCCATCGGCGTGGCGCAGGTGCACTGAGCCCCGACTGCGCCTGGTGTACGAAACTAGGGCCCGTTATGTCTAACCGTGCCACCACCTGCTCCCTTAATCTGATTTCCTCCTCACTCCTCCAAGACATCTCACACGACATGTTGTCATTCCTCACCACCCTGATCAACTCCTCCCTCACCTCAGGTCTCATTCCAGCGTCTTTTAAGACAGCTAAAGTGAAGCCACTCCCAAAAAAAAACACCCTAGACACTGCTGACATCCGAAACTACAGACCTGTATCTCTTCTTTCATTCCTCTCTAAAACCCTGGAACATGCCGCCTTCAACCAACTGTCATCCTATCTCTCACAGAACAACCTCCTTGACCCTAATCAATCAGGATTCAGGACTGCTCACTCCACTGAGTCCCTGCAAGGGCAGCATATGCAGCAGGTGGGGCAGTGCTCGACTCCCTGAGACAGACAGGGTTCACAGCCAATCCGAAGAAGTGTGCGGGGGGACGGAAGGAGGTACGGTATTTGGGGTGCAAAAGACCGCAGCGGTGGCGGCCTTCCCAATACCCAGGACGAAAGATCTGGTCTGGTGGAATGAAGCTGTGCCTGCTGGCATTTGAGAGGGTAAAGCAAGCCCTCTGTGGGGAGCCACTCTTGTACACTCCTTACTTTTCTCTCCCTTTTGTCCTGCAGACCGATGCCTCAACGGGAGGTGAATTACAGTACGATGGAGAAGGAGTGCCTCGCCATATGGTGGGCGGTCAGCATCCTCCGTTACTACCTCCTGGGGCACCTCTTCACCCTCTGGTCGGACCATGCCCCGCTCCAGTGGCTCCACCGCATGAAATATGCCAACCCGCGGATCACTCGCTGGTATCTGGCATTACACCTTTCAAGTTCAAGGTGATCCATAGGCCAGGTAACTGCATGGTTGTGGCTGACTTCCTCTCCCTCTCCGCGGAGGGGAGTGGGCTTGTGGCCGGTTGCATCCTGGCCTAAGACGGGCGGTGGGGGTGTGTGGAAGTGAGGTGTGGATAAGGTGCCCACTGCTTGAGGAGAGGGAGGAGTGGCTCATCCGACGCTCAGACAGCTGGACAGAATCAGGTAATCAGTCAGCTGTATAAGCACGCTTGTAACCTGGTTCTGGTCTCTTGCAGTAGGCTGGGTCCTGTGAGAGGACCGGGGCAGATAAACCAAAGGAGCACAGACGCACCCGACCCTCAGCCGTCGGAGAGACAGCTGTTAATTTTGTGTTCTGCTTTTTTGTTACGTTGAGCTAAAAATAAACGCTTGGAACCCCACACCACGCTGTCTCGTCCTTCATTCCTCTTCCTGTGAGCACTGAGGTTCAAACCACCAAATCCTCCTCTCCACACTGGCTGAACTTGACATCACTGACTCTGTCTAACCTGGTTCACATAATACCTGACAAATCGCACCTTTCAGGTCACATGGAATGGCTGCATGTCCAAACCCTGTTCTCTGGAAACGGGTGTCCCTCAAGGCTCAGTACTAGGACTGCTTCTGTTCTCATTATACACCGGATCACTAGGCCATGTTATCACATCACATGGATTCTCCTACCATTGTTACGCAGATGACACTCAGCTGTTCCTCTCTTTTCCCCCAACCTCCGACACCCACATTGCAACTCACATCTTGGACTGTCTGGAAGACATCTCTGTCTGGACAACTGTGCATCATCTTAAACTTAACCTGCATAAAACTGAACCCCTCTTCATCCCAGGGAAAGACTGCCCTCGCATGGACCTGTCAGTCACTGTCGAGGGCATCACAGTATTACCTTCCTCAACTGCGAGGAACCTGGGTGTAATCCTCGATGACCAACTATCCTGCACCCCCAACATCACTGCTGTGGCCCGATCCTGCAGATTTGCCCTCTACAATAGCCGCAGGATTCGGACCTTCCTCACAAAGGATGCAGCGCAACTCCTGGTCCAAGCACTGGTAATCTCCTGCCTTGACTACTGCAACTCTCTCCTGGATGGACTCCCGGCCTCGGTGACTAAACCATTGCAGCGTATCCAGAACGCTGCAACATGCCTTGTCTTCAATCTACCCAAATTCTCCCATGTGACCCCCCTCCTCCGTGACCTCAACTGGCTCCCTGTTGCAGCACGCATCCAATTCAAGACGATGACACTGGCCTTCAGGGCCATCAATGGAACGGCACCTGTCTACCTTCAAACACTGGTCAAACCTCATGCCCCGAAGCGAGCACTTCGCTCCTCTACTTCAGCTGGCCGGCTGGTACCACCATCGCTGAAATCAAACAAATGTCGCTCAGCAAAGTCCAGACTCTTCTCTGTTCTGGCGCCTCAGTGGTGGAACGAACTCCCGACCAATGTCAGGACAGCAGAGTCATTTGCCATCTTCCGAAAAAGGCTCAAGACTCACCTGTTCAGACTTCACCTCGACTCTACATAGCATGACCCACTAACACCCTCCCTCGACCCCCCCCCCCCCCCCAAAAAAAAAAAAAAAAAACCTTACCTATAGCACTCTGATCTTAGCACTGTTGCTCTTGAAGCACTACTTTACTCAGATGAGGACCTAACACTTGTTCTATTTTTGGCTCTTACTATCGGCAATGATACGTTGTGGTTTCTTTGTTTCCTTCTTCTGACAAATGTACTTATTGTAAGTCGCTTTGGACAAAAGCGTCTGCTAAATGACCTAAATGTAAATGTAACAATGTGACTTGCCGCTGGGGGATTCATCAGAAATTCACATCACAGAGCCTTAACTGTTTCTTGGTCCATTCCTTTCTGTTCTGTAAACTCTCTTCTTGTACCAATAAAATTGGTTCCTTGGTTACATCTTAGTTGCTGAACATTCCCTCTTATGGCAATGAATGCTCTTAAATCATTGATGAACGCGTCAGTTGTCAGGTCATCAATTATCTCTATGTGTATGGCTCTTGAACAGAGACAGGTCAGTATGACACCATACCGTTTAAGCTCCTTCCTTCCGTCTTTAACATAAATTGGACCAAAGCAATATATGCCCGTGTAGGTGAAAGGTGGAGATGTTTCCATTCGGTCTTGTGGTAAGTCACCCATTTTTTGTTCTTCCTGAAGTCTTCTATACTTCCTGCACTTTACACATTTAAAGATGTGTGAGGACACTACACTGCTGCATCCCAAAATCCACCATCCATAAGCTCACAGCTCATTAATTGTCATTCCACTTCCCTGATGTAGATTTTCATGTGCATGCTTGAGTAGTAAAGCTGATATGTGGCTCTTCTTCAGAAGTATTGCCGGATGTTTCACGTGTAGGTGTAAGGTAGCTTGACTTAAGCGACCTCCCACTCTTAGGACACCTTCTGTATCCAAGAATGGACTCAGCTTGTACAGCTTACTGTCTTTGGTCTTGGAAACAACTTTCTTTACTTGCAAGCTCTCATCTGAGAATGCCTCTTCCTGAAGTAGCTTGATGATAGCAAGTTCCGCTTCTGTCCTTTCTTCTAGGCTTGCGAGTTCTTCAGTTCTTTGTTTCAAACCCTTGAATTCTTTGACCTTTTTTTTCAATCTAGCAACTGCTCTCACTGCTCTTGTCTAGTCAGAGAATTTCTGTAAGCGATCCAATAGTGATCTCTGTTGCTTTGTTCCAGTCTTACACAAAAAGGCTTTGCAAAGTTCAGGATCATCCTCCTATATATCTCCCACTTTGCATTCTCTGACAGGTAGTTCCTTTTGCCAAATAAAAGTTGGTCCTGTCTTAATTGACTTCATTCTCTGTATGCGATTAGCCACAAACACTTGAAACCTTGTTGCATCATTGTTTATATACCCCAGCATAACTGCAGTCTGTCCAAAAGAACTCTTCCAGATGTTGTATTTCTAGTTCTTTTCTGTGCATATCACTGGTTCGAAACTCGGTGAAACTCTCGCCTTTCCCATCACCAGGCAGCAATGAACTACCTTGGAATGGTTGATGACTCGCAGGTAAGAGCATTCGGGGTATCCGGAGACACTTGCGTCTGCAAAGTATTTAATCTCATATGACTTGACCTTTCTGAAACTTGAAGGTATAAAGCATCTTTTGATTTGCATTTCAGACAGTTTCGGTAAGTCTCTGATACAGGACTCCCACCAAGGTCTTAAGTTCGCTGGTAGTTCCTCATCCCAATCGATTTTCTTCCTGCACATTTGTTGGAGAATTTGTTTTCCCAGAAGAACAAGGTGTCATGAACCCCAAGGGGTCATACACTCAGGTTACCTCTTCTCGTTAGTGGATTGCATTTCACTTGAACTCTGAACTTGAATTAATCTGATGTGATGCACGACTCCACACCTAAAGCTCTCTCCATGAGTGTTAAACTTAAGGTTATGTCAAGATCTTTGATGACAGCACATTCTTCATCTGGGATGTTTTCCATCAATTTCTCACTATTTGACACAAACTTGTGGAGTCTCAGATTGCCAGTGCAGCACAGTTCTCTTGATTCCTTGACGAGTTGAATGGCTTCCCTTATAGTTTGAACACTTGTGGGGGGATAAGCTCAGGGAGGTAGAGCGGGTTGGCTGGCAACCGCAAGATTGCCGGTTCCATCCCCGGTTCCTCCTAGCTGAGTGCCTGGTGTCCCTGAGCAAGACACCTCACCCTAATTTCTCCTGACGAGCTGGCTGCCGCCCTGCGTTGGTGTGTGAATGTGTGTATGAATGGGTGAATGTCAATGTCAATACTGTAAAGCGCTTTTGATAAAAGCACTATATAAATGAGGACATTTTACTTGTGAGGCCATCATCAACATAGAAGTTTCTTTGAATGAAATGTATGGCGTCTTCGCTGAAGTGACCTTGCCCTTGTCCTGCCAAATGTTTTAGGCCAAAGTTGGCACAGCAGGAAGACGAGGCTGCTCCAAATAAATTAGCCTTTATCCATCGGTCGATGGTGTGCTCTCCAAGATTCAGTTCTCCCACGATAAGAATCTTAAATAATCTTGATCTTCCTTTTTCACGTGAAATTGGTGGAACATTCTCTCGACATCGCACATAACTGCAATGGAACCCTTTTGTTAACAGCATAGGACACCCACCAGTGTGTTCGTCAAATCAGGACCAGTGAGCAACTTTGTTGAACAATCAAATACTACACATATTTTCCCTGGTTTCCGTGGATGATAAGAGTCCATGATGTGGAATATACAAAGATGGATTGTTGTCAATTTCTTCCTCAGGGACCTTCTCTGCTTTCAAGATTTTACTACTGATCTTCTTCAGGTCATGGTTGTGAGCTCAAGCTGGACTTGTTCCTTCTTTGCTTTCAAAGGTTCAGATACTTCACTTAGTACAAATGTTGTGTAGGGACCTCACCACAAGGACTACACAGAGCGGCTTACACAGAGGCCCAGAATCCTTCACAAACTACAACCTCCATTTTGTTTTACTTCTCACCAAGGTGTGAAATGTGACGTCACACTCACTCTCCTATTGGTTGACAACCACGGGTACCCCAGGGGGTCCCCAGGAGCAGCCGCGGGGTATATAAACCGGCGCTACCTTAAAAAGTTAATCTTCCATCGCGACACACAGTTGCAACAGGGGGTGAGCTCTTCCACCGCAGCACACCGCTGCAACAGGAGGCGAACTTTTAACGTCTGCAGCGTTTCCTTTGATTTAGGCCACAGTCTTTCCCCCAAACTTGCTGGACGAGAGACAAACTGTTTTTCCCCTTTTCCACCACTCCCCTTTTTCTTTTATTTTCTTTTTGGATCCTGAGAAGATTGCCACAACCGCACGACTCTTTGTTTGCCTGCAGAAGAGGAACACAAACGGTTCCTTTATCCCAGCTACCAGCAAGAAGGATAACTGCTACGCCCTGCTCTCGTCTCGACTCGTCGCGTCCCCCGCTGCCGCTGAGGACTCGCAAACTACCGCCCGTCGCTGCTGGCGCGTCAAGAAGCACCGCCACCGTATAAGGACGGGCTGATAGCCCATGCATCGACACAAGTAAGAGGCTATTTGTCTGGGCAGAGACATAAGTTTGATAGTGTAGGATATGCTTGTAATTCTTGTTAACGTGTTTAAAGTTTTGATCACAGATCGCCGAGTCCGTTGCTTTCTGTGTTGTTGTATTTGAATGCTGATTGTGTACCCACGCCGCTGGGTTTTATTTCGTAACAGTGTGTGTCCAACACACATTCATGAGCTCAGTAAGTGATCTACCATCATTTAAAGGACCGGGTTCCCACTGAACGAACATGTGATGTTAATAGCTAACTGACCCTTTGTGTATTACGCGTGCATTCCCTCTCTCTTTGTTCCGGTTAACACATGTGTACACACATACACCGCCCCCCACGCGTATCCTACGCCAGTTGTTTCCGTCTCCGGACGCTAGGGAAATAGCTCCACCTGGTGGCTGCACCCGGCCATCTCTCTCTCTCTCTCCCTCTCTCGCTATTCTATCTGATGTCAGCGGCTCTGCCCCTGAACGCTGTGAGGAATAGCTCCACCTTGTGGCTGCACCCGGCCATCTCCTGCTTATCACCTTTCCTCCCCCACATACACACACACATACACACACACACACTCACACACACAAACTCCACGTGTGTCTCTTCCTTTGTTTAGCTTAGCTTTGTGTGCATTTAGGTAGAGAGGTAATAAGGCTTTTTTAATTGCTGTGTTATTGATTGTGATGATATTGACATTTTGAATCACTGCTTTACATTGACTTAATACTTTAATATACAACCCTAGACATTCAATATAAGATTGTAAACTGCCTTAACTTATGTTTCCTTAATGACACTTTAAATTGGAGATCTCTTTAAAGAAAACATATTTGCTCTTTAAACACCTTAACTGTACACATACATCATGCAGCATTTCAAGTCACTTTGATGAACAGCTGAGTGAAACGTTTACCATACACACAACAGCAGCTCCCATCCTCCATACTTCCTTAATTGGCAGTTCATTAGAACTGAAAGATATCATTCACCATCACATTTGTATTTTTTAACTGAGTTCAATGGTAATAAAAGGTTCATGACAACACTCAACGTCTCTTGTTAAAGTTGACTTACCAGTATGAAAAGTGAACATCATCATCCAAACTAAAAAGAGCTGCATTATCTTCACTAGTTCTGAAGGAACAATAGAGAACACAGCAGCTTTTCAGTTTCTACATGAAGCCTTAGCTCCTCCTCATGCTGGAGTCTGTTTGCAGGCTGATGGAAGCTTCAGAAATGATGGAGATCCTGCAGTCTTCATCATCATCATCATCATTATCATCATCATGCAATCTCATGTTGATAAAGAACTTTCTGTCCAAGTTCCAAGTCCAAACAGCCAACTAGAGAGATTCCTAGAAGTGTTGTGGTGGTCAAACCTGTATAAGTCCCAACCCACTCTCACTCAATGGTATACAAATAACACAGTTTCAGTCAGGACCACTTTGTCAAAAATAATCTTAATTTATTTGCACAAGTTTCATTTGGCGGTATGGTACTGTTCTGGGACTCCCTGCTCTTCCACGCGCTTGCGTGGAAAGCCTGAGGCAGGAAGAGCACACCTTCCTGCCCTTCATGAGCCATCATGAACGGCATAAGCAGGGAGCGCAGCACAAAGAAAAAACCCCCAAAACGACTCAGGACACTTAATATTGAGCAGGACTAGAATATGCTTGAAATTTCAAGAGTCAACATGATTTCAAAGTCCCAACATCACCCAGGGGCAAGCTTTATAGCGACAGTGGTGAGAAAAAACTGCCTTAATAGCCTTTTAGGCAGAAATCTCGTGCAGCCCAGGCCCTTGGGTTCCAACTGCATTTGGTGTTGGTAGTATGTAGTAGTAGCATTAACAGTAGTGGTGGCATTAACAGAAGCATGTATCAAGTAGTAGTGAGTGGCAGCAGGCACAGCCACGCCGGGAGCGCAGCAGCAAAGAAAAGGCCCCCAAAACGACCACACCAGCAATTCCCTGACCCTCTTGCTACAAGAGATGTCAGGAGGCTATCTGAGTTAAAAATAAATGTAGCCTATTTAAATAGGAGATAAGCCAATCTGTTACCCCTCAGCTTGGTGAATAATAATATTTTAATTATCCTTATGTACTTCTAGGTAAATAGAGCATCTAGGATGGCTCTATTTCCGGGGCGCAGATAACGTTCATAAGCAGGTGAGGACCATCTGCCCATGGCTTTTAGGTTGGGCACATTGCTGCTGTAGTTGCTGCTCCAAAGCGGAACGAATGAGCCATACAGCGTTCTGGAGGGAGGCCGCAGAATTGGCAGAGGAGGTGGAAGCGAGAGGTGAACCAGGCTCGTGACAGGGGTTCTCCTCCCTCCGTGATGAACAGCGGCTCCTGTGGGCTGGCTGGAGCACGGCTTCAAGATAGCGGGCCATGGAAGACAATGGACAAAAATCAGAGTTAGTTTGGGAAAAAGGAACTGATATTCCGCTTCTGTCTCTATCAGTTTTGGAATGTTTCAGGAACAAAGGTAATGACTGTGGAGTGTTACATGGCCTATGGTGAGGTCTTGGGAGGGGTCGAAGATCGTGAGCTTGTGGTGAATTCTCCGCACCTTAAAGACTAGAGATACACCAATCCAGTTTTGATCATGTGACATTGCCACGGATATAAATGTACTTAATATTATTTATTAACAAATAAAGTGAACATGAGCAGCAAAAGAAATAAATAACACTTTTAACCATGTAAAGTGCACTGTAAACAGATATTTTAAAATGTAATATAAAATATAGTAGCTGCCTGAACCCGACGGACAAAGGCTTAATGAACCTGCGCTTGCTCCGTGTTGCTCTATGTACTCATCACTGGCTGCCAGCGTGCTATGCGTGATGACATAACCAGCATAGCAAACAGAATTGAAGTGACTAGATCGCTGTCCTGTATAGCCGTGTAGGATGTTAATAAAAATTAAATGACTGGATCGGAATGCTGGATCGGCCTCATTCATCCGATATCCGATCCAGCTAATTAGTCGATATCGGAGCCGATATCGACTAAGCACCTCTATTAAATCCCATAGGCTGTTCCCAACAGTGAGCCTATGAACCAAAGCACCCGTTCCTTGGTGGGTGATTAATTTGTGCAAAAGTGGAGGGGTGAAGGGAGACGAATGTCTTGCCTTGGGTTCTTCTCTTGAAGCCGTTGAGCAGGAGCTTAATGGATGGATTCTCTAGCAAGCTGTTGGCGGATGGATCCAAGCAGCGCAGGTGGAACTGGACACCTGCGAGGAGGCCTTTGATGGAGGACGGCTGCATTTGCGGGACTCAAAGCTGCTAGATGATGAAGTTCCCCAGCACGGATGCCCAAGTAAGGCGTCTTATAAATCTGTTAATTAATGGTATGGGGGAGCACCCTTTGTTGATAAAGTGACAGCTGTTTCATTTTTTTTTTTTTTTTGCAGCTTACGATTATTTTACGGATGTTTTATTATCTCTTTTCCTTCCTCACGAGGCGGGTTCGACTGGGATGCAGTGATTTTGGATGCCCGTCCCCGCAGCTGCAAGCATGAGTATAGTTACAGTTGACAAATTGCATACGTTTTTATGAATTTGTGGCACATCGGAGTCCAAAAAGATGTCACCTTATCCTCATCGGCTTTTGGGCCTGCCGGCGGATGGAGTAGGCTATAGCCACGGGTTTGGGACACGGTAGGATGGTGTGAGAAAGAACTGCAAATGAACAAGAAAGAGCTTAGCTGCCAGTGCAGTGCCTGCTGATTAGAGCCAGGTCGACCACAGACCAGTCCAGTCTTTGGTTAACCCCTGAATGAACATGGCAGCCCTAGCAGAGAATGACTTGTGGTATTCATAGAACCGAGTTCCCCCGCATGACATGCAAGATCGGCAATGATGGAAAGAAGGTATCCAGTTCGGCTCGACGGGATGGATAGACTTCACAGATTACATCTCTGTATACACCATAACAATGGAGAATCCTGCTATTGTCAGAGTCTTTCCAAGTCTAGGACCGTTAGGCTATCTTTTAACATCACGGACACATCACGGACACACAAAAACAAATTCTAGCCATCATGCATCGCTACCCACATACAATGCGTTAGGTACATCGGGTCGAATTCGCCTACTGAAATCAGAGCGCAGCAGGATTTGACTAGATTGACATCATTACCTGCGACTGCGAGGATCTGGCTTCTCAGATTGCCAGAGATGGCAGCAGTGGGAGGGTAGAATGGGACGCCGGAGGAGGTTGGGACTGCACTTCCCAGAGTTCTGCGCGGGATAGAGACGCCATCGGGGGATGTCCGAGTGACCTCTTCAGCCCGCGTCGAGGAGAAAGCGGCAGGTTCCCGGGATGTAAACACGGCGGCCTGGAGAGAAGAGCTGGAAGGTGAAGCGGTAGCGGCCTCTAAGCTTTGGATCCTGGAATTCATGCTGGAAATGGATGACTGTGTGGAAGATGGCGCTGCCATGATGACGTCGTTTGTCCGAGCTGCAGAGCCGACTGCTGAAGTCGGGGCTCTAGCTCTTTTGGCCGGTGGGGCAGCAGCTGGAGTCGGAGCGAATGCTGAGTTCCGGGAGCTGTGTTTGCGTTTGCTGAAGCTTTCCGAGGAGCGGAGACAGGAGCTGATCGTCGGGTGGAGGTTGAAACCCAACGCAATTTAAAATAAAGCTAACAGTTCCTTGTGTGACGCTCCGACCGGAGCGGTAACATCGTTGGCAAACAGAAACTCCCAAGAGCGTCTGGCTGCAGACCTCCACCGTCAGGCTGCTTCCGGTGCAGGCTCCACCGTCAGGCTGCCTCCACTGTCAGGACAGGAAATAACAAACATTTTGTGCGTCTCTTAAATGACTCCGGCGTTCACATACACCCGAAACCACGGGTTACGTTTGCAAAGTACCAAATGATAATACCGAATGTTGATGTTTGTAATAAATTAGTTAAGCTAACGATGGCTAACGGTTGACTGACGATCAGATTATTTGTTGTGTAAAGGAAAATTACATGAGGATTTAATGTTTTACTGTCCTTCAGTCCACTCGTTTTATACCTTTATTAATTGAAATACACATATACGTGCAGGCTCCACTCTCAGGCTGCCATGTCAGGACACACTTTTGAAGCCGCTTTGTTGTTTATTTATTTTAATTAATGTTTATTTATTTTAATTAATCAACACTAACACGAAAAACATGAATTTATACGTTGCATAAGTCTACCAGCATTGCATTAGCCTGCATCAAGTGTCAAAATAAAGTCATAGCCTATATTTACATTAGCCCATATAAAAATGAGTCTAATGGAAAAAGTATTTATTCAGAGATGTTCTATAGATTTAATGATACAAGTTAATGAATGAATGAGTGGACACCTTCCTCACTCCCAAGCCACAGAGGAAACTGAGAAGCCGGTTTGTATGTTTTCAACAGGCAGACAAAGGTTTATTTACAAATAATATAAATGAAAGTGGTACTTTTATGTATATGTAAACGGTTATTTTCCTAAAAAAGTACTAACCAAGTAATGGTATAATGAAAATAAAGTGCTGACTTAAAAAACATAATGAAAATAAAATGACAAATTTGCATTCCTTTCCCCTTCTTAAAAGTTAACAATTACTGCTGATTTTGAATACTGTATTGCAAAGCAAAAGAATTGAGTATAAACAGAAATTATACAATTATATGGCTTTACAAAGGCACTGCAATCTACTTTATAGAAATTCAAAATATCAAAAAGTACACCTGCAGAAATAGGTGTAGAACTAGAACTAGAAACTGCTCTGGATATCAGTCAATGAAAAACGGTGATAGAACATAGAGGTAATCTTTGAATTTACAGCTGGTTTTGGACACTATAACTGGCACATAGAACAAAAAAAAACAAACAAAAACATAATGTCCTCAATCATTCCTGTGGATGTCAAAAGTAGGCTGGTGGTTGCAGCTAAGCTCTTATTGACTGTTACTACTCCATTTTACATTCAGCATATGCCAAGTATCCTCGTTTGTCACGAATCTCGTCACAAAACAACCACATGTCCTCGATATTGGAGAACCTGAACTTAAATGGTTCCTGGAGTTCATCTTCCTCCAGGTCATCAAGATTGAAACAGTCCTCCTTATACCAAAGTCTGGCATACTGCTTTGCAGCTTCTGCCATTTCCTCCTCTCCCATTCCGACTGCACTGGGCAACTCCACCATGGATGAAAACAAATGTTGGTTCGTTTCCACCCAATCTGCTGAATTTCTGCAGTCAGAAATGATCCTGGCCGCATGATTGTCCTATGGGAAAGACAAAGAGGAAAAGGGTAGTCTCCCTATAGCAAAACTACTGTACAACATGCCATAAACTATTATTCATGTAAAAAAAAAACAACCAAAAAACAGCATAAGTAGCAAAGGGACACTCCCAATGAGCTTTGTTAGAATAACCTTGGTATAAAACACAACATCCCTACCATCTCAACATCTTTTTCATCTCTATTTTCAGGATGCTGCAAAACAGGGGGTACTTGATCCTCTCCCTAAAAGAAAAAACACAAATCCTCCTTTTTAAAGTCAAATACAATGATCCCATCAGGGCCAGTTCTTTAAATCATCCACCTTGATAGATCTAAGATAGATCTAAATTCTGAACACGGATTAAGTTCAGATTCAGTAAACATTGCTGACTGAGGGATGGTCTAAAAAAAATTACACTGTAGTAGTATTCTCAAAGGAAAAACACAACCAACTTTGTACATTCCTGTTTTCCCAGGGTCCAGCGTCATGTCATTGTCAACTAGTTTGTAAATGTGGGAACTCATTAAAATCCCCTTTATCCCTCTACTTCCCAACTAAACAAAACAAAAAGCATGTCAGTTAGGTTAATCCTCCAGTCAGCATCCCTGACCAAAGGTACTGACTGCTGGCTCAAGATCTGGAGTTGCCCACTGCTCCTCAGGGATGGGTTAAATACAGAGAAAAAAATCTCACTGTACAAGCTGTATATGCGACAAATAAAGTACCTTTACCAACTCAAACCCAAAATCTGACCTCAGTGACATCATCCACTTTCCGCCTCTTCAGAGAGAAGACTGGTGGAACCTCATCTCGCAGATGGCCTTTGCTGTGTCTGTCCAGTGGGCAAACTTTTTGCCATGGCTTAAATTAAGAAAAAAAAGTGTTGTTATAACAAAGATGGTGCTAAGTAAGGTGCTAATATTTCCAAGACAATCAAGTAAGTATCAACAATCTTTGTGCTTTCACCTTCCAAGGTCAAAATTCTCCATTAGCAAAACACACCACCACTTTCGCAGAGTCGGCATGTCCCTCTGAAAAGAAATATGTCATCACTGTAAGCTGCAGTAAATGTAATTTACTTTAAATGGTTTACTTTGAATACGCAGGTCAACTTACCACAGTGAAATCATAGGGGGCATCCAGCACAGTGTAAAGGGCATACTATGAAAAAAAAACAAAAAAAAAAAAAACAATAATACGTTTACATCTTTTATGCACACAGAATAAAGACCAAGGGTGCCTCCTACCATCAACATGAAGATGCCACAGTCAATTCCGTACAGCTGTCTTGGAAAATTCTATGATGACAGAAAAATTGGATGAGTTACAGTTCTGTTAAATCTAGATTACAAATAGTGTATAGTGATACCTGTATTTCCAAACCAGTGGCCTCTTTCCACGGTCCAGGAAAGACTGATTGGCAAAGATTTCTAAAATTTGAAAAGATATATGTATTAACAGTGAACTATGTTGTTGTCAAATCCATATGGTATCGTACATGCACCGTACACAACATGCAAGTAATTCAGGTCATGAACGGACCTTTCCATGCAGTCACACAGAAGTAGACTTTTAATGGTACAATGTTATGAAATATATTTTTAATATCACATCATATTCAACTGTGTAATTCTAATGACTTTTGGTACTTGATGTGCAATTTTGCTGTTATATTTAGGTTGCACCATAAAAAGACTCTTACACAGATCAGAACATGATCTGGTGAAAAAAATAATGTAGAGCTGGGCAATATATCAATATAGTGACATTGTGTCAGATTTTGGATGTTGTAATGATGGGATTTGATTTTGTTCATACTGCTCAGCCCTACAACAAACCTTTTCAGAACAGCATTGGAACATAGAACACCAATGAGAACCGAAATCAAGTTTGTTAGTGACCTCAGCAGTTCTCTCATTTCCTGATCACCAAATCCAAATTGTGCATGTGCACATTTGGAATCCAGAAAGAATATCTCTCTGGGTGTTGGCTTCAAAACCTATAATTCTGGTTAATATCATTTAAAGTCATCATAGTGGGAGATGTTAATACAACACATCACAAAAGAGCACAACACAACACTAATAAGATATACATGTGTTTAAAGAACAATTTTATAGTTTATACTGTGCTTCAAGTAAAAAGAAAAACAGCGAGGACAAAATGATTGTGGCAGCAGAAAACCAGGAGGTACAGTGGCCGTTTGGGGAAACAAAACTCAAACATTTCCTGGTTTCACCCCAACTGCTCCTGATGAGGGTGGCTGCCTCCACCATAGGAATGTGGGTGTGTCAGTTGTTAAATAAAATATCAAAATGCAGACCATTCGTCACAGGTAACAACAGTACTTACAGACAACAGGTAATGTCCACTTTTCCACACAGGGGTAACAATGGAGTCCCTAATGTGAACGTCACTCTAATAACAAAGAAAAAGTTAAACATGTACAAAACATATAAATATATTTTCAATTTAATCCAATAGGTATACTTACAGGTAAACTTGGGAGTGGTCGCATGCAGTTGGCCGTCGCCATGTTGGTACAGCATACAAATCAGCCACAAAAATGCATTTACCCTGAGGAAAATATTGCAAATGTGAACCTTGGCATGCAAACAGTGTTTAAATGAGATGCAATCATATTCTGAAATCAGACAATATACCTTTGATTGAGCGATTTTTTTCGATTAGCTCAAAACAAGCGTTTCCTATCTGCAAAAAAAAAAAAACCCAAAAAAACACCCAAACTTTCATTTAGCAGCCATAACGACACATAATTAGTTCACATATGAAATCTATTAACTGTTAACCCACAGTTGATTCCATCTCCTGATTCAGGCCAAGGGTCCAGAAGTCACCACGTGTCAGACAACTCTTTTTTGTCTTCACAATTAGTTCTGACTCTGGCTTCTCAGTATCCAGGACATAGTCAAGCTAAAAAAAAAGAGAAAATAAATTACTACACACATATTTTACAGTTCAGCATAATATGTAGCCCAAGAATGTCATGGTTGGCTGGGTTTTATGACATAATACATATACATACAAGCTGCTGTTGGGAAGGATGTGGGTGCACTGTCCATGATGCATGGTTGTACATTCTCCAATTTCGTGATATTTGCACAGTGTGGTCCACAGGTGTCACCATCTATCCAGGAGAATTATGGTTTGAAAAAAATATATATATTTAAAAAAAAAGGAGAATAAAAAAGCCAAAATAATTTGCCAATTTCAGAACCTGCCACCCACCTTTGTGTGTGTCAGCGCCAAGCCCTTGTTGAGAGGCTCCAACTGTTGAGGGCTGATGCTGAGCTGATTTTTCAGATGGTAGGACTCCTGGGGTTTTAGAAAAAAAAAACCCATAGGATTCAGTTTAATCATTACATTCAAATAACTGTAAAATAAAAACAATCCTTGACTTCAGACATACCTAATACTGCTTGTCCAACTTCATTGAGAACAATGTCATGCAGAGTATGTGATTCATGTCCTCTCTTGAGCTATTTTTTCAGAAGTTTTTCATTTGTGTTGCTGTTTCGATGATGCACCAGGTTTCTCACCATAAAAATGTGGGTTGACGGGGCCATGTTGTTAAGAAAATAGTTGTTTTTCTGCAGAGATGAAAACAGCTGCTCGGCCACTTGACTATTCAAAGAACCCTGCAGTTCTGGGACAAGGTTTATCCTTCTTAACACCTCCCTTGGATCACTGGTGTTGGCCTCGTGGAATTTGTCGTACAGGGCATAATGGTCTGAAGAAACAGTGCAAGGATGCCCATCTACATCAGGATTTTGTGGCTTTTCAGTCAACCATGGAAGAGGAATGTCAAGCTTTCCCTGCTGAGCTGCTGTGACATTGTCTTGGGTTGGTGCAGCCAGTCTTCCTTTGTGTGGTTAAAAGGTAGTGTGGTTGGGACACGGAGGTTAGCGTGAGTGGCCAAACCTCGAGCAAAATCGTAGACAGAAACATTTGGGAGGTGTTTCCAGGACAAAAGAAGATCGGTGAAATCTCTTGGAGACTCTGCCCTCAGGTTAAACTTTAAGCTGTATACAACACCATGAGGGCACAGAATCACTGACCAGCCACCTTTTAAAGGAAAGTTGAAAAGCTATAAGTAAATGCTAATGAAAAATAAAATTGTTCAAATAACAAATCAAGTGTTTTTATGACCCATGTGTTACTCTTACCAGAAGCTCCCCAGATCTTTTGGAAGATCTTGTCGTATGTGTGTCTGTTTTTCATTTCATCCCTGAGTCGGGTGATGAGGTCCATGCGGGATCCCTTATCATCTAGGTTGCAGGCCTTGCACAGCTTTCTTACTGTTTAAACCTTTTTAAATACAGAAAATGAGAAATAAACTTTAACATTAATACACAATGCATCTCAAAAATACAAAAAAATCAATAACTGTACCTTTTGCTTCATGAGTTCATCAGTGAGGCGATCCTCTGAGACCATGCTGAGGTCTGCTTCAGCAGAGGCCTTTGAATGGGAAACCTTCTCAAATTCGGTGTTCAACACAGTGTCAGTTCTTCGTGTATTCTTCCCAATCCACGGGGCCCAATGTTCAAAACTTGGATGGACAGCAAAGATGTTTTTTGCACGGACTGGGAAATAAATATACAAAATGATTTTTTGTATGGTCAAGTGCACTGATCCATTCAATAAAGGTAAAAAAATATAGAGAAATTTGAGAGGATGTAAATACTTGGGGAAAAGGCACGAGCAACCATCTCTAACTGTACAGAGTCCCAGAACTCTTGGATGTCTACTTCCCCAGTGAAGTTCTCAGGGACCTCTCTTATGTCACTCACTGAAAGAAAAAAAACCCTGTAATTGACAGCGTCTTTATTGTTAAACACACATGATATTGCGACTTACCAGGCAGGTTGAAAACTCCCTTCTTGTGGAGGTCCATCACAACAACAGGAGGATGGTACCCACAGCAAGCACATGAATACAAATAGTCGTGGCTCGTCAACGCCTCAAAGTGTAGGTAGGCATGGAGGACAGCATCTCTTGACGGAAATGTTACTTTCCTAAGTTTCTCGAGTGAGTCCACCACCTTTGAAACTGAAACGTTGTTCTTTAAAAAACAAACAAACAAATAAAATACAGTTAAGGAACAAAAGATATTTATCAACTTACAGAACAAAAACTCAAGGAACACTGGGGCAAAACATAGGGCATGGAACACAAGGTAGAAAATGCAGATGATCAAACAAAGACAAAAGGAGACACTGAGGCTTAATATACAAGGCAAGACACTCTTGGCAAGACACAGGTGACAGGTGAAACACATTAGGTAATCACGAGCAGGGAACCAGACAGGAAGACAGGACGCCAAACTTCAAAATAAAACAGGAAACAGGAACTCAAAAGGAACCAAAAGACAGAGACAATGACATCAATTGTACTAACCTGTAAGTTGGCTCTCAGAAACAAACACAGTTCCAGGCTCACAATGACGTGGTCGTCAAAATTGTGCAGACCGTCCTGCCACTCCTGATAGCGGTACGTCATGTGGCAGTTTGGACATTGCCGGAAATAGGTTGATACATCTAGTAAAAAATTCAAATTCAAAAATTTTAAATGATCTTGCTTTTTCAATCAAATATTTACTCACTCTTTAGTATTGGTGTAAACTTGTGATGTGACAAGATTTGGATTAATGAACAATGTTGCATTCAGAAATCTTTCATAAAATGAGGAGAGATATTAATAACTAACGTTCAATTACACCATTGATGGTGATTATCCTGGCATTTTTGGAGATGAGTTTTGACTCATCAAGTTGTACTGACCCTGGACAGATGGTGCAAATTTTCTCCATTGGATGCAACTCCATAATGTAACTTGCCCTTGGTTTTACAAGGTCATCAGGTAGGCTGTCTGGGAGCTTTTTCTGCTTGTAGATGTAGTGAACAAGCTGCTTCAACGTTTCACCAGATGGTGGAATACACAGTGCCTTGTTGCTGTTTGGGTGAACTTGGGGGCAATCTAGGTTTTGCACAAGGGCAGTGCCAGGTGTTAGCTGTTGCGTTGTATGTTACCATCACCCTCCCAAGGCGACTATAATGATGCAATGTCGGCTCGTGTACTGAAAAACAAAATTTCTTAGGGTCTTTTTCAAAAGACACCTCCACACAAAAAGGGACATGGGCTTTCATGGCATTTTTTTGCTTTTTCAAGCAAATGGCCTTTTTGGCCTCACCAAAAATTTTTAAATCCACCATTTCAGTCAGGACGTCCTCTTGGAGAAATTCTTCTGTGGCGATTTCTGTGCAGTTTTCAAGTGAGCAGATGTGCTCACATTGACTGAAGGTTAATCCGCTTCGGATTGCCATCAAATGATACAGTCTGCACTCTTCCAGCTCACATTGCACTTTATGCTGATGGCCCCAGGTTTTCTTTTGCACATGAATTGGCACGGAAAAGCCGTGCCTAGAATTCTGAACAGCAGAAATTCCGTTTGTAGCATCTACACAGACACTCTTCAAAGCACTTTTTATTGTTGCATTGGACTTCTTACTGTGCCTCCTCTGTATGTGCTTGGATAAGTTTTTTTATGGCAGGTCAGTCTGCAATACGGGCATTGCACCTTATTATGAAGACATTTCTTTGTGGGCCCCTGGGTAGGTGTGTTGGATGGGTTTGTAGAAGGTGTGGAAGTGGATGTTGCTGGTTGGGGAGGAGGAACAGTCGGTGTGGAGACAGGTGGAACGGTGGTTGTTGAAAGAGGGGGAGCAGCAGCTGTCGCTCCTTGGCACACATCAACGTGGATCTCCATATCTTTCTTTCTAATTATGGTTTTGCCACATAGAGGGCAATGAAAATGGCCTGTACTTCCTGCAATTTAAGTTGCACCTGCATATCTTTTTGTCTAAGAGCAAAAGAAAAGTTTAAATTAGCAGACAAAAAGACATAAGAGTACACAAAGTCACAGACACAAATAAATCCATACCTTTGAATGTAATGGAATTCTTCATATGCACATCAATGTGCAGCTGAATCTTTGCCCTTTGGCTCGGCTTGTGTTTGGGGCAAAGGGGGCAGTGGAACAGCTTACAACAAGTTGTGCAGCGTTCCACTTGAAGCCCTTTACCCTCCTCATAGATTGAGTGATGCATCTACACAACACAGACAAAAGTGCCGTTAAAATATTTTATATGTTCTTATTTCAATAAGGAAGAGTATAAAACGAGTGGATAGGATAGCCTTTAAATCATCATGTCATTTTCATTTAGACAACAAATAAGTTGGACGTCAGTCAACCGCTAGCCACCGTTAGCATAAAAAACTACAACCCATCCACGTTGGTAACTTGCGTGCGTGCGTTCACACCGAACGCGGCTAGTAAAACGACTACATGCAACCTGGTTGATGGATACATATTTTGTTACTTACTGTTGTCCCAACGGTAACGTCAATCTTTTCAATCGTCAATCTTTTTAATCGTCCTCGTCCAACCTCTCTTCTTCTTCTTTTTCTTCTTCTTCTTCTTCTTCTTCTACTACTACCTTCTCCTCCTCCTCCGCCGGAGTCATTTCAGAGACGCACAAAAAGTTTGTTATTTCCTGTCCTGACAGTGGAGGCAGCCTGATGGTGGAGCCTGCAGCGGAAGCAGCCTGACGGTGGAGGTCTGCAGCCAGACCCCTCTCGAAACTCCAGTGGCTTTGGAATCGGCCAGTCATCGAGCAATGGGACATCTGTGGCCATACCTTTGCCTGCTGGGCGAGAGCTTCGACGGAGAGATGGAGCCCTCTCATCGCCGTAGATTCGTCGGCTTCCTCTGTTTCGGGGTTTTGTTGAGGCTCCGTACCGTCATATTGCCGCGGGTCCTCATCATGGACGGAGAGCAACGACATCAGCAGCAGCAGGGTGAGTACGAACGCGAATAGCGAATGGGAGCTTGTCTTGAAAACGCCGGCAGAGGAAGCAGCGAGGGAGGTCAGGCTAGAGCAGTTTAAATAGCGCGCTCTGAATGTAATTTCCCAATAGGAAGCGAGCACGGGAGTCAGCTGAGCCGTCGGCTGATCTCCTCGGTTTTGACAGCTACGCTGTTGCTGCTGATTTAGAGCTTGACGTCGTGGCCTGCCAGAACTAACGCTACGCTTGATTTTACACTTTGAAAATTGTGCGAGCGGTTGGTACGTGGAACGCTCCAATAATACTATTTGGAGAACGGTGCATGTCATATGCGTGCGGCTCTATATACACTCTACAAAAATATAAACGCAACACTTTTGTTTTTGCTCCCATTTTTCATGAGATGGACTTAAAGATCTAAAATTCATTCCAGATACACAATATTACCATTTCTCTCAAACATTGTTCACAAATCTGTCTAAATGTGTGACAGTGAGCACTTCTGCTTTGCTGAGATAATCCATCCCACCTCACAGCTGTGCCACATCAAGATGCTGATCTGACATCATGATTAGTGCACAGGTGTGCCTTATACTGCCCACAATAAAAGGCCACTCTGAAATGTGCAGTTTTGTCTCACAGCAAAATGCCACAGATGCCACAAGCATTGAGGGAGCGTGCAATTGGCATGCTGACAGCAGGAATGTCAACCAGATCTGTTGCTCGTGCATTGAATGTTCATTTCTCCACCATAAGCCGTCTCCAAAGGCGTTTCAGAGAATATGGCAGTACATCCAACCGGCCTCACAACCGCAGACCACGTGTAACCACACCAGCCCAGGACCTCCACATCCAGCAGGTTCACCTCCAAGATCGTCTGGGACCAGCCACCCAGACAGCTGCTGAAACAATTGGTTTGCATAACCAAACAATTTCTGCACAAACTGTCAGAAACCGTCTCAGGGAAGCTCAACTGCATGCTCGTCGTCTTCATCGGGGTCTTGACCTGACTCCAGATCGTCGCCGTAACAGACTTGAGTGGGCAAATGCTCACATTCGATGGCGTCTGGCACGTTGGAGAGGTGTTCTCTTCACGAATGAATCTCGGTTTACATTGTTCAGGGCAGATGGCAGACAGCGTGTGTGGCGTCGTGTGGGTGAGTGCTTTGCTGATGTCAATGTTGTGGATCGAGTGGCCCATGGTGGTGGTGGGGTTATGGTATGGGCAGGCATCTGTTATGGACGAAGAACACAGGTGCATTTTATTGATGGCATTTTGAATGCACAGAGATACTGTGATGAGATCCTGAGGCCCATTGTTGTGCCATACATCCATGAACATCACCTCATGTTTCAGCAAGATAATGCACGGCCCCATGTTGCAAGGATCTGTACACAATTCTTGGAAGCTGAAAATGTCCCAGTTCTTGCATGGCCAGCATACTCACCGGACATGTCACCCATTGAGCATGTTTGGGATGTGCTTGACCGGCATATACGACAGCGTGTACCAGTTCCCACTAATATCCAGCAACTTCGCACAGCCATTGAAGAGGAGTGGACCAACATTCCACAGGCCACAATTGACAATCTGATAAACTCTATGCAAAGAAGATGTGTTGCACTGCATGAGGCAAATGGTGGTCACACCAGATACTGACTGGTTCTGAGTCCCCAGACCCCCAATAAAGAAAAAAAAAAAGCACATTTCAGGGTGGCCTTTTATTGTGGACACCTGTGCACTAATCATGATGTCAGATCAGCATCTTGATGTGGCACAACTGTGAGGTGGGATGGATTATCTCAGCAAAGCAGAAGTGCTCACTATCACACATTTAGACAGATTTGTGAACAATGTTTGAGAGAAATGGTAATATTGTGTATCTGGAATTAATTTTAGATCTTTAAGTCCATCTCATGAAAAATGGGAGCAAAAACAAAAGTGTTGCGTTTATATTTTTGTTGAATGTATATATAAAATTAGACACAAAATAGCAGCAACATGTTAACAACATAGTGCCCTAGTTTCGTAGACCAGGCGCAGTCAGCACTCGTGCGCACGTTTGCCACGCCGACGGGGTGTGTCCGCCTGGACTTTGCAAGTTTCGTGCACCGCGCAGGCAAGCGCAGGCACACCTCCCGTCTCGCCCACCGGCGCAAGTGGGAAAGAGGGAGGAGAAGAAGGCGTGAGTGGGAGACGAGGAGGAGACGAGGCGTGGACTGGGATTAATACAGCCGATTCAGATCTTCACCAATCAAATGAGCTCCTCTCCTCAGCTTTAATGCGTTAGGGGAGGTTCAGTGCAAGTTCCGTCACCTGACAACCCGATGACAGAAGCAGCTCCCACCACGCGCATCACGCGCTGTGCGTGCGTATCATAATAATAACAATGCTGATATTATAAAAAAACAGGAGAGAGAGGGAGATGTTTTGGTCCGAGAGGCCGAGTTTCCGTTACGCGTGCCATCCGCCTTTGATCTGATGTCAGATGTGACGGGACAATCTATATAGATATAAATCCACGTGTTGATTCATTAGTTGCATTAAATAGTGTTTGTTGTGATTATTTATTGCATTTAAATGTGCCTGGAACTGTGGAAACCTGCCTGTGAGGTCTCAGTGACGTGTGTGCACTGCGCGCCGTCAGCCAAACTTCCACTCCGCCAGCTGTAATTCGCCTTGAATGAATGGACTTTATTTGCGCCTTGCGCCGAGAGTAGACCAGGTTGGAGCTGGCGGGCTTTCGGCGAAGTCTTGGCGAAGCTTTTTGCCACGGAATTTCCGCTACGCCAAGCTGAATCTGTGACGCCTCCCACTGCTGCGCCGCCACACCCATCTTGGCGCAGGCGATCCATCAAACTGCCAAACTGACCGTGCACAAGGCTGTGCGGGTCGAAACTTGCATTACGCCGGCTCCGCCACCCTGCGCTGCGCCACGAAACTAGGGCCCATGGTGGTAGAGTTTGTTATATATGAAATGTGCTTCATGGATAGAATTGATTTGACTTGTGTGATCTGACTTGTTTGTGTATTTATATATTTCACATGTTTTTTTTAATTATTAGGTCTGTGGTTTGACTTGCATGACAGCAGAGTTTTTCTCACCCTTGATGAGGTTGATGTAGGCTTTGCTCCAAATGTCACGATGCTCTGTGGTGAGGATGCCAACGGGCTCCATGTTGGTCTGTAGTGAGGAGTTGCAGATCCTCTCCAGCGCAGACCCATCACTGTTGTACACCTCCAACACAAAGAACTGAATTCAAAGGGAAAACACATCAAAGAAAGACCTGATGAGCAATCATGCAAAGCACAAGAGGCAAAGACACTCAGGGTTTTGAGTTATCAAATGTTTCTAAGTCTATACATTTGATGAGAAACTATTACTGTAGCAAAGGCACAACGGTCTGAAAGAAAAGATCAGGTTTTGAGCTCTTGCATGTAGGCCAGTGAAGTACTTCAGTCTTGTTTAGAGATTAACAGTTGGATTGGTGCCTGGACCGGACTGTGAGGGTGAAGATGGAGATGAGCCTGAAGGTAAAGACTTGACCTCCTCGTCTATATTGCAACGCTCTACTCCAGTCACAAGTTCAGTGTAATGACTGAAAGAATGACATCATGTTGAATTGATCTTTGTGTGTACAGTGTCTGGACTCAGTCACACGGTTTGTTCACACAAAACAAAAGCAAATATCTTGTGCATATTGTATTGCATGAAAAGGCAATGCAAAGACACAAATAGATGCAAATAGTCTTATTCATGCAAAATGCAATATTTCAAATCCATTGAAAAATGTGCCCGATGTGTATGTACTGTATGTACTATGTAGAAAATCCCCTCCCTCTCCAACCTTCCCGAGCCTGCCCTCCGTGCTTCTGGGAGGAGCCCAGACATAATTTAGGCTCAACTGTTCACCTTTGTCTGTCTTTCCCTGAGAACAAAGAAGCTTGTAAGCCTCCATCCCTCTTTCCTTGTCAATTTGACATGTTATTTAGTTTAAATGTACATATTTAGTTAATTGATTATTCCTAAGTTTGTCTAGATAGTGTTTCAGCGAGAGTGCCTTTGTTAAGTTGTGATTATTCAAACCAGGGAATTGTATTAAATCTGATATCCTTTGTTTTCTTGTGTTTCTGTTGCCAAATAGCAACTTAAGCAGCCCATACTGTCATGATCTGTGTTTTTCATCGGTTCATTTCCTGTTTTATTTTGTATGTTTGTCCCGTGTGGTTTCCTGTCTTATACTTCCTGGTCCTTGTTGTTTTTGCCGTCTTGACTCCCCCACCCTCTCGTGTTGATTACCCTCCCTCCCTAATGTATTTCACCTATCACTCGTCAGCTCCCTTCCTCCCTGGTGTATATAGACTATGACTGCAGTCTAATAGTCTTTTTTGTTTAGGAAGGTTCCTAACTGAAGAAGTGACCTGAAAGTAGACAAGTGGCCACCATGATATGAGCCGTTTCAATTCTCTAAATTTGAAGGAAAGGAGCTCCAATGTCTCCTTTCAGATCTCCTATAACATAGGATACAATGGACCTTCCTTTACGCCGGCCCACAATTCTTTGCCAGAGCAACATTTAAAGTGCCACACCCCTCAGCCATTAATGAAAACATATTTGAATTTGCATATTTAACAATTACTTTCATGCAGACGTATAGTAATTGGAATGTGCTGATAAATGTGTGTGGATAGTGATAATAATTGAATAATATTTGTATTTATTTCAATCATGTTACAAATGTTTGACAAAAACGAAACTAAAACCACAAATGAAATATAAATACAGCAAACAATCAAACAGGAAGGAGGAGCTGCTGGACCTGAAGCCGGTCAGGGAACCAGCTGTTTATAAAACCAACAAGAAGTGGACAATGCGCTTTTTGTAGTCCATTATTGTAGTTTCTCTAGCGCAGGCGCATGTCAATCGCCGGTGCTGATCATCAGCTGTCAATCTTCAGCAGCCGCATTATAATGACGTAGCTTAGTGGAAGTCCGGTCGGATTCTCTGAGCACCGCGGCCGTCTTTTCCTAAATCCTTTTGAGTTCTCCTATCGCCTTTCCTTAACCCTGTGACGTTTTCCCCAGAGGTCCAGGAATAGGAGTTAGGGTGCAGTCGAATAGTCCTATTCCTACTCCTATTCCTGTGTGTGTTACAAGATGGCCACTGTGGGTGTCGACCAGTCAGCCATGTGGAGTGGGGGTGTTCTTTGTGGGAGGCCGTGTGGCCCTGCCTGGAGAACTAGTTCCTATATATGTGTATAATTAGTATAATATATGTAGAGCTGTTAGGAAAGTTGTATTACTGAGCATGCAAACTGTATGTTCTGGATCACTAACAACTGAACTAAGGTTGCACACTTAACTCAAGAAAACATCAAATAGAAAATCACTTGGAAACATTAATGTCATCACATTCAGTTTCTGTCCTAAGCTATGCCCAGATTGTTACCAATCCTTGAAGAAAGGTTGGTTGTTCCTCTGAAGAAAGGTTGCTGTCTTCAGGTTCCTGTGAAGGAAAGTTGCTGTCCTTAAAGTTGTGGATGGAGGAATTTCTAGTGAGATGCGCCTCGACTAGGAATTCTTGTCTTTGTTGCAGAAGAAGGCTCCAACAGCGAGCTTGTTGGCTGTTTTGAGGGTGCTGCTTGGGGACTTGAGACCTGTGGTCCAAATCCCGGGAGAAAGAGCAGACCTTTGTTCAGGTTGAGGTCCCAGTGGAAAGAGAAATATTCCAAGTTGGTCTGCTTGGTAGAAAGCCAACTTCCACTACAGTTGACCAATCAGAATGGAATCTGGAGTTCACAGGTACTTGTCACTGTCAGTGACCAAGGCCTGCAGGCAGATGGGGGAGGGGGAAAGACCCCTCTGGAGGTGTGGCTGTGTTTCCACACAGAGGACCCTCTATTCTAAATGTTCAGAAACAATTCAGTCTGCATCCATGAATTGTTTCAATTATTTTTGGTAAGACTGGGCTGGGTTTATCCTTGATCTTTTTTTTAAATCTCTTGCTAGTTTAAGGTTCACAACTAAATTGTAGGCTGATTGTTAAAAAGACAGCACTTGTTCTACATGATGTTTTTCACACAATAGTTGTGTCTGACAGTTGTGTGCTACAGTGATGCATTTATGCTCTACTACAATAATATTCTTCACCTGAACATTGTATAGAACATTGAAGTGTTGTTCCTCACCTCACAATTGTAAGGTGATGTTGTTTTCTACAGTTCCGTGTTGTTGAGTCCCAACATCACCAGCAGTAAGAGTTAATTTCCAGCGAGTAAATTTTAACAGTCGTACTAATATGACTTGTGATGTGATGTTCCTCACCTAAAAGTAGTGTCCTACAGTTTTGTTCTACACCTGACAAATGTGTACTACAGTGAGGTGACATTATTTTCCTGACAGTTATGTAATACAGTTATATTATTCATGTGACAGTTGTGCAAAACAGTGAGTTTTTATTTAACTAGCCATTGTGTACAACAGTGATGTGATGTTTCTCACCCAAAAGCAGTGTCCTACAGTGATGTTCTTCACCTGACAGTTGTCTACTAGAGTGATGTTCTTCACCTGACAGTTGTCTACTACAGTGATGTTCTTTACCTGACAGTTGTCTACTAGTGATGTTCTTTACCTGACAGTTGTCTACTACAGTGATGTTCTTCACCTGACAGTTGTGTACTACAGTGATGTTCTTCACCTGACAGATGTGTACTACAGTGATGTTCTTCACCTGACAGTTGTGTACTACAGTGATGTTCTTCACCTGACAGTTGTGTACTACAGTGATGTTCTTCACCTGACAGTTGTGTACTACAGTTGCGATGCTCCTGACCTGACAGTTGTGTACTACAGTGATGTGTTTGTGTGCGTAGACTGCTATTGAGTCTGTCTTCACACCAGGGATGCAGGAGCATGACATCACATTCTTGTACTGCTGCATACACAGAGGCTTCCCTCTCACATAGTCAACTGGTAGGGTCTCACTGCACAACACACAAACATTAAACAGCACTTCAGCAAATCATTATTATATACAAGTTTGGCCCTAGACTTCCCTGAAGCTTCCACTTTGACTGAAAGATTATGTCTACTTTAAATAATGTAATGTTATATTACATTGTTATATTATATATTATTAAATAATAGATGCGAGATAAATATATTGTGTGTCCAACAAACAGTATACTGTTTGTTGGACACACAATATATTTTAGTTGGACATGTCACATCGCCCCAGCTACAGTAATTGTTCCCCTCTTATTTTGTTAGTTTCTGTCCTGTACAGGACAAGCAGCCTGTCATGGCAGCAATGCGCTGCCTTCATTAAAAGACTGTGTTTATGTTTATGTTGCTGTATTTTTTAGTTTTCCTCTGTTTATGGTCTGTTACCATCCTCCACGTTAACCGTGTGCACCAGATAAATATCAACACTGCAGGGGCGATCGTCAATAATACATTTCCTTTTCCATGTCATATGTAACAAATAACCACGCTACACTTTGTTTTCATTTCGCATGTATTGTTTTTTTTTATAGAGATCCGAACGTGTATTGTTTTTTTTTTTATAGAGATCCGAACGTTTGAAGTAGAGTAAAAGAAAGAGCAAATGTAAATATTGTTTAGGCTGCTGGGTTTGATTTGATTTGGCTGATTACAAGTCTTTACAAATAAATATATATACATAAGAGTAATTTCAGTGCCTCACTTAGTTGTGCTGAAGCACCCCTGTCAAACTGGCAGTTTGGCTTCTACCAATTAGGGTAATCAGTGCAGGGCCTATTTAAGGCCAGGTGTTCAAGGAGACAAGAGGGCTTGTGGAAAACAGGTGACTGTCCAGGCTCGGTTCTCTGCACATGGGAATCTCAACATCAAGTGACAAAGCTTAAGTATTTGTTATTGTTTTTTTGACTATCATGTCATTTTTGTTTTGTTGTTTGAAATGTTACCTTTTTTTTAATGAATTGTAGTGGTGGGCAAGTGAAGATTCAAAGTTTCAATGCTTCAGTGATGGTGATGGACAACTGAAGCCATAGCAACCTCTCAAGAGCGCGACTCACGCTCTGACACCGTTTCAATCCCATGTCAGCAATAAAAGTTTAGAAAGGACTGTGTGGTCATTTACGTGTTTTGTTCATTCTTACTCGCCCATACTGTAACACATCCCAGATTAAGCCAATGGATAAATCTAAATGATATGAAGGGTTAATAGTTGGTTAAGGGTTTATTTATTTGATCATGGTATGTGAACTCAGAAAGATCATTTTTGTATTAAGTGTTTTACACCAGAGTCCAGATCATAGTTTGTCATAGGAGAAGTTGTATGGTCGAGGAGGAATGTTTATGCACAGAACAGACAGGTTTTTGGTCTTCCCAGGTTTTTATTCAGAAATAGATTTTTTTTTTCACTGTGGCAGGCTTCACCTGCTCCTCTTCTGGCTCACGACGCATGAACACTACGAGCCAATGACACGCACTGACACACACTGTGAGCCAATGACACGCACTGGCACACTATGAGCCAATGAAACGCTTCTAAACATTTTGAAGCAATGAAGCACTTTAGTGCTTCGGTCACGTGACACTGCTGTTTGATACAAGGTCCGACACAGTAGCTGCGTCCCAATTCAGGGTCTGCAGCCTTCGGAGGACCCAGCCTACGCGGTCTATGGAGGCAACACCTTCGGAGACTCCTCCAAAGGCTGGGTCAACCGTCGGTAAATGCTTCAGGAAGACCAACACAAGCTCCAAAGCCCTGGTATCATTTGCCCATCACTAATGAATTGCCATTTTGGCCTTTTTGGGAGACAATAAAAAGTATCCCTCTTCTCTACCTCCGTGTCCTCTGAGTGCTGTGTCAACTCTCTCACACCATAAGGTTGCATCTACCTTTAACACTCACCTTGTCATCTCAGCCCTAGGTGCGTCACCTCCCGTTCCTGTGTCCTTCCCTCCTGTGTGATTTACCTGCCCCGCCCTGATGTGTTTCACCTGTGTCTCAGTAGGCAAATTCGACTTGATGTAGCCGCCTGCAGCGTGCTACCTAACGTGATGTATTTTGGGTCGAAAGCGATGCATGATGGCTAGAATTCTGTCCGACTTAGCAGCCGACTGCAAAGACGTCAGGGTCGCGACCATATCACGTGACCCAAAACATCGCGGGAACAAGTTTTTAAGAGACGCTTCTTGCAGCGCTTGGCAGCGCGGTCTACGGCGGCTGCAACCGGCTTGTCCACACCTCCGATACAGCGGAATGGTTCTCATTGGTTAAAAGTTCAATTATGTGTGTTCAGGTCCGCACTCGGCGGCCACCTTGTGGTGAAATGATTTGCCTTTTTATTTTGGTCGCTTTGATCTCATGGCTTGATCTAAAGTTCTGTGCATTGTGTTGTGAGTAGGCCTATTATTTGTGAGGTCTGGTTAATACAAACATAATACAAAAAAAGAATGCCTTCCACATGTTGCCTTGCGTGTGTGTGTGTGTGTATACACACTTTATATATAACATATCCTCTTTGGTTTGTTGCCGTGTTCTATCGCTTGAGCACCATAGTCAAGTTGACTTTGTTGTCCGACTTGACGGCGTTTGTCTACGGTCTCTTTTAGAGCCCGCCCCCTCAGATACCTGCAGCTCTCGTCGGCGTGATAAGTCAAATCAAGTCAAGCCAAGACCATCCCGAACATGCCTATTATCTGTCCCTGTTTGCTTAAATAGTTCGTTCCCCTCACCTTCGGTGCCAGTTCGTTTAGCTGGTCTATAGTGATGTCCAAATGAAGCTTCGTGAAGCATTTTCTTTATTTTCTGAGCCCAATAGATGGCACTCTCTGTTCAACAAAGGGTTGAAAACAATGGAAATATATCCCCCTTCAACCCTTTGTTGAACAGATAGCGCCATCTATTGGGCTCAGAAATAAAGAAAATGCTTCACAAAGCTTCATTTGGACATCACTACTGGTCTATCATTCCAGCGTTATTCCTCATGTTCTAGTGTATCTCTCTGGTTCCTGGATTTGTATCCGATTTCTCCGACTCTGCCTCCGCCTTACCCCTTGGACTTGTATGCTCATCTCGACTGCTACCCTTGTACTGGACCCTTCTTTTGATTAAACATTTTTGTCTGTGTCCTGCATTTGGGTCCACTTCTGTACATTCCATAACAGGAAATAAAACAAACTGCTGATAACATAATTGTTGTCCATGAGATAAAAGAAAAAGAATATTTCAGGTATTGCCAAATGTGTTTCTATGAAAAGTTGCACGTATAGATTTGGGTGAAAAATACAAATGATTGAACTCATTCACACAAAACTTCTACTAACACCTGGTGGAAAAACCCAATTAAAATTCTAAGGCTTAACACAAAGACGTCTAAATCAAACAGTTTGGGCCAGCAATTGGAACCACTGACGATTCTTAAAGTTATGTGAAATTCACATGCTTCTTTTGACATTGAAAACAACAACAAAATATGAAATGAATACAAAATATTAACTTTATTTAATGTTATAGGTCATTTTCCGTAGCACAATCATTATATTTATTATTACATTGTGTGAAACAGACCATAATAAAACTGAGGATGATTGAGATCCTATGTGTCTGTGTAAAGATGTTAAGCTCAGTACTCACTTGTCAATCATTGTCTTTAAATCCAATGCAGCTGCTATTATTTCAGCAGCACACCTGAACACAGAAAATATGGTTATATTATTTAATTGCAGGGTGTATCCTGCCTTCGCCTAATGTCAGCTGGGATGGACTCCACCCCACAACTTTTCAAATTCATTTAAGAAGTTTGTTTTTTTTAGAGAAAAAGTCAATAACTCTAATGATGGTGTCATAGATCATGTGACAATTGCCATTTTAGGCACTTTACAGGTGTGGAACTTTTCAAACTGTGACAGGACCATGACACAGGACGCAGTAACTCATAACTTCAATTTACATTGTCCAGTCTACCCCAAATTTCACATGATGGGTAAGACTCCACTCTTAGAGTTATAGTCATAGCGCCACCTTCTGACAACAGGAAGTCAGCCTAATGTGACAATGATCAACTGATTCACATGAAATGTGCATTCTGTGGTCGACACAATAAACAGCAATGTGATGTATAATAAGCGTCAGTGTTGTCTAGTGACACATAATGTCAATGGTACAACATTTGTACTGTGAAATTCCCAGTGCCACACTAGGGAATACCACCTAGCTTGTGAGCATGCTCCAATGGTCATGGAAATGCTTCAACTAATGTCCTGCCCATAACCCTGACTAGCAAAAGGGCTAAGTTCATACCGATCATAGGTGGTGCAGCTTCAAATGTGGTTGTAAAGCTCATCATTGTCCTCTACATTTTAACACAAAGTCATATTATTGGCTAAAATGGTTACAGGTCAAGCCCTGTGTGTGTGTGTGTGTGTGTGTGTGTGTGTGAACTCACCTGATTTGTCCCTTTTTATCCCTGAAGTCCATTCGGGGAAAGGTCATTCCAGGATTTGAAAAAATCACCACAGGCTTCCTCTGCTCGAGATATATAGTCTTAACGTAATCATCTCTAAACTACAAAGTTACAAACTGTCACTGTCTTGGCTTCATGTGGAATTTATCTGGACATTCTCTACTTCCAAAGTATGGGTCAAATTGCATACAATACCTAAACTAAATATGGCAACCAAACAAGTGTGGATCCTATTTACATAAAGCAAAGGCACTAACGTTCTCCTTCTTTCCCTTTTCTCACCAACTCCTCGACAAAGTCTTTATTTAATAATTCGCTTTTTTGCTATTAAAAAGTGTGTCCTCTTCTCCAACAATGTTTGAGGGTAATGTTGTATAACACTTTTGTTTATTGTTTATCCAGATAGGCATTAGCTGTGACCAAGGCAACAGCTACTCTTCGTTGGGGGCCATATAAAAAACATAATTTATAATAATTGATTTATACACCCCCCAATTAAAACAGTATTAACCATTACAAAAACAAAAAGTCTATAATAACTATACACACGTCCACATATCATCTCTTTTTTTTTTCTTTCTTTTTGCCTATTTTGCCTTTTATTGATAGGACAGCTTGAGAGGGAAAGGGAGAGAGAGACGACAGGCAGAAATGGCCGCTGCTATGTGGGCTGCTGCGGTGAGGACTTGGCCACTGTAAATGGGACACCTACTCTACTAGGGGTGTAACGATTCATTTTAACAACGATTCAATTCGTATCACGATTCGTGGTTGCCGATAAGATTCAAGGACAATCTTGGTTCATTTAGAACGATATGATCCGATCCGATTCAGTGACTTGAAATCGATTCAGTAACTTTTTAGCCAAAAATCCAACCAGTGTGACTGTGAAATAAATACCTGGATACTGGACAGTGCAGGTGAGGTTTCCTAGATCCCTGTTGTTTCTTGTAAGGGAATCAGATTTAAATTAATTATGGATATAAACGAGTAAACAACAATTAATGGCAAATGTATTAACCTTTTATTTGAATGTACAACCAGGAGGTTAACCTTTTCTGCTGTTGTTTTCAACATAAAAAGAGTACAATAGTATTACCAAAAACAAGGTGCAACCAACATTTCTTCAGGTTGAAGGTTTACCTGCTACTTCTGCTGTAGTTTTCAACATAAAGAGTACAATAGTTATACCAAAAACAAAGTGCAACCAACATTTCTTCAGGTTGAAGGTTTACCTGCTACTTCTGCTGTTGTTTTCAACATAAAGAATACAATAATAAAGTGCACCCAACTTCTATTCAGGTTAAATGAGCAGTGGTTGAACCTGCTACTACTCTCATTTTAATAAACAAACAGCAGTGCACTAATATTAAACAAAAGATCAAGTGTAACCAACTACTCTTCAATGACTATTGTCACATACCCTTGATTTGAGCATGACGTCCAGCCATCCGTCATCATCGTCACTCGTTCAGCTTGAGAAAGCGACAGCTTCACATCATTCTTAGTACTTTCGTACAATGCAGGAATAACCTTTTCTGAGAAGCGTGGTCGGCTCGGTATCCTGTACCGTGGCTCCAATGTTTGAATCATTTCACAGAACCTCGGATTTTCAACCACACTGTAGGGTCGCATGTCTTTACAGATAAACTTGGCAATTGTTACTGTGATGTTTTTCGCCCGAGCTGAGTTTCGGCCTAGTTTCTGACTAAACATGCTGGCGAGGCCTGAGGCTTCTGCAGCGCTGACGTTACCTTACACTAGTGATGTCCAAATGAAGCTTCGTGAAGCATTTTCTTTATTTTCTGAGCCCAATAGAATGGCGCTATCTGTTCAACAAAGGGTTGAAGGGGGATATATTTCCATTGTTTTCAACCCTTTGTTGAACAGAGAGCGCCATCTATTGGGCTCAGAAAATAAAGAAAATGCTTCACGAAGCTTCATTTGGACATCACTACCTTACACTGTTGCTGTAGCGGTAACGCTGCAAGAGGTGCCTGGACGGTCGTGTGAAATCCCATGGCGCCTTAGTAGGTGGTTGGAGAGATTAGTTGTGTTGCCGTGGTTTTTTACTTGGCTTTTACATATTCTACAAACAGCGACTGTCTTATTTAGAACATCTCCCTCTTTGAAAAAGCCAAAGTGTTTCCACACACTGGACCGAAATGGTGGCTTGAAAATTTCTTGCTTGCAGTCTCCACTGCTATCCGCCATGCTGCATTGTTGTCGTTCTGAGATTCGCGCTGCTGCCGGCGCGTGCCGATGACGTCACAGACAGGTAGACTGAATCGAGTAACGTTTAAGGTGTCTTTATCGATATTATGTCGCCTGGAAGGCCAACTTGCCGAGCACAGATCGATGTAGTTGGATCGTAGGAATAAAAATCGATTCATCGTTGTAGTGGATGAATCGTTACACCCCTATACTCTACCCAACTGAGCTATCCAGCGCCCCTCATATCCGGTACCCCAAATATCATCTCTTCCTTTTCATTTCATTGGTTCTTGGTTTGGAATAGTAATAAAATATTGTTTTTGTCTTCTTCCATGTTCTCGTCTGTTCTAAGAAAATGTTATTACAATACAGTACAGGCACTTTTGACACACATACAGCTTCGGAAAAAAATTGAGACCACTGCAAAATTATCACTTTCTCTGGTTTTACTACGAATAGCTATGAGTTCAAGTTAAATTCACATATTTGCTTTAATCTAGAAATGACTGACAGTTATTGTTAAACAACACAATACTAATGTGAATAGTTCATGTTTCCCACAATGTCCCTCCCAGCTTTCATGCATCTTGGCATCTCTCCACCAGTCTCACATTGCTCCTGGGTGACTTCATGTCACTCCTGGTGCAAACATGAAATCAGCCTGGCTTTGTTTGATGGCTTATGACCTCCATCTTCCTCTGGATCATATTCCAGAGGTTTTCAGTGGGGCTCAGGTCTGGAGAGTGGGCTGTTCTTGATCTGGTGGTCCTCCATCCACAACTTGATGGACCTGGCAATGTGGCATGAAGCATCGTCCTGCTGGAAGAACCAATCCTGAGTGTTGGGAACATTTCCAGACCGGAGGGAAGCAGCTTTTCTTCCAGGATGACCTTGTACAGGTCTTGATTGCCCTTCACAAAGACAAACCTCCCTGATTCCAGTCTTCCTAATTACCCCAGATCATCATGATCCTCAACCAAATTTTACAGGGTGTGATACACTGTGGCTTGTAGGCCTCTCCAGGGCTCCATCTAAGCAGTAGACCACCAGGTTTTGGACTCATCAGAGAAGATGTCGTTACTCCAGTCCTCTATGGTCCAGTCCTCTACAGTCCAGTCCTTATGGTCTTTTGCAAACCTCAACCTGGCTCCTCTTTGCTTCTCATTTATGAAATTTCCATCCCATCCTCCTTGTGCACGTCACCCCAGCTGACATGTTCCATCCTTTTTAGGTCTCTTGATGTTCTTGATGTTTTTTTTACTTTTCCTTGTTAAAGAGACAGTGTTTAGGAATTACTGCCATCTAGTGGATTATATTTTGCAGTCAGACGAAGACATTGCTGGTTGTCCCAGACATTCTCCAATATTACTGTGTTGCGTTGTGACATTATAGGGACAGAGGAGCCAAATGCGTGAGTGTCACTTGTCTTATTATCGGTAAGTTCAGGGTCTTCACAAGGTTTTCATGGATGAAGCTTCTCTGACTACCTCCATCAAGCAAGCAGTGAGCCATTCTTCTACCTAATGGGCCAGCCACCCATACCTTGGCAGTCTGTAGTAGTTCAGTCCATCTGGTTTCATCTTCGCTGAGTGAGGAATGACTGAGGAAACAAGCAATATGATGCCTCCTTTCACATTTTTCACATGACACATCATTTATTTTGCATGTCTTTGCAATGTGTTTCTGTCCCAGACACACAAAGCATCTTCCTATTTTCTTGATTTTCTCTGTATGTTCAGGAATGCTGTGATTTGGGCAATTTTCAGATTTGTGCTCAGTACTTTGTGTCATTGAATGATGTGGACTGCTTCCATGGCTTTCTTTCTAGTTTCTGTTCTTTCTTGTTATTTGCAGTGCTCTGAACCTCCTTCTGTAGGAATTTGACTATCTCATCAACTTTTCATTTATCATCACTTCCCCTCTGATGCCTATATTCAAGAGCTATGTCATCTGGAATCATCTTCATTAAAATTGGGCATAGTAGGCTTTCATAGGTGTCTGACACTACACCCAGTGACTCCAAGCTCCTAATTTGAATTTCACATTCATCATATAGCTGCCTTAATGCATGCACATCTTCTTTACAGGATTTAGATTCAGCAGCCTTGACATGTGAGCACTGATCACCAGGGGCCTCATGTACTAAGAATTGCGTGGATTTCCTACTGAAACACGGCGTATGCTAGAATCCAGAAACTGTCCTACGCACAAAAAAAATCAGATGTATCAAAGTGTGCGTACGCATGGATCCAAGCACTTTTCCTTTGTACATCCCAATCAACGTGGAATTAAGCGCACATGTGGAAGTGCTAAACTCCTCCCTGTCCACGCCCCCATTTAAATATGCAAATGAATTTAAATAGGGCCTGCACCGGGGATTCCCCTCTCTGCACCATCTACAAAATGAGTAAAGGCAACTCAGGCTCAACCTTAACAATACTCGAAACAAAGCATCAGCATTACAAAAAAAAAAGAAATGTGAGTGGGAGCGTGTGTGTGAGGCAGTGAACGCTGTGGGGTCGGAGCAGCGCACACTCCCCGAATTAAAAAAAAAATGGTCCGACGTGAAGATGGAGGTGAAGCGGAGGATTTCGGCCCACCGCCGAAGCGTGACCTCAATGGGCGGGGGGACAGGAGGGGAGGAACTGACCCCCTTTGACCAGAGAGTGGCGGCCATTGTGGGTGACACAGCTCTAACCGGAGTTGTGGGGGCCCATGAGGGCGACACCGATCATCCCCAAGGTAAATGTGTTAAACTCCGAAATGTTGTCATTATATTGGTCGTACAATAGGCTGTTTAATGTTTAATTACTTAATTTTTTTATTATCATTTCTGAATAGACGATGAGCCAGGAGAAGGCACCTCCACCGGCACCGCGCGCCCTGGCGTCTCAACCAGCACCATGCGCCCGGCGTCTCCACCGGCTCCACCAGCACCGCGCGCCCCGGCGTCTCCACCAGCACCTCCACCAGCACCGCGCGCCCCGGCGACTCCACGCCAGCTGCTGAAGTCCACCCGACTGGCCGTGTCCTCACGCAAGCTGTGCTGGAATGGCAGGAGGAAATTGTTAGAGCGATCCATGGCGTCAATGATCGTCTAGATCAACTGATCAATGTCCTTGGGGATATTTGCCAGGCAATAAATGCACTTAAAAAGTAAATTGTGTCCTTGCCTCTTTACATTGTTGAAATCAGATGCTGCCGGGCCCGTATCGCTTCCCGGGGTGGGTAGAGGTTGACGGGTCCGGCATCCGGTTCCTCTGGTGGGGGGATGTTTTCTGGCAGTGGTATGCCATGGCGGTGTGCCACGTTGTGCAGGACACCACAGGCCAGCACAATGCGGCACACCTTCTCCGGTGTGTACAGCAGCACCCCCCCTGACCTGTCCAGACAGCGCCAGCGACCCTTCAGCAGGCCGATTGCCCTCTCCACCACTGCCCGAGTTCGGGAATGGAGGTCGTTGTACCTCCTCTCTTGCTCGGTGCCGGGGTTAGTGAGAGGGGTCAACAGCCACGTTCTCAGGGGGTAGCCACTGTCCCCTGGAGTCAAATGGAGGAGGAATACGACATGTGAAATAGATTAGTTTTATATTTATTTAGTTGTTTTACTTTGTTCATGCACCACTTGATTGAATCACTATTACTTTTTGTCAAAAAAATCAAATATGTGCATTTGTTTTTCCCTGGTGAAAATAGAGCGGCAGAGCTATCTAACAAGCCCTTTATTGTCTCCTTGTGTTCAGTATTTGTGTCGATAAACGCGTGCGTAAAGTTGGAAATGTCACGCTGCAGTAGCCACGGCGCACTTTTGCAGTCATTAATATAAGTGTGATCAGTCTTGTCAATCCTTGTAATCCCATTACAAGGATTGACAGGATATTAATGACTGCAGAAGTGCGCCGTGGCTACTGCAGCGTGACATTTCCAACTTTACGCATGCGTTTATCGACACAAATACTGAACACAAGGAGACAATAAAGGGCTTGTTAGATAGCTCTGCCGCTCTATTTTCACCAGGGAAAAACAAATGCACATATTTGAATGCACGCGCCCAAATGGGTATTGTGCTGGTTTACATTCGGGGCGCAATTAAACGGATACATTTACTCACCGAGAAGCCAGCCATCGCGCACCGTGCCAGCCTCCAGCCTGTTACCAACCATGCTATCAGTAAGAATGAACGAGTCATGCGTTGAACCAGGCCACCTTGCCACGATGTTGGTGAGCTGCATTTGCGCATCACATATTATTTGAACATTTATTGAATGAAAATGTTTCCTGTTGACAAAAACAAATTCATCCTGTGATGGCGCTTACAGCAACATGTGTGCAGTCAATAGCTCCGATTACATCAGGGAAACCGGCTCTTGCTGCAAATTGCGCTTTAATGTTGGCCTGTTCAACAGCATTGTATGGGAATTTGATGTACCTGGATGACATTCTTATGATCCCGTCCCACACAGCTGCCATGAATCGGCTCAGAGTGGACTGGCACACTCCTGACCGGTCGGCCAGTTCCCTCTGGAAGGCTCCTGTTGCCAGAAACCCCAGAGTGGTCAGCACCTGTGTGGGCACGGACAACCCCTGGCTCCTGGCTGTGTTTCTTTCTAGGGCCGGCCGCAGCTCTGCGCACAGCTCCAGTAACACTGACCTCGGCAACCTAAAACGACTCATGAGCCAGTTGTCATCATTTGCTAACATATCCTCCCGTTCTCTAAACACCCTCTCACGTCTGATGTTACCGTTTGCGATGTCTTCTAACAAGGCCAAGGCTGCCATTGTTAATGCCATTTTTTCATCACTTTGCGCATGCTTTTATATTCAACCATATGATTGCAAACACGTGTGTGTTAATTGTCCATTAATGTGTCTCTGGTGTGCACATTACTCTGAGGACGAATTGTTTCCACATAATTAACAGTTTCCCAGCATCACCTCAGAGTGTCGCCAAAGGAACAATAGCTGTAGAAACGTGCGTACGCCAGCCATGAAGCTGCCGTGGGACACCGCACATTTCCACGCTCATTTCACTTTTGATACATCTGAAAATTGGCGTGGAAAATAACGTACACCACGTTTTTGTGCGTACGCAACATTGATACATGAGGCCCCAGATCTTTCCTACCAAATCTACTTTGTAGCAGAGTGATCGCACTGTCATAATTTGCATCAGTTAGCGTCAGTCCTGCTACTGCCTTTGCAGCTGGTCCAGAGAGATACGTTTTCAGGTAGCTAAACTTCTCACGTTTGCATAGTGCATCATTTGTATGAATTGCAGTCTCATACTGGCTCCAAAACTCCTGCCATCTACTGACATCTCCGTTGTATTTGTCAATAATCAATTTCGGTAGCTTCACAGACTGTTTGTGTGCTAATGAGTTAGCTGAACTAGTGTCACTCACTGCTGCATTGCTGCTTGGCTCTGGGTTTGATCCTCCTTTCTCCATATTATGCACTGTGCGCAGCTCTTAAACAAGATGACGCTTTGCTTGTAGTCTTCTGTTGTTTCAATCTCGTTCTCCAAGTCATCCAATCAGGGTTCCTACAGGTTTCTTCAAGTTAAATTTAAGACTTTTTAAGACCATTCATATAAAAAATGAATACCTATTTCACTGCCTATTTCACGGCCCGACAGGCAAAGAAGAATGAAATCCTTGAATTTCACAGTGTCATTCATTTATTCAACAAACAAAAGATGTGGTGGTTAAAAATGGTTAAATAAAATAAATAAATATAGAAATCTGTGGGTATAAATGTATATAAATTATGTGGTCTCTGTCAGTGTTGTGGTGCTGTAGCCAAAGACGGTTTAAATCTTTGCGGTAGCCGTTGGTCTTCAGTGACGTGTTCTGAGCAATTTCTCCGGGGTTGGCAAATGAAACTTTTGACAAGAAATGCGATATGGAAAAGTACATACAGTACAAAATTTTAGACCTAGTTATTAAAATTCAAGACTTTTTCAAGTCTTTTTAAGGTATTATTTCCAAATTCATAAATTCAATGCTTTTAAGACTTTTTAAGACCCCGCGGGAACCCTGCATCCAATGCCGTGAGCTGTTCAATGCCACAGTTCAGTTCAAGTAGACTTTCCTCCTTCACGGACAACATATCCAATAAAGTGCTCAAGTTATCCATGTCTGGATCTGGCTTGGCCATTTCACCGCCAATCTGGTTCAAAAGACGTGTTGTTGTACCTCTGACCCCGCTTTCTTCTCATTCTTTCAATTCTGTTTTACTTTCCTCTTCGGACATCAGAGGAGCGGCTGCTCCATCTCCCTTTGAGTCTCCCTGGCTCATTATCTCCCGGGTTTCGGCACCAAAGAATGTAGATTAACTATGATCAAAATAACTAACATTCCAGCTGCTTTAAAGATGGCTACAGTGAAGCCCCTCCTAAAAAAACCCACCCTTGCCATGATCCGTGTTTAGTCCCAGTTTGATTTCCTGTGTCGCGGGGTTCTCAGGGGAAAATGATGTATGGCGTAGTCAGCAGGGTTGCAGTTCAGTGAAGTTTATTCTCACCTCCCAAATATCCAAAAACAGTGCAGTGATATTCACAGTCAAGGCTATTTACAAAAATATTTACAGGAAAAAAAATAGAAAAACACACAGGAACGGAGTCCAACTGTGACTCCACCACAATCTCCAAGAAATACTTTTTCCAACCAACTCCACACAGCACCTTCCATGCACTCTCCCACCTCCCCTGAACCTGGGCAGAATGACCTTCTTTTAAATCATAAGCCCCTCCCCGTGGGCGTAACACACAATAAAAAAAGCTTTTCCCGCCGCGTCCCCTTTAAATTTTCCAGGAAACATCAGTCCTGTTTTGCTGACGCGCCTGCGGAACCCGGAAGCACAGGCAAGACACCAGCGTAGCGTCCACGGCGCGCCCCGCTCCGGGCGCCCCTCACGTTTAGAAATGTGTGGTTCGGTGAGTGTGCACCCTCCTCCGAACCACAAAACCGATTAGAACAAAAGAAACAAAACGCCTAGCGTATGTGGGTATGTGCGTGCGTGTGTGTGTGCGCGCTCTGCCGGCGCTCAGTGACGGAGCCGCTCCGTCACACTGTTTTATTTTGTAATTTTGTCCCCTGTGTGATTTCCTGTCTTGTACTTCCTTGTCCTTGTTGTTTCAGCTGTCTTGACTCCCCCACCATCTCGTGTTGATTACCCTACCTGCCCTAATGTGTTTCACCTGTCTCTCTTCAGCTCCCTGCCTCCCTGTGTATATAGTCTGCATGTTTCCCCTGTCTCGCTGTTGCGTCATTGTATTGTCACTCCCTGCATGCTGCACCACCCCGGTTATTTGGATTATTATTTGTGTGCCTGTGTCCTGCTTCCCAAGTCCCTTCGTGTTTTGTTTAATATCGTGAGTGTTTCTTTGACTGTCGTTTTTGCCCTTGTGGTCTTCCTTATGCCTGCCACACACATAAAGATAATCGGGCTGATTTTGCCCCGATTTTTCCCCCTTCCGACCACGGACAGACATCGCCCGATTATCTTAAGCTCTTAAGATTATTTTATAAGATTCTCTTGTAGTGTGTGGTGTGTTAAGAGTGAAATTCAGCCGACAATCGGCTCCGAAATCAGTCGGCGCCGATAATCGTAAATATTAAACATGTTCAATATTTACGATTATCGGCGGAGAACGTTGTGGTGTCAAATCGTCTTGTGTGGGGGGGAAGCCGACAATCGGAAGTCCTCAACGTGACGTAATATTGAATTTAACCAATAAAGAGCGAGCTGACTGAACACGGAATTATAACGAGCTATCTCCATGGCTACGATATCCCTGGTTATCAGCAATATGGTGAAGACAGTTAAAGTTAGGTGGACCTCAGATATGGAGGATCAACTTGTCGAACATTGGCAAACACACGAGTGTTTGTACAATATTTCCTCAAAGTCCTACCACAACAGGAATGACAAGGACAGGAGTTGGCAAGAAATTGCCACCGCGATGGACATACCAGGTAAGAAAACAGTCTAGCTCCGGTGACCGTTACATCCGTTGTTTTATTATATTATGGTTATTTGTAACAGAAAGTTTTAATTGAAGTAAAGCAGGAAAACCACTGTCTACATTCCTTATCAGTTATTATTGTTGTTATTATTATTATTTTTAATTATTATTATTATTTTATTATCAGTCATGTGATGTGACCAAAAGTGAGAGAGAGGGAAACAGAGAATGAAAGAACGTAACATTAACTTTATTTCTTGGTGATATTTAATTGCAGTGGAAGAAGTACGTGCGAGGGCAACGTCACTGAGAACGCAGTACTCCAAGCTTCTGAAAAGCAAACCAAGTGGTAGTGGAGATACAGCTTTAACCAGCAAACGGAAGTGGATGCTGAAGTCCTTATTTTTTTTAAAAGCACATGTCGTCCAGCGTGCTACAGAGACCAGTGTAAGTGCTATACTGCTGTAGTTATTACTGTAGTTCCTGATTGTAACTATATTTTAAATAGTTTCATTAACAGGTATAAACAGAATAAATATTAAAATACCATCTCATCCTGTTATTACAGCTTCACATGTCAGTGAAAGACAGCCTGGCTGCGGAGGAGATCCACTCTGAGGCAGAAGAAGGTGCGTCAGAGGTGTCAGAGCTGCCAGAAGATCTGGAGCCAGTTGCCTCTTCTGGAACAACACCACCACATGCCTGTACTCCTGAGCCTCCAAATCTGGCCAAGAAACGCAAAAAAGTCCAGTCACCTGATGAAATCGAAATTCAAAAAGTCACCATCCTCCAGCAAATGTCTAAAGTCATAGCGGAAAATAGAAACAGGCCAGTGCAGACAGACAGCGACAACACTTTTGGTGTACAGGTTGCAGCGGAGCTAAGGAGTATTAACAACCCAATACTAAAAACAAGGGTGAAGCGCCAGATAATGGCAGCTCTATATGAGGCTCAGGAGTCTGAACTCAGCATGTCCTCTCCAACATACACAAGGCCAGATCCCTATCACCCACCCTCAATTGGCCAGAACCCCCCTCCACAACTCCCCTCTCCTCTCACATACCCAGACACAAATTTTCAGCCATACACCAGCTTTCGGAGGATGCTGGATGAAGACCCATAAACTATGTATGATGTTTAATGTATTTCTTTTTGTTGTATTTTAATGATTGTCCTAGCTTATATTTGTTATTCTGTAATGTTTGTACCTATTGAAAATAAACTACATGTACATTTTTAATGCAAAGATACTATATGAGTCCATTTGTGGTGACTATCAAAAAAGAAACTTTGATTAGTTACCTGATGGTGGCTTGAGGAGTAAAATTAGCTATGTGCAAAGTTGATCTCTTTTGGGTGATGTTCCCATTTATTGTAACAAAAATAAATAAATAAATAAATAAATAAAGGTACTTAAACGAAGCACAAAGCAAATGAATAATAGCTACACCATTTGTATTTTCAAAATAAATCAGTACATAAACAAACAGTTTAAAAAACTCTAAATGTAGTTGTCCTGCCAGGGAACCTTGCCTGCTGGCGTAACAAAGTAACTTTTCATATTGTCTCTGACTGCTTTGGCAGCCATGGAGCTGTTGCCACATCTTCCAGGTTGAAGAGGGAGCATGGCTCCCGGGCCATCTCCTTGCCAGGTACCCTCCACAAGCCTGTGGTTTTCGTCCTCTGTGTCAGCCAGCCCTGCAGGTGTGTATGGGTCAGACCGCACCTGACGCAAGTAATTGTGGAGACACACAGTAGCAAAAACCATCTTCTGCACCTTGTCAGGGTTAAGCATTATATTGTTGAGGAACACTCTCCACCTGTTAGCCCATATTCCAAACCCATTTTCAACAACTCTGCGTGCACGGGAAAGTCTGTAGTTGAAGACTCTCTGTTGATGTTCCATGTTGCGGAATGGATATGGTTTCATCAAGTCAAGGCGCAGAGGGTAGGCATCATCTCCAACAAACATATAAGGGATTTGCATGTCAGAGCCCGGGAGCAGAGCTGCTGCAGGAAGGTTGAGGAGACCGCTGTCAAGTGCTTGCTTGAAATCAGACTCTGCAAACACTCCTGCATCTGATGCTCTGCCCTGTGCTCCCACACTGATGTAGCTGAACCTGTATCTGGCATCGACGACAGCCATCATCTGTACAGAGAATCGTCCTTTGTCATTTCTGAAGGTGCTTCCACTGTGATCTGGGGGCAATATGTTGATGTGTTTTCCATCTATTGCACCAAGGCAGTGGTTAAATTGCCACTTATGATGGAAGTCTTTGGCGATGTCCAACCACTCCTGTTCTGTAGTGGGTGTCTGAAATAACAAGTTTTGTTTGCATGAGTGCCAAGATATCAACAGTAACTAGTAGTAGCAGTATCATAGGTAGCAGTAGTAGTAGGTCTAACAATAGTAATATTAATAATTGCAGTAGTCCTTTTAATTAAAAAAAATGTAACACATTCTCAGTTAGATACCGTGATTGTAATGCACTAGTATAAATATAACAGTTAACGACTACAGATACAACACATACATATATAGATAAACAGGCTTACCTTCAGATATTCATCTTTTAGTGCAGGGCTTCACATGTTTCGATCACAATCATGGAGATAGTGGACTCACCACCCTGAACTGGTAACTCAGAGACGCAAACCATTCTCCTAAAGGGAAAGAAAGAAAGACAGAAAATATTATAACATTGACTTTCTTTAAGTAACAGTAAACGTAAGCCTACACAACAGCTTCATGCCCAAGTTACAAACCTGTTGCTAAGTATCGGAGTGTTAAAGCCAGTCTCTCCTTGGCAGTGATGGCTAATCTCCATCTGGTGTCTTGCTTGGTGATCATGGGGGCCACTTTATTGAGAATGTACTCAAATTCCTCTGAATTCATTCGAAGCAGGTCCCTGAAACCTCTCTGTCAGTCATCTGTCAACATAGTACAAACAAACAGCTTACAATTAATAACCATACACAATATATATATATAAAATATATACATTTCATAGCAACGCATTGAATGTGGGGACATTACAGGACACAAATAAATGGCTTGCACTTTCCCACCGTGGATACTTCAGCAAGATACGAAGGGTGTAATTATACGCAACCTATTCTTATTCATCTTATTCCTTTACTATAATTGAAACAAACGAAATGAATGAATATAACGGTCGGCGTTCCCCCCATGACGACTACACAAAATCCTATTATTATTATTATTACAATAATTTTACTTGTGTGTAGACAAATTGTGCTGCATATACATGGATCTATAATACATCCATGTGTCTAGTGTTTTGCTTGTCTGTCTGTCTTTTAGTAACCGTCTGTTTATCAATTAGGACCTTACATTTGAAAGTAACTCACCTCCAGCTCACGCAGTAGCATATAAAGTCCATGGTCACGCCGTCTCCAAGATTTTCTCCAAAGTCTCTTCTTTCTTTTGCTTTGGGATTTTTGATGGTGGTTTTAGAGACAAACTGTTATTCAATATCAAACTTTGGAGACTTTTGTACTGTAATGTAAAATCTTTATGCTCAAATTAAGATTATTATTTGATTTGGTTGTGTAATTTATATACTTAAAGTATGACAAAATGTACAGTCTTCAATATTATGCTGTTTGTTCATGGTTTAAGACATTAAAAGCTGCTTTCACCATGTTTAACTCACATTCAAGGACTTATTGCCTCTGTAACTACAAGTGTGCTACATTTTAACGTTTTCGTAAGGCTAAATGTATCAGTAGCATTAAGTCACATGTAAGTCTTTGGTAAATGGTAAAAAACACAATTTAATTGCCCTCCTGTGATGTTTACTGGTAGGCTGTTAGGACATGCAGTACCAAAACTGGCCACAAAAACCCCACCAATATCAGGATTTTAAAAAATCCCTGCGACAAATTGAGGCAAAACACCCTCCCGGTTTTTTAATTTGATTTTAACAAGAATATGATCTTTCAAAAAAAGTAAGTTTGGAACTGATACTTAATATCTGTGAAACTAATCATCTGAGAGAAGCCCTATTTTGTAGAATGTTCAAGCTAACACCAGAGATAGAGGCAGAAGTGATAGAAGTCTTTTATCTGTAAAAATGGGAGCTCAGCCACTCTTCAAATGTACTACTTTATTTCAACAAGCCACATTTTAAGTACCTACCATACTAGGTTATCATTGAGCTACACCCCTGATATTTCATGTCTGGAAGCTATTAGTAACAGATATACTCTGTAAAACCTTTGAAGGCCACAGGTGAGATAGTTTTCCAGATATCGATGTTTAAAAATGGCTTTTCAGAGCATGATGCCAAAAACGTCTAAACTACCCTTCATTCAATGATGTTTCATGAGAAAACTATCGACAGTAGAGACCTAATATTATAGATTTGTCCTATAAACAAGTGTGTCTTTGTACTTGAATTTTTTCAGGACATTCTGAGATGGTCAGGTGGGAAGCATTTGATGAAATGACACAGAATGACCCTATTCTGATAAGAAGAACGTTAGCATCTGTCAGTGTCAACTAGCTAACTTCAGCATAGGAGTGTCCCTTTTGCTAAAATAAACAATCCACAGTATATGCATTCATTATTGTTTTGTCCACCAGTGTCCAACATCCTTGACAGGGAGGTTGCTGTCAGGTCTGGGTGTTACAGGTCAATGAAGAAACGAGATCAGCCCCACTATTAGAAGGTTATTTTAGGAAGCTAAGGCATAATGGCAAGAGATTTAACCCCTTCCACTGTTTACACAAGTCAGTCAACAGCTATGTGCTATAAATTGCTATACATTTATGACAAATGTAGGAGGTAGAGCATTGGACTGGCAACCGGAAGATTGCCGGTTCAATCCCTGGCTCCTCCTAGCTGAGTGCCTGGTGTCCCTGAGCAAGACAACTCACCTGCTCATGACGAGCCTGCGTGGTTGACTCCGCCTGTGTGTGAGTGAATGGGTGAATGACAGTCATTCCTGGAGAAAAGCGCTATATACATGAGGCATTTACCATTTTACCCTACCATTTTACCCTACAGATTTGCTCAGATTTTTGGTTAATTGCAATGCTCTTCCTTACATTTCTCTATCATTTACAACAAGATTTTCATTTAAGTTTAACTTTATCAACTTAAATTATTAGTGTTGTGTCTTTAATCTAGATTGTTTTCCAAGCTGAGCAGGGCTGAGGTCTGGGATGATGTTTACAGGGCAGGTTGATTGAAGGGACACTGGTTCTAGAGAGACCTTTGATTGTTAACAAGCACATCCTCAATCCCTCAATCTCTTGTTCTGCAGGCGAGAGCTGTACCACTACCTATGGCATGCACAAGCTCTCTGCAAACATGGCCAAGGACAAAGGCAACATTGTAGCTCTGCGGAGCTGCAGCACATTGAACATACTTCCAGGCTATTTTCAGCCGCGTCGTCAGCTGCCCCGCATGCCACCCTTCGCTCTGCGAGCAGTGTGCTCCAAACTTTGCACACTGTTCGCGGAGCGAAAGCGTGGTGGCGCACAACGCAGCCGAAAAATAGACTGAAAGTCTATTCAAAGCAGTACAGCACGTGGGGCTGCGCAGCTGTACGTCTGGCTACATTGGTTACATGGGACTGAATTGGAAGCGGCGCCACTTCGCATAGCTACTGCGACCAGTGTGTTTACAATCATGGCTACTTGTTAATATCATTACCAGGGGATCCATGCAGAGCCAGCTCAGGACTTGGTGGTTAGGAGACCAAAGCCATCCACCAGGAGTGTATGCAAATCAACACTATCAAGCATACACAGGAAATGCTAATGCTGTAGCTAATATCATACTGTTGGCTGCTGTATAACACATAATTGTATCCACATGTATATTTTGATTGGGTTTGCCAGTCATTTGGCAGGTATGACACTCTCTGATGTATTTGGAGACATCTCGTCTCAACCCAGGCCAAAAGAACCTGCGGGCCACCCTGTCATAGGTCTTACGAACGCCAGTATGTCCTGCCACTCTGTCAAGGGAGAGTGCTAGCACAGCTTTCCTAAACTTGAGAGGCACTACCACCTGAACAACTTTATTCATATAGCTGTCTCTGGTCACAGTCTACCTTCGACACAACAATCCTTCCTTTATATAGTAATGGGAAGTCTCACCCTCCCCATCTTCCTCAGGCCCCACCAGAGCAAACAATCTCTGAAGATCTCCATCTGCTTTTTGTTCAGCGATGAGATCACCACGTGAGACCTGGAAGGGATTGGAAAACAATTCGGAATCCGCTGAATCCACAGCAGATTCCAAGTGATTAACAGATTGGTCATTAACACATCTTGCGTGACAGAACTCTGATGGATCAGACTGGCTGTCAACTGGAGGAGTAGCAGTTGTTGCTTCCTCAACAGTCTGACTGACCAAGTGCAGAGTACTGTTTAAGTATTTCTGTACCTCAGCTTCCCGTATTTGCTTAGCTCTAGCTCTTGTTACAGCACAGACAGGAAAAACATGAGGGAATTTCTTTACACTCATCTGGAACATCAGGTGTCAGAGGAGCACTCATTACAACGGGTAGTGGTGATGTAACCTGAGAAGTTTCCCAAACATTGCCTCCAGCTATGTCATTGCCAAGGACTAGCTCAATGTCCGACACAGGCAGTGAAGGGTGTACCCCAACCACGGCATTACCATTGACTAACCCAGACGAAAGCTTATGTAACCCATGTAGAACCCTCTCTGCCGGTACTCTGCGATGTGTTGTGCAATAAGAAACCAGGGAAACGGGCTGGTGGGCTCTGACACTCGTTTTATTCAGTCTGTCACAAAATAAACATAAACAGGAGAGACATGAGCGGCATACATGAAGAGGTAGTCGACACTTCTGCAGACATGTTCCAGTCAGAATCTCTTTTACCCATCAAATAAGAGTGGTTTTTATCAAAGAAACCAGAAAATAATATGTAAAGAATGTAAAATATCATTCCCAAAACGTTATATTAAATTGACTTAAATAAAAATAAATTAACTGAAATAACTTAAATTATTCTCAGAGGACCCTCATTCATTCATTTCACATGTAAATAGCATCCCCACATATTAACCAGTGGACATATCATAAACGTAATTAACCATCTCCATACCTGTCACAAAATAAACATAAACAGGAGAGACTTGAGCGGCATACATGAAGAGGTAGTCGACACTTCTGACGAGGAGAAAGAAAAAGCGTCACACTCAAACCAAAAACACCGTGAATCGGCTCTCGGCTAATGAAGCGTGTAACGCAAACATTAGCACAAGCTAACGCTAACTAGCGATATTCACAAACTGCTTCGGAGTTACTTTTTACACACACACAATGCAATTAACGGCCGAAAACACTCCCAACAACATCCCGGCATGAACCGCACTGGTCCCGTTAAACAACGGTCTCATAAAACAACATTTTAGTACTTATTAGCGGGAGAGAAGCTTCCACACATCCTACCTGCAGACATGTTCCAGTCAGACTCTGACCAGAACGCGCAGGCGCAGCACCTCAAAACTCCCCGTCATAGCCCCTCCCCTACGTACACACACACACAGAGCTCCCCAAAACAGACAGGCAAAGGAGAAAAACCTTAACATGCGAAAAATAAAACAATAACTGAATTTTTGGTGAAATTATATTAAGGTAAATATCCAACTGTTACACTTATGTAGTATTACCTCTCTCGGATACGGAGAAAAGATTGGGCCGCACCCATATCTCTCAGGATGCGCACAGGCACCCTGCTCTCTGGTACGACACAAATCCCAAATTGATAAATGGAGAGTAATCTGAGTTCTCACTACAATGAGCCACATCAGCAGAACAAACATTCTCAGCCCTCGAGTCACAGTGTGAACTGTTAAGAGATTGCACGGTCATACTAGGCTTACTCTTATTCCTCTATCCTATTTTGTGTCCTGTTCTCTTACAACGGTAACACACAAAATCTGTTTTTACTACCATCGATTAGGGCTGGTTTGTGAAGACAGGGTTTGCCTCTCTACCAACAGGCTTTGACTTACCTTGGAAAGAAAACCTATTCCTCTGAAAGTGGTCACCAGGACGGCTGGACAACATGCTACGATGACAAAATGCATACTCATCAGTCAGAACAGCGGCCTGAGCCAGAGTGGTCACCTTTTGCTAATTTGTATATGTTGCTATCACCTCAGGCACACAGTTCTTAAACTCTTGTAGAAGGACAAGCTCTCTAAGCAATGGCAAGGAGTCCACTTTCTGAGAAGAACACCAACGATTGAACAAATGCTCCTTCTCTCCAGCAAACTCAATGTGAGACTGCCTATCAAATACTTTTATAGTTATGGAACCGCTGCCGATAAGCTTCAGGAACCAACTCATAAGCAAGCAGTATGGCTGTATTTACATCATCATATGACTTTGACTGCTCAGCGGACAATTAGGCCTAGACATCCTGAGCTGCACTTTTTCAAAAGGCCCCTGCACTTTTCCTGTCCAAAAACAATGTTACGCTATAGTAAACAGCGAGACGCATCAAGCACTAGGACCAAGTGGAAAACGGCCGCTCAAGCTGAAGCCTGTTTTCCCTTAGTTTACACCGCACAAGCTCCTCGATTGGCTCTGCCGTTTCTTGTGTGATTTTCCGTCCCCGCTGTCACTCCATCTTGCTTACACACTGGTCTGCTAGTCTGCGGTCAGGAGTCCTACAGGAGTCCGCTACTGTAAACTACCTGGTTCACGTCAGCCAGAAGGATTGTAATATCAAAGGTTTCATTTACATTAACGTTTGAATCGGTGTCCATATGCATGCGTGTGTGTGTATGTGTGTTTGGTAATTAGACACAGCAAGGATGTCTAAAAAAATTATAGTGGACATAAGAGACTTCTTTAGAAGTCAAAGTCTAAGTTACTCAAAGAAATGCGTTACACCCATCCTGCAACACCTTCACTGGCTCCAAAAAAAGCAGCATATCCACTTCAAGATCCTCCTCATCATTTACAAAGCTCTCAATAATCTGATGAATAAAATGTATTATTATTGTTATTATTATTATTGTTGTTTTTTGTTTTATTGTTATTATTAATATTGGATTAGAATTGGGTGATAATGTTTTGCTACATGTTTTACAACCAGTCAAACCAAAAAAAAGCAGTAAACCTAATAGAAAACTACTAGAAAACACAGTGAACTGAAAGAGTTAAGAGTTTTATTAAAAATACTTGTGTCACCCACCTCTGAAATCAAAGTTTCCTGGGGGGGGATTTCACAGGCTTTAAAAAGGATGTCTCCAGTGAGGACTTCCCTCTCTCTCCACCATTTCGCTGTGATTGTGATCATGAATATTGTTGTATTTAGAGCCAGAATGCATTTTGTGCATGTGAATTTGTTTTGAGGCCCATAGTGGTTTATTTAAAAAGCAGCCCGGGTAGGTAGGGGTGAGTAGCCATTTTATTTTGGGAACCTTTTTTTCTCCTGTTTTGTGTTAGGTAGGCAGGTAGGAAGCCTGTCATTTCTTTTCTCATTATTTTCTTTGGTAGGTAAGCTAGTTTCTAAAATAAGAGTTTTGTTTGTTTTGTAGGACGTGCTCACCCTGAAGTCAAGCTACCATTTGAAAATAAATTTGTTTTGGACTGCATCCACCTGTTTTTCGTTATTGCTGGGGGGTTGGGAAAAAACTATATATATATATATATATATATATATATATATAGTTTTTTTAAAGAAAGAAAGAAGGAAGCTTGGATCGTGAGAGGGTCTCGTAGGAGAAATAGAGTGTACAGACCCTTTGGCAAAACCCTTTTTCTGTCCCTGACGATGTTTTATATGAGAGATACAGATTCTCATCGGAGGGAAAGACTTTTCTGTGTCAGCGTAGAGCCTACTGACCACTTTGAATTATGTTCTTATATTTATTTGATTTGCTCCCAAGTCCGTTTTACACCGCCAGGATTGCAGCTGGAAGAATGAGGCTGATATTGTCATAAACTACGTTATGAGAATACATCCAAGCAACACATTCATCATTTTAAAGTTGTATGTTTGGCCATTTATTGCGGAAGGACATCGTAAGAGTTAAAGTGATGGTTTGGAGTGAAATGCACCCTAGGTTATTTCCACCATGACATCCAGCCAAATACCCCCTCGGCAGCATTTTTAGCGATGGTCAGCATTGGTCAAGATAGCCGCTATCAGCCGAATGGCTTAGTACTAGGGCTATAGTACATAGAGTATATCTTGTAAATTACCCCACTAATAATGCATGGAATGTTACCAAACTGCAGTAGTACACATAGGGTATGTTCTCACAAAACGAGGCATTTTAAAGTTTGTAAGTACACCAGGAGTTTATTTAAAAGAACACTCGAAATACTTGTTGAGATGAGAAGCAACGCACATGGTGGGTTGTGGAGGTGCTGGCGATAGACAAAACTGAAGACGGAGACAGAGGAACGCCGCACACTCAGCTCCAGTTGCAGAGAGTTTATTTAGACAACGTTTCAGCCCATTCGGCCTTTGTCAAGTCTAGTGTGTGCAGTGGCAGAGGGAGTGGCTAATGAAGCCTGTGAGCAGGTGCACACCTGCACACCTGCTGTGAATCTGCCATTAATCACATGCAAGTCTTTCACAAGAGAAGCACTCTAAATACAGGAAAGAAAATATATCAAACCCTAAATCCCAAAGGAAAAATATAATACATACTGAAGAAACATTTTTTGTTAGTAAAATAACATGATTAAGGAAACAATATATATACACATATACAGAATAAAGACAAATAAGGAGAAATACATCACATTTAGAAGAAGAATATATGTTGGGACATACTGAAACACATTTGATCAAAATACTTAACACAATCACAAAACCAAACATCCAAAGTGCAATAACGACACATCAAATTCCAGTTAAGACCTTGACTCCACCAGAGACACAGCGACCTGAGCAAAAGATAAGATTGGCACAAACAGCCTGACACAATGCACACAACCCAACGCTCAACCCAGCAACGCTCCTCTGCAATGGACAACAGCGGAAAAAGTGTTCGTGCGTTTGACTTTGTAAATGGGGGGGGGGGGGGGGGGGGTTTGTACTACAACAGACAGTAAAGGACTAATGTACTACAATTCAAAATTGGACAATGTAGAAATAGGACATCCTACGTGTAAAAGACATGTAGCAGCTATAGGCAAAGCGATACAAAAAAATTCCACAGATGGACACTAGACAAGACCATGACCATGTAGCAGAAACCAACAACAAAAATTCAACTACACTCCACGCTACAACAAGAACCAATCAAAGACGCTCAAATGAATCTCAATTGTGATGGATATAGTCATCACTCACCAACTGGCGCATGAGTAATGTCATATGCCGTGGTAGAAGAAACACACACTGGCCTAGAGACAAGACAATAGAGATGGGAGAAGATTCGAGCACCCACTCATATCACCCAGATCCTTTAACTGATCCGGGTGAGTAGAGTCTGCTGTCTCCATTCACCTGGGTCTCTTGCTGCTAACGCCAGTCCAAATATATTAATTCAAACAATTGCTTGCGTGACAGGCTTTTCTCTTTAAAACCTGTAAAATCACATTTTAACATGACTAATACTGGTATAACTCCATCAGTTTACCCTAGCAAGTGGCTGCTAGAAGTTAACACAGACAAGAGAAGGTGGTTCAATGACTTCCAGGAGTTAAACTTAGGCCGTAGCTCGAAGAAGCTGAGGATTTGTTACTGTGTATCACTCCACCGTCACTCGGAGGAGAAGCGCACTCGCTACATGGATCACTCGCTGATTCACCCGATCAGACCAGAAGAGAGGACGACCCGCTGCATGGATCACTGAGTGAAAGTTCTGCCATTACAACAGACTATACTCAATTTGAATGAAAGTGCTTTTTTTTTTTTTTTTACTTCGTACACATATAATGACAACAATAATAACATCAATAAAGTTAAGAGTTACAATAATTAATAATAATTATAGTGTTATCCTTATTTTCCACAAAATTATATGTCACCCTGATCAGTTTGGTGATTGACCCAGAGATCTGTGAGTTAGCACACTGACTCCTATTTACCACCTCTAGTGTATACCCCCCGCCCCCCCCAAAAAAACAAACAAACAAACAAACAAAAAACAATCAGGCAACTGACATTGTGAAGTCCATCTTGTTGTCTCAGCCTCAGTCCATCCAGGTACTCTCATGTTTTCATGGTGCATATTGGAACAACAATGACCAGAATCACAGTGCAGGTGGCTGCTGCAATCAGCGCTCCAATCTTACACACCTTCACCCTCTTAAACTCAGCCTCCTTCCTCCTGAGTAGTGAGTCATAGCCTGGTGTGTAGATGTCCTCCATCCAGTACTCCAGGTTGCTGGGGTTCAGGGACTTCTTTCTCTGATGACAGCAACAAGTTAAAAGGTTACACATGTCTGGGTAGAGTTTTTAAACATACACTCAGGGAGCATTAGAGCTTACCTGAGTTTGACCAGAGTAACCAGGATTGGTGTGCGTGTATATGTATGTTGGTGCGTTAAGAGTTTAGGAAAATTGTTAAAAGTATTACTTTTTTTCCGCATTCATAAAAAACTGTGAAAGATCTCAATAATCCAGGTCCTGGTAATCTCTGAAAGCTTTATCGTAGGCAACTGGACAGCCTACAGATAACACATAACAATCACTGCTGGGATAAGGTTTGTAGTAGTGTCTGTGGGTACAGGGTCTCAATTATGAAAACAAAACAATTGCTATGAGGTCAGTCTGACTCGGTGCAATATGGACTCAATAATAATAGTGCAATAAAACTGTACATGCAAAAACAATAATAATTTCTTTGTTTAATCCGTATATTTATATTCTCTACATTTGTTATTGTTCAATTTGTAATGGTGTTATTAAGTACTCATGTAAGTACTCGGTATCATCATAAGTACTGAAATTTAAATATTTTCACATGGTCTGGAAAGGGTGGTATTGGTACGTCCCTATTTAAATCTCATTGCTTATCTCATTGTACCAATAGCAAACCCAACTCCCATCTCAGTTTTATGACTGGATATAGGTATGATCTATATCTGCTAGAGAGATGTACTGACACAGGTCAAGAACCATTTCAATTAATATCTGCTCCATTTATCTTGGTGCAAAAAAGGTCACAGGGGATGAAATGTGTGTTCAATGCCTGCTGAGACAGTTTGACATTTCAACATGCTTTCACGAAATAACAAAACTGAAAGAAGAACTGCAATGGAAAAGTTACTAGTTATTTGGGTCTTAGAGAGCAATATGAATGTCGTGACGGTGATGTGCTGGAACATGTACTCTGGGATATGAATATATCACTGTACTCTATCACCATACATTATTCCACATATGTGACCGGCCACGGCAAAACCAGGAACAAGTCTCCCCAGAGGCATTTTGTGTCATTCACAGATTTTGAAAGTGTAGTTTCTAAGCATTCCAATGATGTCTAACACATTGCACATCTGATCATATTTGAAGAAGTTTTGGCCATTTGAATGTATGCCCTTCTGAAAACCTTTTACAAGCAAACTGGCCTAATAGATTTGCAATCTCACCTCACCTCACCTCACCTCACCTGGTGAGGAAGGAAACACAATGGTGCTCATTTGCATTTCATTCAGGTAAGATGTCACTTGTCAGTGATATCTGGTATATTTTAGCCTGCAGGGCACAAAGTATTGTAGTGGTTTGAACAATGGTTATCAAAAGCAGTTATCATGTAGTTTATGTTGATGTGGTGTTACATTTACATTAAGGTCATTTAGCAGACGCTTTGCCCAAAGCGACTTACAATAAGTACATTTTTCAAAAGAAAGAAACCACAATTTATCATTGCAAATAAAGTAAGAGCTAAAAAATAGAGTGTTTAGTCCTCGTCCGAGTAAAGTAGTAGCTGTTCAGCAAACATACCTTAAGAACAACAGTGCTTAGTGTTATTTTTTACTGGACTGATCAGAATTAGAAGGTACTGTATTAAAATGGAAATGCTTAAAGTGTACAATGTAAACATTGGAGGAAAGAAAATAACAGTCAGTTCTAGAATTTAGTGAATTTAGTCCAGGCTGTTGGAGAAAGGGAGAGGCTGTGCATAAGGGCTAACTTAGCAAGCAAGAGGCTGTGAAGGAGAGTCCAACTAATGGTGATATCACATCCGAATCCTCTTCTTCTGTACACTCTTCTGTGCTGTGACCCTTGGCGCTGGGACTGTGATGTTTTTTGCCTCGTCAGCACAGAAAGGCCTGATTTTTTTTCATAAAGATAGGTCTGCCTGTCAATGTTCAGTCCAGGTGGGGCCAGGACAGGAAGACTGTCCACAGAGGACAGAACCACTTAATTGCGCAGTAGCTGAAACACGTTCTGCATCACAGTAAGTTCTTGCAAGCACCATCAGCAACATCAAAGCTGTGATAGAGAAAGCACATAACATGACATTTTAAAAAAACTGTTTTCTCATAAAACACCATCATGTCCATGGAATTATTTTTTATATACACAATGTGAAAGTTTCAATATAAATAACTGAAGTGCTGATAACTCTTGATCTGTGGGAGCCTTCGGGAGTAGCTTCTGCCAGTGGAAGGTCTTGACTAACACTCTGCCATCTGCCATTCCAACAAGCTGTGGGATATTGAGGTGACTCTCAGGATAACTGTTTTCCACTACCTGATGAAAGCAAGGACCGCAAAGGAAGCAAGGGGACAATCGAGGACATACTGCAGTAGGGTTGAGAGAGAAATCCGACCGGCATCCGCTGCATTTACACCGTTAATGTGTCATCATTGCACAAAGTGCAGTGGTAAATGATGTGTCATAAATAGTACCTGCTGTGCAAAATCAAAATGCATCCTGATCTTCTTGCTTGCTGATGGGGAGGGACCAAAAGACAACTTAGAGTCAGCACATTTCACACAGCCCTCTCTTTTTGCACAAGGGCAAGAGGATCATGTTGCTTCATGACCACTTGAGATTTTCTATCATCTGGGAGGTTTGCACTTCGTACCAGCTGCTCGTTACTGTTTAGGCGTTGCCAGCAGAGATCTGTACGTGGCCTGTAGCTTCTGATGTGTGGAAGAAGCTGGTTCCACAGTGCTTTGAAGCTTGATTTACAAACTGCACGCTCACCTGAAAAACAGATATTACTTACGGTTAATTATACTTTAATTGACAATAGTGCATCGCATTACAATTCAAAATCAATTTTTACACATACCTTAGCAGACTTCATGTAGAGACGCCAGACTGAGGCCTTAGACACATGGGGCCCTAGTTTCGTAGACCAGGCACAGTCAGCTTTCAGCGCACCTGCGCCGCGCCGACGGGGTGTGTCCGCCTGCACTTTGCAAGTTTCGTGCACCGCGCAGGCTCGCGCAGGCACACCTCCCGTCTCGCCCACCGGCGCAAGTGGGAAAGAGGGAGGAGAAGAAGGCGTGAGTGGGAGACGAGGAGGAGACGAGGCGTGGACTGGGATTAATACAGCCGATTCAGATGTTCACCAATCAAATGAGCTCCTTTCCTCACCTTTAATGCATTAGGGGAGGTTCAGTGCAAGATCCGTCACTTGACAACCCGATGAAAGAAGCAACGCCGCCGCTCGCATCACGCACTGTGCGTGCGTATCATAATAATAACAATGCCGATATTATAAAAAACAGGAGAGAGAGAGGGAGATGTTTTGGTCCGAGAGGATGAGTTTCCGTTTCGCGTGCCATCCGCCTTTGATCTGACGTCAGATGTGACGGGACAATCTATATAGATATAAAATTCACGTGTTGATTCAATTAGTTGCATTAAATAGTGTTTGTTGTGATTATGTATTGCATTTAAATGTGCCTGGAACTGTGGAAACCTGCCTGTGAGGTCTCGGTGACGTGTACGCACTGCGCGCCGTCAGCCAAACTTCCACTGCGCCAGCTGTGATTCGCATTGAATGAATGGACTTTATTTACGCCTTGCGCCTTGCGCTGAAAGTAGACCAGGTTGGAGCTGGCGAGCTTTCAGTGCAGTCTCGGCGAGGCTTTTTGCCACGAAACTTCCGCTACGCCAAGCTGAATCTGTGACGCCTCCCCCTGCTGCGCCAACATACCCATCTTGGCGCAGGCGATCCACCAAACTGCCAAACTGACGGTGCGCAAGGCTGCGCGGGTCGAAACTTGCATTGCGCCGGTTTCGACACCCTGCGCCGCCCTGCGCTGCGCCACGAAACTAGGGCCCAATATGTTATCTTCCTTATGATATAAAGAAAAATGCTAATCATATTTTGAATAATTTCATTTTAATGCATTCATTTGGGGAATTTTGAGAACCAAAATATGATATATCGTTTCCTAACCAATTTCTTACAAACTGCTGGTTCTGATCCAAATGTTGACATACTAAATGGGGTTGAGGAGTTTAAGCATTCAAGAAAAGATGAAAACAAAAATGACTAAAACACAGTGCTGAGCCTATACTATTAGTTTAATATGACTATTATTATTATTATTATGACTATCATTATTATTAATAATAATAATAATAATAATAATAATAATAATATAAGTGGGTGACTATTCCTCAGCCTTCCTTGGTGTTTTGGTTTTGACTGAAGCCTCGTTTACATATGTCGCCACTCGCCCATCTCTGAGCGACAGCTGTCAATGAATGTGAATGTGTTCTAGCGAAATGTGGACAGGCGATGCGATGTGAGCAGGTACGGAGATAAAATAACTTTAACTTTCTGCGATGCGAGTGAAGCAAGTACCAATCGGAATGTAGAATAGAGATGATTGACAGTTGACGTCAACAGAGAGTTGCCGCTTGAAGTCGCCGCTGGCGGCAGTGACATTTTTTTGCCAGCGAGTAGAATTCACCGAGAAAGCGAGTGACGGGCGAGTAGCGACGTATGTGAACGGGGCTATACGCGCCGTCAAACTCACCAGCTGAGGGGGGGTCGGCGCGGGAGACGCCTTGCCATGGCGACGGGGGAAAACAGTGTTAAGTGTACTAATTAATTCCAATTGTCTGTGATCTGATCCTGTATTAATGCGTATATTTTTTTAAGGTAAAAGGGGTAGGGGTATATAAGCTTTGGCTTCAACCTACACCCTTCCGGTTGTAAGCTTGATACGTACCAAATTAATTAATTAATTAATTAATTAATTAATTAATTCACTTATCAACCCCCCTTGGATGATTCCCTCTGAATTCTGCTCCTATGAGAAGTGTAATGGGTTTGCAACCTATTTTAATAACAAAATTACAGCTATCAGGGATAATATAACATCTCCTACACATGTTAACGATGCATGTCTTGGTGAATGTAGTAGGCCTATTGGCACTCTCCATAGTTTTACTCAACTATACCAGGGTGAGCTGGAAGAGACTGTCCAACAGCTTAGTTCTGCTACATGTGCTCTAGATCCTGTACCAACAATGCTTTTAAAGAAGGTTTCCACCTGCATGGCATCTGACATCCTTGGCATTGTTAACACTTCTCTTCAGTCTGGAAATCTTACCCAGTTGTTTAAAGCATGCTATTGTTTCTCCACTGGTGAAAAAAAGCTAACCTTGATGCTTCTGTCTATGAAAGCTATAGGCCTATCTCAAACCTACCATTTCCAGGCAAAATACTAGAGAAGGTTGCATATAAACAACGTCTTAGTTTTCTGTCTTTAGACAAACTTTTTGACATCTATCATTCTGGGTTTAGAGCTAACCACAGTACAGAAACAGCCCTTGTCTGAGTTGTCAACAATCTCAAAATCACCACAGACAATCACAAAGTTTCTAGTGCTATTAGATCTTAGCGCACCATTCCATACCGTTGATCATAGTATCCTTCCACAACATCTCGAACATGTGGTTGGTCTTAAAGGCTCAGTTCTTAATTGTATTTCATCCTACCTAAACGGGGTAACATTCTCTGTCTCCATTGAAAACTTCTCCTCAGAATTCATTAGCATTTCACATGGGGTACCTCAGGGTCTAATTCTTAGTCCCTTGCTCTTCAATTTGTTCATGATTCCACTTCAGTTTATTATTCAGCAATTTAACATCTCTTATCACTCATATGCTGATGATACCCAAATATATCTATCTCCTCTGATGATCCCAGCCCACTCAATGACCTTTTCGAATCCATTGATAGTATCAGAACTTGGACGGCTCAGACCTTTTTGAAGTTAAATGAAAATAAGACTGAGATCTTACGAGTAGGCCCTAAGGCCCTGAGAGCTAAGTTTCATCTCTTGTTAACATCCCTGTTAGCAACTTTGTGTGAGGATGTCAGAAATTAAGGTGTATCTCTAGATGCGGATCTTAACTTCCAGAAACATGTTTTAAATATCTCAATATCTCTTAGAATAATTTCTAAAGTCAGATGCCTCCTTTCCCAACATGACTCCATAAAATTAGTACATGCTTTTATCTCAAGTCGATTAGACTACTGTAATGCTCTTTTCGCTGAGTAACAAAACAAACATTAAACAATCTTCAAATAATAAAAAATGCCGCTGCCAGCGTGCTAACAAAATCTGAACATATATCCCCTGTATTAAAATCACTCCACTGGCTCGAATGCAAAATTGCTTCTTAGACTTGACAACTGGTATTGGATAAAAGGGGGTAAACAATTTCAAAAGTAAATGTACATTTTTGAAATATGTACATATTTAAAACATTAAGTCACTGTTTTAAATAAATATACATGTAAACTTAATGTCACTGTTTTAAATGAAAATACATGTACTTCAGTAGCCTGTATATGACGTTCATGCAGGGGACGGGTTTGGAGTACTGCTCTTCATCTTCTACATATAGCAGACCGTCACAGTGAGATAACTCTCTGTTAGAGCTCCAACTACACGGGTCAGTGCTAGAATGTGCTTTAGCCAGTTCCACGTCGATGCCTTTCTGTTGTTTTATTTGAATTAATTAATAATATCAATATTATTTTGAGAACTGTTGCATCCTTAAAATATATATAATAATATTATATATATATATACAGTACAGACCAAAAGTTTGGACACACCTTCTCATTCAATGAGTTTCCTTTCTTTTCATGACTATTGACATTGTAGATTCACACTGAAGGCATCAAAACTATGAATTAACACATGTGGAAATATGTGCTTAACAAAAAAGTGTAAAACAACTGAAAATACGCCTTATATTCTAGTTTCTTCAAAGTAGCCACCTTTTGCTCTGATTACTGCTTTGCACACACTCTGCATTCTCTTGATGAGCTTCAAGAGGTAGTCACCTGAAATGGTTTTCACTTCACAGGTGTGCCCTGTCAGGTTCAATAAGTGGGATTTCTTGCCTTATAAATGAGGTTGGGACCATCAGTTGTGTTGTGCAGAAGTCAGGTGGATACACAGCTGATAGTCCCACTGAATAGACTGTTAGAATTTGTATTATGGCAAGAAAAAAGCAGCTAAGTAAAGAAAAACGAGTGGCCATCATTACTTTAAGAAATGAAGGTCAGTCAGTATGAAAAATTGGGAAAACTTTGAAAGCGTCCCCAAGTGCAGTCGCAAAAACCATCAAGCGCTACAAAGAAACTGGCTCACATGAGGACCGCCCCAGGAAAGGAAGACCAAGAGTAACCTCTGCTGCGGAGGATAAGTTCATCTGAGTCACCAGCCTCAGAAATCGCAGGTTAACAGCAGCTCAGATTAGAGACCAGGTCAATGCCACACAGAGTTCTAGCAGCAGACACATCTCGACAACAACTGTTAAGAGGAGACTGTGTGAATCAGGCCTTCATGGTAGAATAGTTGCTAGGAAACCACTGCTAAGGACAGGCAACAAGCAGAAGAGACTTGTTTGGGCTAAAGAACACAAGGAATGGACATTAGACCAGTGGAAATCTGTGCTTTGGTCTGATGAGTCCAAATTTGAGATCTTTGGTTCCAACCACCATGTCTTTGTGCGACGCAGAAAAGGTGAACAGATGGACTCTACATGCCTGGTTCCCACCGTGAAGCATGGAGGAGGTGTGATGGTTTGGGGGTGCTTTGCTGGTGACACTGTTGGGGATTTATTCAAAATTGAAGGCATACTGAACCAGCATGGCTACCACAGCATCTTGCAGCGGCATGCTATTCCATCCGGTTTGCGTTTAGTTGGACCATCATTTATTTTTCAACAGGACAATGACCCCAAACACACCTCCAGGCTGTGTAAGGGCTATTTGACCAAGAAGGAGAGTGATGGGATGCTGCGCCAGATGACCTGGCCTCCACAATCACCGGACCTGAACCCAATCGAGATGGTTTGGGGTGAGCTGGACCGCAGAGTGAAGGCAAAAGGGCCAACAAGTGCTAAGCAACTCTGGGAACTCCTTCAAGACTGTTGGAAGACCATTTCAGGTGACTACCTCTTGAAGCTCATCAAGAGAATGCCAAGAGTGTGCGAAGCAGTAATCAAAGCAAAAGGTGGCTACTTTGAAGAACCTAGAATATAAGACATATTTTCAGTTGGTTCACACTTTTTTGTTAAGTATATAATTCCACATGTGTTAATTCATAGTTTTGATGCCTTCAGTGTGAATCTACAATTTTCATAGTCATGAAAATAAAGAAAACTCTTTGAATGAGAAGGTGTGTCCAAACTTTTGGTCTGTACTGTATATATATATATATATATATATATATATATATATATATATATATATATATCACATATATATATGCTGTATGTCAATACTTTATTTATGTCAATGCTTTATTTTGGGATAGGGACAGTGCACATTGCACATTAATGAACAGCGATAATTACCTATCTCTGTAAATATGCCGGATTATAGCAAATATATAGATATAGATAGATAAAATACAAATAGAACAGACAAGACACAGCGCAATACATTACATACTCAGAAGGACACCAGACCCAGACAGGATATAACAATGAAATAAAAAGTAATCTGTAATTTGAATCAAGTTGAGTCAGTGGTCGCACTTTTGATTTGATTTAAGCCACTGTTTCAGTTGTCCTTTAAGAGAGGAATATGTGGGGCGTTCCCTTATTGTAGAGGGAAGACTATTCCAGATTTCACTCCCTACAACAGACAACACAATCTTCCCAAATCCAGTACGCCTGTGGGGGATCTCCCAGTCTCCTCTAACACGAGCCCTGGTGCTCATACCTTCCAGAGTCCTTTTCTTTATGAATTCATTCAGTGGTGGTGGAGCAAGACCATGGAGACCTTTATACACACAACAAGCAAATCTAAATGTTTTAAAATTATGGAAACATAAAAAATTATGTTTTTTAAGAGTCTTGCAGATGTGGTAGGAGAAGGGTTTTTTTATCCAGAGTCTTTAGGGCTCTTTTATAGAGAGAGTCTATTGGTTTGAGTGCTGTCGTACATGCCAGTGACCAGCTCGTTAAGCAGTAGTCTATATGTGAGAAAATCATACAATGTAAAAACATCAAAGCTGCACTGCTGGTTAATGAATTCCTAATCTGTTTGAAATGTGCCAGGTTGTATTTGACAGAGTTAGACACTTTTTTGATGTGTTTCCTGAATGAGAGTGTCGAGTCCAGAATAACTCCCAAGTATCTGAACTCGCTCACCAAAGGGAGTTCCTCCCCTCCCAATGCGTGTGTGTGTTGTGAAAAATTCCACTTTTTAGAATTGGCCTTAGTTCAATTCAGGAATTGGAATTGGAATTGAATTGTCTCCGCCCCCACAGGATGTTAAATTTGATTGGAGTTGGGAATAACAGGAAGTGGAATTCAATTCATGGCAATTCAATGTAATTACACACAAAGAGAAAGAATGTATTGAATCCTGTGAATGGTCCTAATTTTATAAAGCGCTTTTATCCAAAGCGCTTTACAGTACTTTGGAAATGTAAGTGATCGCTATAATTATCCATTATCAATGTGGTATATTTTACAGTATTTTCATTACTTTATCAATGCAATATAATTTGTTGACTTGATTAATTTTATAATTTGGATTACAAATGGATTACATTTAACTAGTCACATATTTTCCATTTTTGACCCTGCATACATTTTTCCTCAAAAAATGTATAATGATGGGAAGTTCTTGACAAAAATACCCCCTCCATGTTGTTTAATTTGTTTAAACCCAATAATATTTTTATTTCAAAGTAATTTAATCACACAAAGTCATGGTAAATGCAAATATAATTTATTCTGATACAAAACTCACTGAGCAACAGTATTGCATCTAATTCTCAATAGATCCTCAAACAAACTCATCATTGAGTCTGCATCTTTCTGGTCTGAATATCTTTCCTGCTACACTAAAAATTCTCTCAACAGGTGCAGAGGAAGCAGGCATGGCAAGATATTTACATGCAAGTTGAGTGAGGACAGGGAAATGGCCATGTTTTTTTTCCCAATAGATTAAAGGATCAACGTTTTTATTGCAAGTGGTCTTCATGTTTTTCACAGCGTGACATAGCCCCCTGACACAAGGGATGACAAAGCTTGAGGGTTACCCTTTTCTCAATCTGTCTGTTGCTTCTTCAAAGGGTTCCAACAGCTCACAAATCTCCTGTATTATTTTAAGCTCATGTGATGTCAGCTGGATGGGGAAAGAATTGTCCTCCTGCTCCTCCTCCTTCTCACTGCCAACATGTATTGGTGGGAAGAGTGTGAATGCCTTGATCATGTTGGAGGCATTATCTGTCACAATAAATGAGATTTTGTTCTGAATGTTGTAATTTTCAAGAACATCATCATACATTTTGGAAATGTTATCAGCCGTATGCCTCCCTTTAAAACGCTGGCAGCTAAGTATTACACTCTGCATCAAAAAATCTATTATGAAATGACCAGTCATTCCAAAGAATGACCTCAGTGATCGTTTTGACCATAGATCAACTGTAATGCAAATATGCACAGCTTATTCCATCAGTTGAATAAGATGATTTTTTATAATAGAGAGCTCTTCTTGGGGGCATTGTGAAGGAGGGTTGGGCCAAATGCAGCATGTAAATGAAATCCTTATTTTCAACAGTGGAGAGAGGGAGGAGACCATTTGCAATGTATGTAACAACACCATCAGTCAGAGCTATTTGATGCTGATCAGTGATGGGCCACTTGCTAGAACCTGGTGTGTCTGAGGGATGCCCATGCTGGATTCTCCGACTGCTGGTTCCAGAGTCCATCAATGATTCAGGATGATTCTTCTGTAGGGAAACAGAGTAAATTAATATTCCCTCAATGAAGATGAAGAGAACAATGAGTTCTATTAATTCAACAACTGACACAACTGTTTTCTTGATTGACAAAAAGTGTTAAGTGTGCTTGCATGCTTCTAAACACATCCATTGTTTTGGGTAACACCTTACAAAGTACCATACATAATGTAATCATATTTGGCTTTGAGTTAGGTAGAACATTCATTTTAATGTTACTGTTGTGAATGTGAGTTCAAGTTGTGTTAAGACCCGGTATGCCAGGCTCTTGTGTTTTCCTTCAGGTAGAGTTATTCTAGAGAATAAGAAGAATCCTAACTTAGGTAATGCATCACAATTTATTGAAGAAATAAGATCATGTGTAATTCACTTTCTTGAGTGGTGACTCCTGCACTGATTTTATCAAAAAATTTGAATAGCATAGCGTCAGGAGGTGGATTTCAAAATAAAAAGTGGACAAGATTGATAACTTACCTGTAGATGGCTTTTGAAATTTGAAGTAGCCTTGATGGTGCCACAGACTGCAGTACTGCAGTGCTTGCATACAGCTTTGAGGTTTCCAGTTGTAGTTTGAATTGGTTCATCAAAATGAACTAGTGCAGATGGCTTACTATAATTTTCCATTATGCTGTTATTACACTTGTCAATTTGTCAAGTATATCAATCTGACCGTACTGTATGTAATAAGACTTCAGAATTTTCAGTTCAGCCCTGAGCAACAGGTTTCAAACAAAGCTTTCAAACAAAGGCCCACCATTTTGTAGGCCTATTAGTTAAAGCAAAGAATTATGGGAAATTGAGTCTTTTTTTAATATGAATGAATATCCTTTGTAATTTACTGTACAGCTTTGCTGTTTAATCACTGCACTTAAATTAAGTATATGAATTTATTTTAATTTCATTCAATTCCACTTTATTTAAGTCAAATTCAAATTGCAATTCTATCTTCTGATTCTGTTTTAAATTCAAATTCACTTTCACATTCAAGAATTGAATTGGAATTTCTGAGTCATTCTCAAATAAATTCTGAATTTGGCACAAGCCTGGTGTGTGTGTGTTTATCCTGTGTATAAACATCTATCAAATGAGCCTGCAATTTCAACCTTTTTCAAGTGCAAGATCTGTTTCACTCTCCGCCACTGCACAAAGAATCTTGTTTTACAATGTTCATGGTGCATTCAGCTGTAGTTCATCAACAAAATAAATTGAAAATATAGATGACTGTTTTCAGGGCATGAAACCAAAAAACAATCTATACTCCATCATCATCATCATCATTAATACCTACTGTTTGCATATATTATATAGTGAATATTCATCTTTAAACATCTTCTTAGAACAATAATAATCATCATTTAAACTTAATGTCTCTACCTCTTTGGCTTTGGAGTGACTGTCTTCTTTTCCTACATCCTTGTCCTCACAGTAGGAGACCAACCTCCAGTCCCTTGGAGAGTTGGTGATGCTGACCTTTGACTCAGTGATAGTGTCCTTGCTGAATGGGCGTAATGACCTCCTGGTGAACATGTTCGACTTAAGGGCTTCCGCCCTGAGACTGTCACCATTACTCCATTCTCCTGAGCAACACCCGTCCCCTAAAGAGCCAGCATCCATCTTGACATTGTGACCGGTGGTGGTACTCTTGAAAACTAGAGGTGAGAGGGTGGTGTCGGTATGAGGGTTGTCAGGGGGGATGCTGGATGCCATCTCCCTGTGTGTCCCAGTGGCCTCAGGCTCCTGGATCTTCTCATCCAGCTTGTTGAGCTTGGAAACAACCTGGGAGATCTGACTGCGGTCCACCATGAGTGACTCCAGCTTCTTCTCGATCTCACCGATCCTCACGACCAAATTGCACACACTTGACTTGAGCTCATCTTCTGTGTTTTCCAGTGAATGGTAAAGGCGGTCCAGCTTGGACTTGGCTAGTTTGACTGTGTTGCATTCAGGGGAGCTGTCGCCGTCAGTCTTCAGTGTTGCCTCAGAAAGAGACCCATTACTGTTGTAGCATGATGACTGGATGATGCTTAGAGAGTCACAAAAGCTCATATCATCCAGAAAACGAAAGATGTCGCTGATGTCATCACTGACAACCTCAGATTTGTCGATGCAGTATCTGAAGGCATGTCGTTCTCTGTCGCTGTAGTTGGCTGAGTAAACCTTAAGCTTCTTCTGCTCTGTCTTAGTCCCAACACTTAAGCAGCTGGCCCCTCCTTGAAAAGACAAACTATTTTTGTCCCTGAAACTTTTGGCTGCTTCACTCTTCTCCAAACCTCCTGACTCACTCGCTATCAGTCCTCCATCTTTGTTTTTCATTCTGTTACTTTTCTTTGCTGCAACCTTTTCTTTTGGGCTCTGGAACTGCTGCACGCTGTCGTTGTTTTTGATGGTGACATTACGATGATGGCTTTCTTTCAGTGGTTTGCTGTTGGGAAATGTCCTGTCAAAGTCTGGCGGTCCCTCTTCTGTGTTGAGACTAAAGCTCTTCATTGGCCACGGTCGCTGCTTCCTGCCTTCAGAGACAGTGGTTGGACCAAAGTACGTGGATGCCTGCAGCTCATCCAGGCTCTCGTGCTTCACCCGCCGTCTTTCCTGAAGGTGGAAGTTAGGCTCAAAATATGGGTTGCTGTAGGGCAGTTCAGAGCTGTGGTTGAAGAAGCCTGCAGGTCTGTGGTGGTCTTCAGCAGCCTTACTGGTCTGTCTGGCCTCACAAGTGATCACCTGCAACAGTCACACAGAAGAGCCATCTTTGAACACATTGAACACATTTTACTCTGTAAAGGGTCAAGTTGTGTTGGTTGGAACAATAAGACTGACATCTCCTGGTAAATGGTTGAGTGCGAGATGCTGAAAGGGTTTGAGAAGGTAGAAATATGAAAGGGACAGTACTTTGTGGTGACATAATCACTTGAACTTGATGACAATGAAACATGTTATACTTGTGGGTTTTTATTTTTCATTTTTACTTCCTGATCTGAACGTCTTCCAGGCTCTTGTCTTACCAGACTCGTTTTTGTTAAAGCAGCTTCAATGAGCAACATTGAAATAATTGATTGATGAATAAACCAGGTGTGATATAACCTCCAATTGCATTCCTCTGATTTCATGTGTAATGTTATCTTAAATCCTTAATGTTTCTGTATGAATTGAATACATCAGTCCGAATACCCATATGTCATCCTCTTAGCTAATCCTATTTATCTGTAGAAATTTGGACTGAAATTGTTCATAAAGTGCTCAAAATGTCCGAGATATCAAGGACTCGATGATTAGACAGTTGAACCAAACCAAACCATTTAAAGAGTTTGTGGGAAAATGGGGATATGTGGTATGGGGTATGTATAAAATAAAGCATTCATACCTCATCCATAGATTAAATCAGAGCAGGAATTATAAATCTGTGTCCGTATCACGGAATAGTACTACATGTCCCACCTGTGATATATTTATATATATATATAATATATTTATGATATATATATATATATATATATATATTATATATAATATATATATATATATACTCTAAATTGCCCGTAGGTGTGAATGTGAGCGTGAATGGTTGTTTGTCTCTACATGTTGGCCCTGTGATAGACTGGCGTCCTGTCCAGGGTGTACCCTGCCTTCGCCCAATGACAGCTGGGATCGGCTCCAGCCCCCGTGACCCTAAAATACAGGATAAGCGGTAGAAAATGGATGGATATATATATATATATATATATATATATATATATATATATATATATATAAACTTTAACAACCAACAAAAATGTAACCACAGCCAGTTAACTGCCACTCTCTAGTTTTCATGCTATTAAGTGCAGGATATAGAATATTACATATTATATCTGTTTCTCTGCAGCGGTGTAAAGTAACAAAGATCATTGTTGAATCATTCATTTTATATTACCTCATTTTTCCACTTCTGTCACGCTGCAGTAAGGTTTGTCTTGTCTTGGTTTTTGTCTTGTGAAATTTCCTGTTTTTGTTGAAAAGTAACTCCCCTCTCGTTTCAGGTCATTTGTGTGGTGGAAATTGGTTTATGATCACCTGATGAGAAATTAAAATACAACTCCTAACAGAGCTTTTAGTAATTCATTCTATAAAGAATCCAAAACAGGCTAGCAGTCGCTACAGACAGACTGTAAACAGACAAAGTCTAATAAGTCAAAGCCCTCGCAAACAGGGTGTCCAAGCGGACCGCATCACCGACATACAGCTTCAGAGCAAACTATCTGGCCAGATAGGGGCAGACTCCTTAAGAGTCTGACCAATTCTTCAGTCTTGAGAAGGGCTTTTTATACAGTTATTTGTGATGTGTCATCAGAGAAGCATTGTTCCGTTGTTTGTGTAGACGGAGAACTTTGTCCAGAATGTGGTGTTTGAACCACTCATCAGTGTCCATAGATCCATATTGACTTGCCAGCTGTGCTGGTGTCACAAGATGCATTTTACAACTCATGTAACACATGACATGACATAAGTGCAGAATACAGGTTACCTCATGACACTTGGAATAGTATGAGTTAAAACTACTCAAACTACTAATTACACTATAATGAACTACTAAATGAAAAATTCCCATCACAACTTGCCCTTCCTCATGTGTCCCTGGTCTGACGTCATACCTGATCCCTGATTGTTTCCAACTGTTTCCCATTATTGCAATTATTTACCATTTGTCAATATAACAAAAAAATCCCATTGTCTCCGTAAAGATAAATGACAGAAAGTGTATATGCACCAGAATCTGAAGCCTCTACAAATAGGGATGCGCCGATACCACTTTAGTTCATATACTTACATTTCAGTACTTGCAGATACAGAGTGATATCAGTACTTAATAATACCGTTACAGTTCTAACCATAACTTTGAAATCATTCCGCTTTGTTTGGGTTTTCCTGATGCAAACAGAGCTTGCCGTAGGATTATTAATAATTATTTACATTATATATTTAACCATGTTCACAGACAAATAAGCAGACGTTCACTCTGACTTCATACTAAGCCTCACTCTCTCTCTCTACCTCCTTCCCGGCTGGATACTCACTAATGTGAGAGGTTAACGTCACGTTGATGCAGTGGTGTCCGTGCCATAGTTGTTTTATGAGGCTGCTTGTTTATTGATTGTTCCATCTTTGTTTTTTTATACTAGAACATCCCATACAGGGAGCCAAAAGTGTTTAAAAAAAACTTGTGTTGTATGTATGTATGTTAAAAGCTTATTATTTACAGAATACATAGCATATTTCAAATGTTAAATGTTTGATTACATATATGAAAAAAATCAAGTAATCTTTAGAAACTCCTAAGGTTCTGAATGTATTTTTCCTTAGTTAAATAATAACGTAATGTTTTCTTTAGGACAACACACTTGTAACAACAGTAGACGTACATGAACATTGTTCCTCCATCTCCTATGTCCTTCAACAGTATACTTTGAATAAAGACACTGACCTGTGGTGAGAAGGACACACAGTTGTGGAAGTCCTCCTTGAAGACATCTCTCTTCTGGACGCAGGAGTAGACAGAGAATGTCTCTGGATGTTGCAGGAACTCCTGGTCCATAGTGGATTCACTGTCCAAGTTCATGGGAAAGTAGGTGCTCTGCATGTGGCAGGATGGAGAACTGGAACACTGCGGTGGATGGTGCAGGTTGTCCAGAGAGATGGATTGGCACTTCAGGTCCTTGCTGATGCCAAGGAAAAAGTTCTCGTCTGAGGAGGGAATAAACTGGTTGCACTCTGATGATTTAGGACAGGGAGACCCACCCTGCGGGGGGCAGTGAGGATAATGAGGATTATGATGATGGTGGCAGTGATCATAACCGTGTCCTCCATCACATTCCTGAAATGTATAGGCATCATCCTTGTGGTTCTTGGTTCTCTGCACTATGGGGAGCTTGTCTTTGGAGATGCCTCCGTTCATCTGGATCAAGTTAAACATGGTGATGATGTCTGCCACCACCTTGAGCTTCTTGGATTGCTGTTCCTTCATGGAGCAGCGCATCTTGTCCTTGAAGAGGGTGGCGGGGAAGGCCGGGTCCAGACAGGCCTCGTAGAAGAGCAAACTGCGGAGTTTGGCCAGCTGCACCAGGTCAAATCGAGTGCACAGCAACTTACACAGGTCCTGGAAGGACATGGAGCTATCTTTGGTATCCAGCTCATCAAGGATCTGGACCAGAAACACAGAGTACTGTGGTAGAGAGTTCATGGCTGCTGGATCTTGTCTACAGAGGAGATCGTACTTCTAGAGAAGCTGGACACCTGGAAACACACATCTTAATGTTTATTCAGTGTTAATGTTTGACAGGACACAAATTAAAGTATCAAGCTCACAAAAACACGCCAGAGACTGTCACACTGCTTTTAAAGATTTTGATTATATTAAACAGTTAGAATAAAGATTATCATTAACGTAAAACCTTCATAACCACACCGATATTCACTGAGTGAACATGCGAGTCAACACCACCGGCTGTAGACCGTCTAATAGATGAGTGTATATGACCACTTTTGGATTTCTGCTATTGCTTGATTGTGCTGTCAAACAATGTGTAAATTAGTACCGTGTAAAACGAGTGAAATGTTTGTATTTGCTTCAACGCAGTTTTCACGGTGCATGATGACGACGCAAAGATTATATAAAAGACACCTTATGCATCACTCTCTCTCTATCCGTTGGATCCAAGGGCAGCTACAATGAGATTTAAAAGCTGCTCAAGAACTTCTAATAGAGGTTTAACATCAGCAGTAGACAGTCTTATAGAGGTTTAAAATGAACTGTAAACAGTCTAATAGAGGAAGTTTAACATCATATTTAGACCCTCTTGTGCAGGCCTCACTAGCTGATGCTGCCGGCTTTCCAACCAGATAAACAATCTGGAACAAAAAATTCAAGGGGACAAAGTCGTAGATTTCCATGAAGTTTACTGAGACTGAGACTAAAACTGGAAACACAATACATACACGGTGTCAGAACTATTACACCACCAATTCATGTACACAACAAGTTACGATACCTGTCCTCAAAATATAGCATGGGAGCCTAGCCACTTAGCAATTTAGCAACCGATCAATATCTGCTTCAAAATTACTAAAATCACATTGTGCTGGATAGCTCAGTGCTAGAGATGGCACCCCATATACCAAGGCTGGCCTCTTGACCGGCGGCCCTTTTTGTGTGTCGTCCCCATCGCTCCCCCCTTTTGGATCAGGAAAAGGAGTGAGCTATGTGAATCAAATGTCCTACAGTTGCGAAAAGGGTGCTGAACTTGGAGAAACATTCAAACCTTTGAGACTGCAGTATGTCTCTGGCAACATGTGTAAGACTTGTCATCACTTGGGGACGTATTTCAGAGTTGGAGGCAAGGTCAATGAGGTCAAAGGTATCTTGGGACTTGGATTGGTGCAAGGGCGCCTTCAGAAAAAGAAAGGCTGGCCCTATGAACCACTTTGTGCTGCTAAGGAGGGATCTCGATCCAATGTCGACTGGATTTTGGTCTGTATGGATGTACTTCCACTGGCTAGGGTATGGTGATTGAAGGATTTTGTGCAGTTTTCTTGGCTGCTTGTGGATGTATCCTAGAACTACCTTACTGTTGGTGCAGTACGTGATGTCGTCAAACCTAACATCCATTTCTGTGACTATCAATCCAGAGATCTCCACTGTACGGCTGCACACAATCTCAGGAACATAAGGCCAGGCTGGGGTGCTAACTTTGCCTTGGCAAACACAAATCCAACTTCAGGTTGTCCATTCTGGCTCTTGACCTTTAATAAAGGCAACATCCACATCGGCAAAGACGCAGATCTCTCTTATCTGTGCGTCTTTGATTGAGAATGATGTGTAAGGTCATGGAATCTGGAGTTCATGTCAGTCTTTAAGCGACTCATTCCATCTGCTCCACTCTATTTCCATGTCTTTGGGGAGAGGCGAGACCCAATTATCTGTTTGCATGATGAGCTTGCTGAGTAAACGGCCGTCTGAACTTGTCACATAGCAGCAAGAGCTGTCCTGTCTTGGGTGCTCCCTTCCCTGATGTATATGTAGCCTGTGCCTTTCCTTGTCTCGTTGCCAAAGTATTTGGTTCCTTCAAACCTCCAGCGTCATTCCACATACATTCCACTGCAGTGAGAGGCCAGCCTTGGTATATGGGGTGCCATCTCTAGCACTGAGCTATCCAGCACAATGTGATTTTAGTAATTTTGAAGCAGATATTGATCGGTTGCTAAATTGCTAAGTGGCTAGGCTCCTGTGCTATATTTTTAAGGACAGGTATCGTAACTTGTTGTGTACATGAATTGGTGGTGTAATAGTTCTGACACCGTGTATGTATTGTGTTTCCAGTTTTAGTCTCAGTCCTTGAGCCATTGCTACGTTTGTATTTCTGTGTTCTTTGTTCCTCTGAAGAAGAGAGATTTCGATTTGGTAAAGTTTTTTGGTCAGCATGATTAAGTTTAAGCATAGATAATTTTCCGAGCCTTGTTGTTTTTCCTCCCAGTGGAGCGTCTTTTGTTTGTACTGTTTATAATTCAGAAAAGTGTAGTTAAGTTTGTAGCCTTTCCCCCCGGATCCTCCATGTGAGTGACTTTTTGTTGTAATTTTCATAGAGCTCGTTTTTTCTCAAGAGTAGTGTAGACTTACGCCGGGCTCACACCGGCTACCGTCGAAAACGTGCGTGATCTGCTGCCCCCCTGTTCACACCAGACTCGTATTTCTCTGCGACGGTCGACAAGCGCTACTGCTCAGCGGTTGTTCATTCAAGGCTATTTTTTTCATTATGGAGTAAATAACCCCATAAAATTACGCCATGTTTCTGTAACCAAGAAGTTTGTAAACTTATTTTATTTATCTGTTTATCTGAGAGAGAGAGAGAGAGAGAGAGAGAGAGAGAGAGAGAGAGAGAGAGAGAGAGAGAGAGAGAGAGTATGGTAGTGCAAATATACAGTTTAAATACACAGATTTGTTCATCTACTCTTCACATTTATTAAATGTATTTTCTCTTCCTGTTTCCCAGTGTGAGTTTAGATATATATATATATATATATATATATATATATATATATATATATATATATATATATATATATACACACACAAATATGATCGCATTTGTCAATCGGCGTATTTTATTTTGGAAATTGCTTTTATTTTGGAAATTGCTTTTATTTTGAAAATTGACCGGATTGTCTCGTGTTTCTTTGTGTGATTTTCTGCCAGAATTGAAGCGTTCGCTCGCAGCACGCGCAAAAAATAGGAGACGCCGAAACGATCACTTCACAGCGTGGGACGGCTGCACCTATTTGCTGCGCTTCTGTGAACCAGGCTTTAGAGGTTTTTTCCTTCTTTGGGAGTGATTTTCTGTTTCATTGTATTCTTGTTGTTTTTTGTTTTTCTTAGCCCTCGTCCTTGTGACGAAAGTAGGTTTGTATTCGAGTTGTTTTCCCACACTCATTCTGATGAAGTACTAAGAATATTCAGAATAAAAGCCTGTCAACCTGTTCCCATCTGCATCTGAGTCCTCTCCTTTGCCCGAGTCTTGACAGTACTCTGAAACGTGAAAGTGTGCACATATTCCAGGACAGCCCAAGGCTACATTGGATGGGCAGGTCGTCAGCAAAGAGGTCAAGGTTTTGAACATTTTTAGAGTGGTCTTCAGGTAGGAATGCCTCAATGACGGCAGATCGGTTTGATGAAACATTGTGCAGCCTAAAGGTTTAAGACTGCAAGCATCTTCTGCGCTCCAGTGATGCATTGTGCCGTCTCAGAAGTGTTTTTCAGCTGTGACTGGAGCAGTTGCCCATGCCACCCATGGGAGTTTGTGATGACGCTGGTGCTCATGCCAAACTTCCTCAGTCTTCTCAGGTAATATAACCACTGCCAGCTTTCCTGACCACAGTGTCTGTGTGAAGTGTCCAGGACAGGTCCTCTGTGATGTGGACACAGAGGCTGACCCTGAACTCTACCTCTGCATTGCCAATGTGGATTGGGGAGTGCCTGTCTCTCTGCTGTCTCTTGAAGTCCACTATAATCTCTTTAGTTTTGCTAATGTTCAGAGAGAGAGGTTGTTTTCCTGGCACCAGGAATGTCATCAGTTACTGCTGTAACCAATGAGTCTGTGTACTCGTTGATGTAGCAGTGATCTATAGTCTGGTCTTCTCTGGTGGGGACTGAGATGTGCTGATGGTATTTTGGCAGAACTTTTATCATATTAGCTCTGTTGAAATTCACAAAAAACATTAAAAGCAGCATGGTTGTGTGTTTTCACGTCCATTTATAATCCTGTACAGCTCCTATGGGGCTTGCAACTTATCAGCATGTGGAGGGATATATACAGCTGTGAGTATGATTGAGATGGATCTCTGGGCAGATATATGGGGCATACTTTAATGGTGAGCAACACCAAGGTTGGTGTGCAGTGAGTTGATAAAATCTGAATGTCTGTGGCCCATGCAGTTAACCATAAAGCATATTCCCCCTCCTTCTGAGTCCTTAGCTCTGTCGTGCCGATAGATGGAGAAGTTATCCAGAGTAACAATGCAGTAGGAATGCAGGGCTCCAGCCAGTGCTCTGTCATCTTCGCCATATCGAAGATGATTATTATGCAGGAGAACAACTTTTCTGCAAAAGTTCTGAGGATTCTGCAATTGTTGTGCCATTGAATGTTATTGTCCATTGACAACATCACTCGCCTAGCTTACATATTACCATGCTTTACCATGCTTCAAAATTCCTTGTTTTTTAGATAGTTTGTTTGTTTATGTTTTGTTCATTTACAATAAATGTTTTCAGAATGTCCATGAAAATGTTTGTCTTTAAAATTCACCTCGTCCAGTTCGAAATTCATTTTGGAACCATTTTTCCAGGCATAATAACATTCAGTCAAGCGGCTCTCTTGGCTCTTTTGTGATTGACAGCTCAGAGGGTGGAACCAAATTATAAAGGAGGTCAACAATTGGCTGAAAGTTACACCTCAGGCTTGTGTGAATTTCAGGTTCGTAATGATACCAGTCAACAGTTGCCATGATGTTCAACTTCTCCCAATATGTCTTCCTAATATTCATACTGGTACATGTTGGGAAATTGTTCTCTGAATAGTATCATCTTCTTTACACTGAATTGTGGATTGTAAACCAATGTTAAGGTGTATCTCATAGTTCTCAAGTTTCTCACTGTTCCTGTTACAAAATCCAATCAGAGCCAGCCAGAGAACTTTTGTCTAATGGGATGCAGACGAGTGAACATGTGCTTCTTTTGCAGTGATTTTGCTTGTTATTGAGGTCGCCGTTCACCAAAATGAGACCCTATTACGCTTGATATTGCCAGCTAGCTGCACCAAGGCCACTTATGTAAATTGGAAGCAGCCAGACATTAATAACTAGTATTTGATATCAATTTCAATGGATTTTATTAAGTAATTTTGACAAAATAAACAATGCAGTGATTTTGTCAAGGTTGAATGACAAAACTCAGACTTCCTAAAGTGATTTAACACCGTTTCAACATGAATGTCAGTGAATGAAGGTTAAATCAGGGGGCCTGAGTTCTAATAAAGTAAACACTGCAGACACTGATGCACACACGATATGTTGAAGACAGCAAGAATCTCTGCTAAGGGAGAGAATCCACAATTAGACTGGTATGGTGCTTAAGCATCAGCTGGAAGACGTTACTCACCGTTAGAACAGACTTGTCTGGTCATCATCTCTCTGCAGCAATTAATGTCTCAGATTGGAGGAACGGGGGAAATATACCAGCGTTGTTTGGCTCTTTGGATCTCTCTTCCTTCCACAAGCAGTCAGAAATGGTTTTCCAGAGACCGACTGATACCTCATCCATCAGTCTACATCAGAAAAAAAACTAATCAAAACGCAGCTCCATCGGTCCGTCCTCACAGCCGGCTGGACTGTCTGTATTGTCCCTCCATGACTCACAGCTGTCCTGGAATGAAACTGCAGGCTGTGATGAAAAACAACCTGTGTCAAAGAAGTAAGGACGATACTCACCGGTTTCCCCTTTCACAATAAGAGTCTTAGGGGTGTGTTACTTTTTTTTTTAAAGACAGATTCTAGAAGAAGTATTCACACCTAAACAAATGAAAAAATACCCAGTTAAGTAAAAAATATGGCTTTCCCCCTGCTACTGTAGACATAAAAATGTCTAGAAGGAATGATGACATCCGGAAATTGTATGTTTCATAAGTGGCATATCTCAGAATCATAGATGCCTTTCATAATCATGTATGTTTTGCCTAATTAGGAATGTGTTTTATAATCATATAATGTGATTCATTATAAGCATGTAGTGTGATTCACTACAATCATGTAATGTGTGTGATATTAATCTATTCTATCATCCTCAGACAACGGCGGAGTAATAGAAAGTTACCATCAGTGAATGAAAGGCCAGGAGAGCACAGACGCAGTTGGATAGAGGAAGTTCAGGAGCTTATACACTTTCCTTGGACGTATTTAACCGCATTAGAGGAACAAAAACAGCAGCAGCTTACACACACACACCTGCATTCAGTAAATGATAAGTTCGAGAGACACCAGTCTGAACCAACAAGAGGGGGGGGGGGAAACACATAAAGTATGGTGGATGCTCATTAGTGTTTTCTTTGATGTAAATTTGAGGGACACCAGCTTGAGCAGAACAAGGGAGGACACATGATGTATGGTAGACGAGCAGGAGTGTTTTCTTGCAGGACCAGGGGATGAAGCCAGCGAGTCGGAAAAGGCCCAACTCGCGGGGCATTTCCTGCGTTCATCATCTTGGAGACAAGAGAGGAACCAGCCGGAGGAGGAGCAGCATCTCAAAAATACACACTTGCATGCACAAGCAAATACACATAAGCCCTGCCTGCTTTGTAACATATATATTCTGGAGCAGATAGTTTAAACGCCAGACCTTCATGCCTCTGGCCTAGAGAACTGTGTTGTACACAGCAGCTCTTAGCTAGAGAAGTGAATTTCTCCAGACGTCTGTATCATCTGATGTTCATCTGCCAATAAATGCCAGCAGCAATGGCGCACTAAAGAACCAACGGCTTCGCTGTCTCCGTGATCCTCCTGCAGAATCTGAACAACGCAATATAGACTCTGTGAGGTCCTTCTGATTGACTAACTTGTGAACAAAAATTCCTACAGAGAAACTTGGTGACCCCGACGTGATTCTGACAAGGGAGGACAGATTGAAGGAGCAGCGGAGGTTGGACCGGTGACCACGCGGAGTCACCTGGGCGCCTCCTGGCACGTCTGACAGTCTCCACCGGGCCCACCATCTGAAAGGTAAGCAGTCACCTATTCTTTCTAGAAAGTAAAGACTGTGATTCGGCCATAGATTCTAAATTTGGTGGAGAAAGTCGGCATGTTGTCTAGAGGCTAGTTTAATTTGATTAAGCAGATGAACTGAGGATTTTAATAAAGGTTAACCGCCGGTCCGGGACCGGTTAAACTCTCTAGGTAACGGCTCCGGGAGCCAGGGGAGGAGTTTTTGGATCCTAAATCCAGAAAGGTCCTCGGCGCATTAACGGTGCTCATTAAGACGTTCCGGGAACGCAGAAAGGCCGGAGGCTAGAAAGACCCTCGAATATACATTGGACATAGGCAAAAGCGCCACAGGGGGATAGCCCCTAGGTGAGCCTAGAAAGCCACCTATTAGCTCTGGGAGCTGACGGTTCTGGGAACCGGGTTCAGGGAACCAATAAAGAAGAGAATAAAAGAGAGTATTAGAGAGTAATGTAATATTGTGTGTAATGTTGTATTGTGATCACTGTATAATATTGTAATATAAGGGACTGTTGTGTGGGAGGTTTCGAAGGTAACAGAGAACACAGACAGATAAAGTGTGAGAAGGTTTCTGTGGTGGTGGATACACCCAGTCTGTAGCCGCTGACAGTGAAACACTGCCAGTAGAAGCTTGTTGCAGACATCACAGAAAAGCCTTGAGTTTAAACTCACCACTGGTCTTCTCTTACCTGGGGGTACATAAATAACAGGGCTGTGACACTTGGTGTTTGATCAGTAAAACTATTGGCTTATGTTTTCACACCGCTCTATCAAGGTAGAGTAGAAGGTTGTGTGAAGAGATAGCCATTAGGGACACGATCCACTGATCAGGCTATAAGTGTGTGTAAATAAATAAAAGGAAAGGTTGTGAATAGTACGTTACAGCGAATAACCATGGCTGCTATTGGGTGTGACTGGGAGGAATATTGGAAGCAAGTAGTTGAACAGACTCTGTCTGGACAACCAGGTCATAAAAAGAAAAAGGAGAACTATGAGGAGAGACTAGAGGGTGTAAAAGCTCACCTAGCCTCATGCAAAGGATGGGGTGAGGGGGAGCCCGAAAACATGGTAACAATGATTCAGGAAGAGGAGGTCAAGGCGCAGAAAGCGGCCAGGGAGTATCAGAGCAAGGATCTAAGCAAGTTGTGGCATCAGAGGAAGGAGCAGAGAAGGGAGGGGGAACGTTTAGAGGAGTTTAGAGCAGACTTACATGCTGCAGGCATGGCTGCAGAGATAGTGCAGCGGCAGAGGAAAGAGAAGAGGGAAGTGAAACAGGCGGACTTTCCCCCACCATACACCGGCCCCACTCCATCAATCCCCTCAGCCTCGACAATAAACAAATTGTATCCAGAGCTGCCGACATCAGCTCCGCCGACCCGAGACGCACCACTTAAACAATTGCCAATGATTGAGCTCATGGGGACAACACCAGTACGGATTACAAGAAGTAGGGATCGGGTTCCGGCAGGAGCAACACAGGGCGTAAGTGAAGGGGAGAGAGACAGGGAAATGGAGGAAGACCAGGATAGACTGAGAAGAAAATGGGAGAGGGAAGAACATGAAAGATATGTGAGAGGGGAACGGGAACTAAGGGAGATGAAGTTAGAAATAGAACAGGCAGAGCAAAGAAGGGAGAGAGGAAAGGGAAAGAAAGTGAAGAAGACAGGGACACAGGAGGCAGAAGAGGGAAAGGAGAGCATACAGAGACCTTTTGGAGAACCACCCAGACTCACACCCCAGGCCCGACTGGCCTCCGTGAATGAAACTTCAGACGCAGACTCAACCGACCAAGACGATAAGGTGACAACACTAAAACTCAGAGAAAAGGGAAAGAAAAAGTTTAAATCCAAAAGTTCAGCGTGCAGCTAAGAATAGAAAGCTCAGACTCAGAGGAGCCTGACAGAGAGCACTGCCATTCCCCTAACCCGCCGAAGGAGAAACACCCAGAACCAGAACTGGAGGACGTGGGGGAAGGCCTAAGCACCGAGTCCATAGCTACTAGGACTAGGAGCCAAGGAGACTCAAGTCTACAATGTCCCTTGATACGGGGACCGGGAAGAGGGCCACCATCATACAAACCGTTCAGTCTCGCAGACAAGGAACACATGAACGCGCAGCTACCACCACTGAGTGAAGGAGCCGGTATGTGGCTACAGAAGCTAGAAAGCTTAACCTTAGGAACAGCAATCACAATGGGAGACATTAGAGGTCTTATTGGTCAGAAACACGGAGCAGGGACAATGCACCAGCTAGACACAGATGCCGGCACCACGAGGGTAAGAGATGAGACACCGCTCAGCCAACACATAGTCACATTTGGCCCCGCAATAAGACGAAGGTTCCCACAACAGATTAGTCAACACACTGTGGCATTTGTCAGAAAAGAGGGGGAGGGACCAGCGGATTATGTGGAGAGGTGTAAAAGGGACTGGCAGGAGAGATCAGGAATGAATCCCGGAGCGGACCCCTTACAGGGGGCCATGTTTAAAACAGCAGTTATGAAAGGAATAGATAAGGAAGTACAAGTTAAAATGGAGGATGATCCTCGAGCAGACACAGAACCTCTAGTAGTGTGGATGCGTACACTTCAACATCACATGCGCCGAGTAGATGAGAAAAAGGAGGCCGCCAAAACGGAAGTGGAAGGCCTGAAGCTCCAACTGACTAAACTACAGCTAGTAAAAGCGAGAGAAGAGGCTGTCACTCAGAAGAAGGCAGGAAAAACAGGAAATCAGATGAATCAGCAGCAGTCAGGGCCAGCTCCAGAGAACCCAGCTGCAGGCCAATATTTTACAGGACCCCCTCTCCAGGGAGGAACATGGGGTCCCCCACAATCACGATGGAGAGGAAGAGGCAGAGGGTTTGCCCCTAGAGGCGGATTTGGAGGAAGAGGCAGGGGAGGATCGGGGTTCAGGGCGGACGGGTGCTTTCTGTGTGGGAGCAAGGAACACTGGGCCCGAGACTGCCCCCAGCGACAAGGGGGGCCGCCAGGAGTAGGACAACTGCAGTCACATGTGCCACCATCAGCACAGCTGGCTCCAGGGAACCAGATGCCTCAAGGTGTGTGGTATCCCAACCAATACTAGGGGTGCCCGGGGTCGGGAGCAGGGGGAGAGGCTGACCCCCTGTTGATCGGAGAGGTGGACGGACATCAGGTGGAATTTCTAGTGGACACTGGAGCAACTCATTCGACTCTGACACAACCCCAGTTCGGCCACCAACTCTCCAATAAATCAGTCGACCTTGTGGGATTTGGAGGACAGCCAACACCACTCCCTTTTACCGAGCCCCTCCCCACAAAACTGGCAGGCTATCGGTTTAACCAAAGCTATGTATATTCGCAGCAGTGCCCCATTCCGCTACTAGGGAGAGATATTCTAGTCAGACTGAAAGCATCTATACTCTGTGGGCCTCTGGGAGTACAGGTGTATTTCCCAAACGGGGCGAAAGTGAACTGTTCAGAGACAATAACATCACAAAGGAGTCATGGACAATGGGTGTTAGGTGAAAACACTGACCAGCAGAAAAAGTCAGCAGACGTCTACTGGGCACGGTTGGAAGAAGACCCCGACCCACCGGTCACAAATATCCTGAACCTATATCAACAGTGGAAACCTTGGATCCACGCAGTACATCCATACGAACCAGTCCCTGATTCCCCGCACTGCACTCTCCTCTATGACCGCACTCAAACTGAAGAAATTTACGAGGAAAAATTTAGAAAATTAGAGGGTTCACCTTGGACGCTGAGCTCTGACTGTATATATGTCTCAAAGAAAGGAGTTGCAGCACGCGTATTGCTAACTGAGGAACAAGCAGAGTGGTATCTCATGGGCGAGACAGCAGAGCCACACATAAGTCTAGCCTTAAGAGCAGGCACCCAAGCCAAAGACTTGGGGCCGATGGTAAAAATGGCATCCCAATTAACGGACTGGGAGAAAACTTCCATTCCAGCAGTCACATACTCTAAAGGGGGACAAGTATATAGGATTACACATCACACCACATCTTTGTCTGAGCTGGAGAAGAAAGTAATCACACGAACACATGGGAGAGAAAGTACAGATCATGAGAAAACGGAGGAAATGTTAGGACGAATACCTAGCACAGTGTGGGCACAAGGGAAAAACGACGTAGGACGGTGTGAACCTGCGGAACCACCAAGGTTCACGGTAAAACCAGGACCCCCAGTGTGGGTACCCCAGTACCCCACTAATGTAAAAGCTAAAGCGACCATAGACAAAACAGTAAAAGAGTTGGAGCAAAATGGAGTATTGGAACCCTCCACCAGCAAGTGGAACACCCCTATTTTGCCAGTTCCAAAGCCAGATGGCACCTTTAGGATGGCACATGACCTCAGACTGGTCAATAAACGAATAGAAACAACTCCTATTCCAGTCCCGAACCCACACACAGCACTCGCTGAGATCACTAGAGAGATGACTAACTTCTCCGTCGTGGATTTAGCAAATGCATTCTTTTCTATTCCTCTCGAGCCAGATCTAAGACAATACTTTGCATTCACATGGGGAGGACAAAGATATCAGTACACATGTTTCCCTCAAGGCATGAACCTCTCCCCAGGCGTATTCAATAAAGTGTTAAATCAGCATTTGAAACAGGAAGTTACACTTCCAGACGAAACCGTTTGTCTACAATATGTGGACGATTTGCTAATTGCGGCAGACAGTGCAGAACATTGCATGCAGGCTACAGAAGCAGTTTTGAAAGCATTGGCTAAAACCGGGTACAAAGCATCCAGGAAAAAGTTACAATGTTGTAGAACACAGGTGCAGTTTTTGGGGAGATGGATAACAGGGGAAGGAACTAATCTCTCAGGAGAACATAGGGACACGATTCTGCGACACCCTAAACCACAGGACGTCAAAACCATGCTAAGCTTTTTGGGACTAACGGGGTACAGTAAACATTTCATCCCAGACTACAACAACAAAGCGGGCCCTTTGCGAAAGATGGTACTCGAGGCGGGAATGAGAAATCAGAAAGACCCGTTAAAATGGACTGTAGAGGCGGAGGAAGCCTTTATAAAACTCAAGCAGGAGATGGCAGGAGCAGCAGCTCTGCAGACTCCAGACTACAAAGAGCCGTTCTACTTGGACACCGCCGAAAAAGAAGGAACAATGAACGCAGTCTTGTATCAAAAAACACCTTCAGGAAGAGCAGTGCTTAGATATGTGAGCACCCCCTTGGACAACATGGAACAAAGGCAGCCCCCGTGTGTACGACATGCAGCAGGACTAGCCAAAGTACTTCAGAAAGTGGAACATGTGGTAGCAGGACATCCTCTGAAAGTTTTGACTTTACACAGCGTCATGGCTCTGATCTCTTCATCCATATTCACATTGTCAGGCAGCAGGCACAGGAAGGTAGAGGAAAGCTTAAATGCCCCACATATCACATACACACATGAAGGAGTGAACGCAGCAAGTTGCATGACGACAGGAGAACCACATGACTGTATTCCATTGACCACCATAGCGTCTAAAATAAGACCAGACTTACTTGCTAAACCTCTGACTCACTCAGACTTGAACTTGTACGTGGACGGGTGTTGTTTTAGAAAAGAGAATGGCAGTCTAAGTGCAGCATGGGCAGTAGTCGCTAAGGAACAGGGAAAGTTTAAGACGCTCAGCACAGGAGAAGTGAAAGAAAAACCATCAGCACAGCTAGCAGAGGTAATGGCAGTAACGGCAGCATGCAATCTGGGGGAAGGAAAAAGAGTAAACATATACACAGACTCAGCATACACCAGTACAGCAGTACACTGTCAACTAAAAGAGTGGGAAAGAGCAGGTTTTGTCACAGCTACAGGGCTACCAAAGAACCAAGGGTTGGAGTCCCGGATCCGTTAGAGTCGGACCAAAGAACCAAGGGTTGGAGTCCCGGATCCGTTAGAGTCGGACCAAAGAACCAAGGGTTGGAGTCCTGGATCCGTTAGAGTCGGACCAAAGAGCCAGCAGCATGTAGTATGCGTGTTGGCCGTGTGCAGGTTTAAAGTCCAGCAAGAACAGTGATTCTTGGAGAAGCTACAACGCACACGGGCAGGGCGGTTTAGAGACCGGTGGGGTTAGAGGCCCTACAAAAGCAGCGCATCCCTGCATATATTTATTTAGCAGCTGGGTTTAAAGTCCATGAGTTAAAGCTCCAAAAAAGCAACGTGAAGCTGCCTGTGTAGTTTTAGCAGTAAGGTTTAAAGTAGGGCTGGGCGATATATCGAATGTACTCGATATATCGCGGCTTGGAGTCTGTGCGAGATGTAGAAAATGACTATATCGTGAAACTCGAGTATACGTTACTCAAATGCGAGTACACGCATTTGCTTTTAGCCACGGACATTTAACTCCAGGCTTCTCACACTCTTCCTCGTCTCTCCCTCTCACAGAGAGTCAAAACAAGTGCACCTAGTTCCAAACGTCAGTCTGTCGTGCATACAACGTCACACGCCCTCGCCCAGCAGAGGTAGCAGTGATAAAATGCAAAGGACACAGCTCAGACAAAACAGAAATAGCAGCAGGAAATGCAGCAGCTGATTCAGCGGCCAAAATAGCAGCCGGATATAAAGTCCCAGCGTTGATAATGTTAGCAGAAGCTGTGGAATCAACGTCGCCCCCAATATGAAGCCCTATTGAATAATCCGTAAACCAGAGCCAGTCCTCTCACCATCACAGGTAACCCACGTGAGGAAGAAGAAGAGTTGGCATATTAAAGCCACTTCAAAGGATTGATCACTCTTAGGAGTGATCAACAGGGGGAATTGTAGACATAAAAATGTCTAGAAGGAATGATGACATCCGGAAATTGTATGTTTCATAAGTGGCATATCTCAGAATCATAGATGCCTTTCATAATCATGTATGTTTTGCCTAATTAGGAATGTGTTTTATAATCATATAATGTGATTCATTATAAGCATGTAGTGTGATTCACTACAATCATGTAATGTGTGTGATATTAATCTATTCTATCATCCTCAGACAACGGCGGAGTAATAGAAAGTTACCATCAGTGAATGAAAGGCCAGGAGAGCACAGACGCAGTTGGATAGAGGAAGTTCAGGAGCTTATACACTTTCCTTGGACGTATTTAACCGCATTAGAGGAACAAAAACAGCAGCAGCTTACACACACACACCTGCATTCAGTAAATGATAAGTTCGAGAGACACCAGTCTGAACCAACAAGAGGGGGGGGGGGAAACACATAAAGTATGGTGGATGCTCATTAGTGTTTTCTTTGATGTAAATTTGAGGGACACCAGCTTGAGCAGAACAAGGGAGGACACATGATGTATGGTAGACGAGCAGGAGTGTTTTCTTGCAGGACCAGGGGATGAAGCCAGCGAGTCGGAAAAGGCCCAACTCGCGGGGTATTTCCTGCGTTCATCATCTTGGAGACAAGAGAGGAACCAGCCGGAGGAGGAGCAGCATCTCAAAAATACACACTTGCATGCACAAGCAAATACACATAAGCCCTGCCTGCTTTGTAACATATATATTCTGGAGCAGATAGTTTAAACGCCAGACCTTCATGCCTCTGGCCTAGAGAACTGTGTTGTACACAGCAGCTCTTAGCTAGAGAAGTGAATTTCTCCAGACGTCTGTATCATCTGATGTTCATCTGCCAATAAATGCCAGCAGCAATGGCGCACTAAAGAACCAACGGCTTCGCTGTCTCCGTGATCCTCCTGCAGAATCTGAACAACGCAATATAGACTCTGTGAGGTCCTTCTGATTGACTAACTTGTGAACAAAAATTCCTACACTACTTAAGGAATTATTAGAAAAAATATAAATATTAAAATGACCCTTGCTAGAGCTCTGTTACATATTGATTATATCATGGTTTTTTTTTTTGGTTCATTGAGAAGTGAGCATCTTAATCGTGTTCAACTATTTGATGTACTGTTTGGTAGAGTAGTCAAACAATGACCACAAAATATCTTTTTAAAAGACCAATTCCATTTTGGACATGAATATCAATCTGTACCTACAATATTACTATATCAGCCTACTAAAATTAAAATATGTTCCTCATAGATGAAGTGTAGTTAAAATATAATCACGCAGCCTATACATATACCAAAGTACAATGCAATTATTCAAAAATTTTAAGTACAATTTGTTATCTTAAAAAAAATGAAAGTCGTTTATGTATTTTGTAGTGAGGTAGTTTCCCCATCCCCTCTTCATCCCCTTGTCAGTCTTTGTTCCGCTCCACCTGTCATTTGGTTAATTGGTGACCACTGTTGCAGCGGAGATATAAGGAGCCGGTGCGTTTTGTGAGTCCATTCCCGAGCAGCGTGTCTTCCTGTGGTCATCTTATCAGTCTCACACTGCCTGTTGTGAAGTTCTGTTATTTTTTCCACAATTTCAGGTATGTTCCTCACGTAAACTGCCTTGGGATGGGCTTAGTTTTCTGGAGGGTTAGGTTAGGTTTAGGTGGTACCCCTTGTCACACCTCTGATGTTGTTCGTGTAGGTACACCTATTTTACCTTTTGCCCATTCCACGTGTCCTGGGTCTGCTCTTCGCCAGTTCCTGTGTTGGTGGCACTTTCGCCAACTGTTCCTGCATCGGCAGAGCCTCAGCTGTTTCCAATTCCTGCGTTGGCGGCGCCTCAGCCATCTCCAGTTCAGAAAAAAAAATCAGCAAAGTAGAGCACACACGCTTAGATTCGACAGACCACCAAGATTTTGACCAAGCAACCTTCTGATGATATGACACATCTCCTTGTTCAGATTATCAGGGCCTTGCACAATAAACTTGCCTCAGCCATCTCCAGTAACTGCCTCAGCCACCGCCTGCAGTCCCAGCCTCGCCTGTGCCTCAGCAGCCTGCAAGCCTCGCCAGAGCCTCAGCAGCCTGCAGTCCCTGCCTGGCCTCCCGAGCAGCCCCGCCTGCTTGGTCACCCTCCTGCCCGGTCTCGCCCACCCACCGAGGCTCCCGAGCGGCCCCCTCCATTTAGTCCTCCTTCCCTCCCACGTTGATGCCATGTTTTCTCTCGATGGGAACCAAAAATATGGAAAGGTTGACTTATAAGTGAGCAGGACAGTGACAGCTAGTAAAGTGTTGCACACTGGATTTAATTTGTTTTATGTTACCACCATGGAGTTTTGTCTCTAATTGGGTGAGTCCAGTTACATTTTCTTTCTTAATCCCCAACAGGATGTAATGTAATATTTTATAGGCTATTGTTTGTGTTTACGTCCATTGTCATGGAAACCCGGTTCCAGCCAACACCCGAGCTAGGCTATTTCTTTTCCTCAATTTATCAAATGTAATCCTGCATAGTTTTACATGTAACAGCAGAATGCTTCAACTCTCCACAATACACCATTCAGTATTCATTGTTGAGAAGAACCCCTCTTTGTGTGTCTTTGTTACATAATGATTAGTCAACTACTTTTTAAAAAAAAATTTTTTAACTAATTAAAATTGGTAGTCATGAAACCACGATGCTAACCATGACCAAAGTTTGAAATAGAAAAGTGACAAAGTGGTGGTCAGACACGGTGAGCAGGGTAACAGAGAGTGCCGAGATGCCACAGGATCTTGTGAAGCCAAGGTCAAGTTGGTTCCCGGCCCGGTGAGTGGGTGGAGAGGGGGAGAGTGCGAGGTCAAATGTCAATGAATTCAGATGAGTGCAGCTTTCCTGGGTGCTTGGTTTACCTCATTCAGGTTAAGCCCCTCCCTCCAATCAAGTCTATTCACTACAGCTGAGATGGCCGAAAGTAGGAAATTGCCCACTCTGTATAAACAGCTTCACAAGAATTGAAACAAGCTATCTAGACAAGACTAAATCTTACAACTAGCTCTCACAGAGGGGTAGATTTACTAAGACTGGCGCAGCTTGCACTGTTTGTTATTGCGAGATCACAAACAGCACACACAGTGCTTCCTCATTTTGCGTCATATTTATCAAACCTGACAGCCACTGGGCAAACAGCACATACTCCGCCCTCCAGCGTAATATGCTAAAAGAAATGAATGGGCTGCTTGCATCTAACATGGATCTTGAAACAACAAAAAAGAAGGTGCTAAAAGAACATAACGAACCAAGGAAAAATACAGGTAGCATACAACAGGGCACAGGCAAGGATAACTGGTTCAGGTCCACCAGAAATGAATGTCTAGTAATGTGCAGCAAAACCACAAAATGCTACGAAATAATGGGCAGATACAATAACTGGTTTGCACAATTAATGGAATTGCCAAAGGGGGAACCAAATGATGTTGCCACCAGCAAGAGATGAATGATCGCTCTGCAGCGATACAGAGGACCTCCGACGTTACATCCAGACATGATACATCCAGACCTGAAACAGACTTGCGACATCCACATCCGCGAGTGTTCTCAGGAAAGAAAAAAAAATACCTGAGCAAACAGTCTCAGATACACCATTCACTAAAAAAATGATAAAGAACACAAAAACGGAATTGTTCCAGGCTGCTTTGATTATTTATTATCTCACTTTTATTTACAATCAATTTCAAAATAACATAGATCAAGTCCTGTATTATTGCATGGCTGCTTAATCTGTAATGAGGATTTTTGGTTCGCATGATTGATAACGTATGATTTGTGTGATGCTTCCTGGTTTAGACCTGCTTTTAAGAGTTAGTTGTGAACGGATTGTGCCTCAAGTGGGTGCAAATTTGTTAGTAAATCTGGCCCAGGATGCCTAAACCCAGTATCTGTAGTTAGTTTCTGACTTACCAACAAGATACAAAGCAGCTTCCTTCCTTTCTTCAGACAAGATGTAGTTGAACAGAAGTCTAACTGGCTGCTCCTTATATGCAGGGTTAGCCCCTCCCTCCAATCAAGTCTATTCACTACAGGTGACACTGCGCAAAAAACCCAAGAATCCCTGCCCGAATATTACAAGATATGGATCAAATATGGTGACATCCATATTGTAGGAGCCATGAAATGTATTTTTTCTATGAGTAATTGGGCTGTGGGTGTGTGAGGGAGGCGTGTACCAGTGTTCGGGAATCTACTAATCAGCCTCACCTGTGTAGCCTACGAAATGTTTGGCAGTGGTGTAGGGTGAGCTCAGGGAAGGCACACTTTCTGTTTACCGCAAACGCAAACGCAACAACGATACAATGTAACATTCTGGACTGACTGTTTGCTACTACCAGCGGAAAGAACAAAAATAAAGTGGTGAATATAATCAGAAGTCGTCGTGGATTTTGTGTGGCGTGTAACGATAGTGGACCCTTGTTCCTTTGCTTAGCCTACCGCGGCTTTGAAAAAGTAGATGGACTTTATTGCCGCAATACATATGGGATACTCTCCGAACAGCAGTTGAAGTAGATTTCATGTTCAGAGCATATCAAACTCCGGCTATGGGAACACTTTTATACTTGGTCCTACTTGTATCCTGGAGTTAATTTCTTCCCGGATACTCTACAAGATCCACCTGCCATATTCGGACAGCAACTCTAATCAACGTCTAAAATATCTCATCAGACATGGACTGCTGTCATATGTTGAGATGATCCATTACTCATATCCAGTGTCAAGATATTACCACTACCCATATTTCAAGTCCAAACACTAGTTCTGTCTTCATCACGATATTGCATTGATACCACTTTTAACCATATTTCAAGTCCTAACACCGTTTGTATTTTGATTTCGAATACTGCACTGATACTCCCTGCAACCATATTTCAAGTCCTAACACTGTCTGTATTTTGATTCAGAATACTGCACTGATACCCTCTGCAACCATATTTCAAGTCGTAACACCATTTGTATTTTGATTCAGAATACTGCATTGATACCCTCTGCAACCATATTTCAAGTCCTAACACCGCTTGTATTTTGATTCCGAATACTGCATTATGACCCTCTGCAACCATATTTCAAGTCCTAACACCGTCTGTATTTTGATTCAGAATACTGCACTGATACCCTCTGCAACCATATTTCAAGTCCTAACACCGTCTGTATTTTGATTCAGAATACTGCACTGATACCCTCTGCAACCATATTTCAAGTCCTAACACCGTCTGTATTTTGATTCAGAATACTGCACTGATACCCTCTGCAACCATATTTCAAGTCCTAACACCGTCTGTATTTTGATTCAGAATACTGCATTGATACCCTCTGCAACCATATTGTAAGTCCTACAAATTATTTCAGCAGTCTGTATATTTCAGTATTCCAGTTCAGTGCAGTGTCCCTAACTCTATACTAGGTTCGCTCCTTTTCCCCTCTACACCAATTGTCTCATCAAAAATGGCTGATCTCCTTTGAAGATAGACAATATAAAGATAAATATTACCAACAAAAATCACTTATTGCAAATAACTTTTTATTCTTGTACAATGAGTGTACTATATACAGTGCAAACATTTTACACACACACACACACACACACACACAGTATGAGGTAGGAACAAAAAAACACACACACCACAGAAATGATAAAAGTCTTACACATCTCCATCTGGGTCTTCTTCCACCTCACTCACATGCAGATGGATAGATTTTCTACCTGAAGTAAGGGGGAGCCTTTTTGAACAGTGTCCACTGTCTGTGCGTAGGTGAGTGGATCTTGGCTCGACACCCTTCTTTCTATTATTGTCCAGTGCCTTCTGGCAGGTTTCCATTATCTTGGACAGCCGTGCTGCTCGCCACTTTGGTGAGGCAAATTTGTATACCATTTTGTCCTTGTCACTGTCCTCATCACTGACAAAGATGGCATCGGCCCCACAGAGATACCCCCAGTCCTCTGGAGAGAGGATCCTCTGTCCCACTTTGACCCTTTTCTTGAAAAGCTGTGTGACAGATGGGAAGAGGAGGTTAGACCTTTAAAGCGATCAACAAAACATGTTGATGCACAAGTTAATTTACGAAAGTAAAACACACGTGGGCAACTACCTTCACTTAATGCGGCCCACAGGTCAGTATCCTGACAATTTTTATTTCAGCTGTTACAATTCCTAACATGCACACATGAACCACTTGAATTACTTCAGTCTACATTAGTATTAAAGTGTATCCTCTTTTGTATCAAATTAGGGATGCAAATTATTGAGTAATTCATTAATCGATAGTTGTTTCATCTTATCGATCGATGATCGATTAATTGATAAGCGGCAATTCTTCTGAGGAGCTGAATTTCCCTCTGAATAGGTTCCATCTACTGTATACGTAACATAAAATGCTATCTTCCTTATGATATAAAGAAAAATGCTAATCATATTTTGAATAATTTCATTTTAATGCATCAATTTGGTGAATTTTGAGAACCAAAATATGGTTCTGTTGGTTCTGAACCAACCTTTTGACATACTAAATGGTAGTGATGTCCAAATGAAGCTTCGTGAAGCATTTTCTTTATTTTCTGAGCCCAATAGATGGCGCTATCTGTTCAACAAAGGGTTGAAGGGGGATATATTTCCATTGTTTTCAACCCTTTGTTGAACAGAGAGCGCCATCTATTGGGCTCAGAAAATAAAGAAAACGCTTCACGAAGCTTCATTTGGACATCACTACTAAATGGGGTTGAGGAGTTTAAGCATTCAAGAAAAGATGAAAACAAAAATGACTAAAACACAGTGCTGAGCCTTTAGACTATTAGTTTATTATGATTATTATTATTATTAATATAAGTGGGTGACTATTCCTCAGCCTTCCTTGGTGTGTGTGAATGTGTTCTAGCGGAATGTGGACAGGGGATGCGATGTGGGCGCGAACAGAGAGAAAATAACTAATTTTCTGCAATGCAAGTGAAGCGAGTACCAATCAGGATGTAGAATAGAGATGATTGACAGTGATGTCAAGAGAGTTCCACAGAGATTTGCGGCTTGAACTAGCCGCCGGTGTTGTGCCGTATTCAGCTACCCTGCCGTGAAATGCACCCCCTCGCGGGAGCGCGCACAAACCATTGAGCTGTTCGGAAAGTGAAGCAATTCGCCTTTATATCGCAAACAAACGCAGGGGAAAATACTATTTTACGATTTTACTTATTTATGGAGGAGATAGAAGAGAAGAACATCGGTTACTTACAGTAAGAGTGTAAATAACCGATGTTCTTCTCAACACAAAGTCGGATAATAGCGAACACAAAACAACACCTTTTGTATTCTGTGGAAATATACCCCAGCAATAATTACAAAATGAATTAAATGGATTGTTTTGAGCAAGTTGAATGTATTTGACTTGACTTTTCATAAGGCTAAAGATAATCCCAGCTTTTCTTGCATTCATAGGTTCAAAAGTATGTGCTTTTAATTGAGATACCTGTATATAAGCTACTCATAGGTCAAAACAATAGCCTTCTGATCCCGAATATCACCTATAATGAAAATGTAATGTGGTCTATATGCCTATAGACTGATAGACAAGTCATAACTGTGTGTCTCACCATTAAAGGACAAGTTCACTCCATCAAATACTCTTGTTTTTAAGATATTACTTTTTTTTCTTGCTGCTTTATAAAATAAAATACAATAAATAAATCCTCCATCCACCACTGACTCTTCTGTTGTCAGACCAATCAAACTCAAACATACTGTATATTGGCACCAAATGTATGCTATTAAAGGTACCTGATGCTGGGGTAAAACTGACTCTGGTTACACAAACTAGTCCCATCTATATACTGTGAAAAGTATTTGATGCTGGGTTCAACAGAAAAAAACATAAAGGGGGGGGGGGGGGGGGTGCTTTTCACAGCAGGGCTGCTTTCGCACCTGCCGTGAACTGCACCCCCTGATAATTTTTACTAGGAAGGTGCCATATGCATGAAACTGACTCTGCTTACACAAACTAGTCCCATCTATATACTGTGAAAAGTATTTGATGCTGGGATCAACAGAAAAAAAATAAGGGGGGGGGGGGGGGTGCTTTTTATGGCAGGTGCAAAAGCAGCCCTGCCGTGAATTGCACCCCCTGATAACTTTTACTAGGAAGGTGCCATATGTATGAAACTGACTCTGCTTACACAAACTAGTCCCATCTATATAAACAAGCACACCACTTTCATGAAAATATTTTCCACTTATCAACATTAGTTTATGCATTGTTTTGGATTTTTTTGTTTTACACCGAATTTGATTTGCATATCAAATAAATTGAAATGTAGGAAACATAAGTATCCTATATATTAACTGCATTTGCTTCTTTATTTAGTGTATTTTATTTTATTTCATTTTATTTTACATAATTACATAGTAATATGATCAGTCAATATATTATAATGTAGCCATATTTGGTCAAGTAATTTTATTATAATTTCTATATATTTAAACAGCATATGATGCTAAATACAGTTGTTATAGCCTATATTATCCAATTCGTCAAATGACGCTACTCCAAAGTGACGACACACCCATAAGCCCCTGGAAATCAATACTGACAATGAGTTAAAAAAAAAAAAAAAAAAAAAAAAAACACTGACAACGACGTGACAGCAATATGGATCCACTGGACTACAAAACTGAAGGCCGATATTCGCCTAACATAACCAAGAGAGAAAAAAATGAAGTTCGACGAAGGGCTTCAAAGTTTATCCTCGAAGGTGAGTTATGGATATCTAGTTGAAATATCAACATCACGCACTTGATGTTACGTTTGTTGATGTTACATTTGATGATGTTAAAGTAGGCCTATGTTACAATTTATTTCCTAGATGGAGCACTCTTCTATTTGAAAGGTCCTGGCAAGGTCATCAAAGCCAAAGTGGTTAGAGGCACAGAGGAGGCAAACAAAGTTTTTAGGGATTTTCATGACGGCTCCACAGGTGCACACACTGGACAAAAAAAAACCTGAGATGCCATTTCGAAAAGGTTTTTCTGGCCTGGGATGGCAGCTGACATAGATAAATGGGTAAGTAAGAAGAACAATGTTTTTTATTTAGTTTCAGCACATTACACATAAATATGTACTACTTGCATGTATTGGTATCTATTTTGTATGTATATTTTCCTTATTATTTTCTTTAAATTACATACATTTTAAAACCTGTTCTATATGGTTGGCTCAAATGTGAAGTGAAAGAAAAATGCCAGCAGATAGTTAACTATTTCATGTATATGTGTTTTAAACAGGTGTCAGAATGTGCAGTGTGCCAGTCAGCTGCTCATATTATTAAACAGGAGGTGGAGTATACCCCAATAAAGGTAGATGTTGTTGTTGACATTCTCAAAATCAATGTCTGTTGTTTTATCACAAAACATACTACATATTACCTTACAGATATAAATACATACAAATCTTCCCAGCAGTTAATAAACACCACTTTTGAGCACCTACTACCTGCTTTTTTTGCAACATCCCTTTAAAAGGTTTCCAGTGCCCAATTACCATCTTCTGCCCTTTATATGGGGAGGCCGTGCTACAGAAATGTATATTATTATTTTGTACTGCTTTTTTCAGGTTACACATCCATTTGAGCTGCTTGGCATGGACCTGATTGGCAAAATGAAAAAAACACAAAGTGGCTATCAGTATGTCTGTGTCATGGTGGATTACCTGACAAAATGGCCACAAGCCTATTCTCTCCGTACAAAATCGGCAGCTGAGGTGACAGAATGTATAATAAAATTCTTCCATCAGTTTGAGGCTCCCAAAAGAATCCTGACAGATCAGGGAAGAGAGTTTGTGAATGTGGTAAGTTTGAAAATACTTGGAAAAAATGTTGCTGAAATATTTCACTTGTGTTTTGATCTATATTCTTTATATTAACAGATAAACAAGAATGTTTGTGCAAAGTTGGGGATTGACAGGAGTCTTTGTTCACCATATCATCCTCAAACAAACGGACTGGTAGAGAGGATGAATGGTACTATACAAAGGTGAGGCAAATGGTTGATTTAACATGAATTAATTATTTAATGTACATTATCGTCATATGTACCATATGGTCTTCAATTTACAGCAGCAAATGCAAGTGGGACCATCTTTTTGGGAGATGCCTATTGTCAATTTAAATTCTGATTTTCTTTTTTTTTTTATAGCACTCAGCAAGCTGGTGGCTACAAAACCAGAAAATTGGGATGAGTACTTGGATGCAGTCATGTTTGGGTTGCGGACCAAAACACAGGTAACAAACAAGTTCTCCCCATTCTTTTTGATGTTTGGACGAGAGGCTCGGTACCCAACAGAGGTGCCAGAACACTTCATGGTTGGTAAACACGTCTCAATATAATTTTAGGTCTATCGATGCATTGTTGAAAACATGGACTGAAAGAATATAAAAACATTTGTTCACAGGTAGACAGCAGTGTTGAGGGTGTTGTTGCTGAGGAAGCTGTGTCAGAGGACATAAAGCGCCTGGACAAAATAAAAGATATTGTTCAGGAAAATATGACCAAGCAACAGGAGAAGACAAGGAAAACGTCTGAAGCAGGGTGCTCCTAAACCTGCCTTAAAAATAGGGGACAAGGTGTGGAGACAGAACGTACGTAGTCAGCAGAGAAAGGGTGGCAAACTTGAGGCAAACTTCCTTGGCCCTTTAACCGTGGTGGCACTGCAGGGGAAAAGTGCTGATCTTCTTGCAGAAGATGGGACTGTCTTTAATAAGGTCAATGTTGACCATCTAAGAATTGCAAAGGAGGAGCTGCCCCGAATTCCACACAAAATCAGCCCCACAGCCCCAGCCCCAGCCCCACCAGCAGTGCCAGCCTCTCCAGCACCAGCCACCACAGCAGCCCCAGCAGTGCCAGCCTCTCCCGCACGTGCAGCACCAGCCACCACAGCAGCCCCAGCAGTGCCAGCCTCTCCACCACCTGCAGCACCTGCAGCACCAGCCACCACAGCAGTCCCAGCACCTGCAGCACCAGCCAACACAGCAGCCCCAGCCCCACCAGCAGTGCCAGCCTCCGCAGTAGCACCAGCATCAAGAGGCCCTGTCGCCGCAGCCACCTCACCTTCTCAAATACATACACACACATCAGCTGAAAAATGTAGGTTGTATGATATTGCATTAATTATAGTAATAGTAATAGTAATTTTTAATAATATTGATGGAAATACTGTTATATATATCGTAGTACTGTTTTTTTTTCTTTTTCAGATGTTCAGGAGGCATGGGCAGGGAAAGATGTCCATGTACTTCTTTCCAGAGTGGGCCCGTACAAACTGTTTTATTGGGATATTGTAAACACTGGTCCCAACAAGGAGCTTGAGAGTGAGGTAACACTTTTTCATTATTGTATGACATCATCAATTTCCACTCCCTAATGGATAATATTTCAGTAATGACAGTTACAGTACATTGTGTTGCAATACAATTACCTTAAAACATGTAAGGAAATTCAGGAATACTACAATAATGCAGTTAATAGTATTACAGTAAAACTGCCTCTATGTAATATGCTATCTTCGTAACATTTTTTTATAGGTGGTCAATGCATATTTGACTCTGCTAGTGCGGAAATGCAACCAATGCAATGCTGGTGAAGCTGCTGTCATTGACACATACACAATGACTGCAATCTGGAAGAAAAAGTTTGGAAAAACCCGGGTATGTACTGATTGTAATGACTTTGCATTGTGTAAATGTTACAAATGTGCATTTTTCAAGTAATAGGGATTTAGTATTTTTTTGTGACTACTTTCAGATTGATCCAATGGCACACAAAGTCATTGTGGGAATTGTCAATGAGAACCGTCATTGGATGTTGGTGGTGAGAAGAAGAGCATTGCACGCTACTTTAAGCTCTATCTATAGTGATGTATACACTCTCCATATTAGCCATTTAGTAGATGAATTTGGCTATACATACATGCTCTCAGTTATTAAAAGGTCTACACAATACCCTACATTGTAAAATGTCACTATTATCACTAATTCCCGGGGATTCTACCTAATTTATGTTGTGTTTCCATGTGAATAATAAAAGGTTATGTACCCGCATGACAAAAGAACCCTTTTCTTGGATCCACTCGGGGAATCTAAAGCAAGATTAAGACGTGCCTGGATCAACAAGGTAAATTTGACTCTAAAATGTAGTAGTTCTTGTATCCTATGAGTTGCTAAATGATGTGCAACAGTTTTCACACATGTACTATTTACACACTTTAGAGCCTTCATGAGGAAAAAAGGCTGCAATGTTTCAAGGTGGACATGCAGCACTCTCCCTCATAGCTGTCAACAAGATGGCACATCCTGTGGTGTCTTGGCCTTAAAAGTGAGTGTGAAATGCATTTACGTAAACATTATTGTCAAACTCAAATTTAGTAGCAATTACAGTGACGATCTTGACCTGCTTTTAGACATCCTGATGTAGGTTTTATTAAAAGTGGTTATACTATACGTACACTGTATTTAATACTTATAATTGCAATGCTCTTTCCATTCTACTAATCAAAGTTCTCTTCAGTTTGCAGAGAAAATTTTACAAGGGCAGCCAACAAATCTGGACACATCACAGAAGGCAGTCGACAACTTGAGACTGGCCATAGCCACTTCCCTCCTAAGAGAATCTGGTATTTCCTTTTTGCTCAGCATTGTCAGTCACTTCATGTTGTTGTTGTTGTTGTTTTTTTATGCATGTTATCTTATAAATATGCAAATATAAGCCAGTGAATTAATACTGTACAATGCAAACTGTATTAATCTGAACATATTTGTTCCATATTGTTTGTTTTAACAGATGACCTGAGCAGCATGTGCTTCTATTGTGGGATGGATGACCAGAATGGAGCAGAATGGGTCATTTATTCACATTGCAAAATATAAAAAATGAAAAGGAATAGTTTTTTCTGACTTTATCAATGTTAGGGATGCTGTGGTAATTACAACAATCTTCTGCATCATCGGCATTTACTAAAACAGGCATTATTAATGTTGTGCTCATTTTGTATTGACATGTAAGGTTGCTTACTTTCTATTGTACATGTGCTGTAAAAAATAGTTTTTAGCTAGAACACAACATTTATGTTCGTTAGAACATCCAAAAACAGAAGGAATATTAAAGATATTAGAAGTCAATTAATTTAGAGTTATCCTTTATTTAGGATACTCTATAATGTAAAACTTGCATACAACTACACATCCCTGTTTTCCCAGATTTGCTGTGACGTCTGTCAGAGGTGGTACCACCAGGACTGGGTACACAGACCTCAAGTGGATGAGGAGTTCTTGTGCCCTGCATGCAAATAATGGCATCCCTTGTTACCTTCAGCAGGATCCAGGAATCTGGGACTTTTTTTTCTTTTATTCTAACATGTTGAAATGGCAAATGTATGCACACTACTGAGTGCCTTTTTAGTTTTCACATTATTTAATTTAGTATTTACTCATTATATATTTCATTTATTTTTATATTGTTTGAATATTTATATAATTGATTTTAATTTTTTCTAGAAAGACATTTAAAAGTTGTGGTTTTTGAGATGGTGTTCAGTGTTCAAAGTGTTTTTTTTATTACAATAATTTCTGTAAATGCTCCCAATGATTTTGTGTACGCATTTCCCAAAAGAGGAGTTGGGGTGAATATGTGTAACCACTAGGTATAAACTAGACTATCCATAGTGGGAGAATTGTTTCTGTTTCTCCCAACATCAAACACTTTTGAGAATATAGTCATAGGACTGACGCTGATAAGCAGAGTCAGTTAAATGCATATGGCCCCTTCCTAGTAAAAGTTAACAGGGGGTGCTTTTCACGGCAGGTGCAAAAGTAGCACTGCCGTGAAAAGCACCCCCCCCCCTTTATTTTTTTTTCTGTTCATCCCAGCATCAAATTCTTTTCACAGTATATAGATGGGACTAGTTTGTGTAAGCAGAGTCAGTTTCATGCATATGGCACCTTCCTAGTAAGAGTTAACAGGGGGTGCTTTTCACGGCAGGTGCAAAAGTAGCACTGCCGTGAAAAGCCCCCCCCCCCCCCCCCCTTTATTTTTTTTTCTGTTGAACCCAGCATCAAATACTTTTCACAGTATATAGATGGGACTAGTTTGTGTAAGCAGAGTCAGTTTCATGCATATGGCACCTTCCAAGTAAAAGTTAACAGGGGGTGCTTTTCACGGCAGGTGCAAAAGTAGCACTGCCGTGAAAAGCACCCCCCCCTTTATTTTTTTTCTGTTGATCCCGGCATCAAATACTTTTCACAGTATATAGATGGGACTAGTTTGTGTAAGCAGAGTCAGTTTCATGCATATGGCACCTTCCTAGTAAAAGTTAACAGGGGGTGCTTTTCACGGCAGGTGCAAAAGTAGCACTGCCGTGAAAAGCCCCCCCCCCCCTTTATTTTTTTTTCTGTTGAACCCAGCATCAAATACTTTTCACAGTATATAGATGGGACTAGTTTGTGTAAGCAGAGTCAGTTTCATGCATATGGCACCTTCCAAGTAAAAGTTAACGGGGTGCTTTTCACGGCAGGTGCAAAAGTAGCACTGCCGTGAAAAGCACCCCCCCCCCCTTTATTTTTTTTCTGTTGATCCCGGCATCGAATACTTTTCACAGTATATAGATGGGACTAGTTTGTGTAAGCAGAGTCAGTTTCATGCATATGGCACCTTCCTAGTAAAAGTTAACAGGGGTGCTTTTCACGGCAGGTGCAAAAGTAGCACTGCCGTGAAAAGACCCCCCCCCCGTTTATTTTTTTTTCTGTTGAACCCAGCATCAAATACTTTTCACAGTATATAGATGGGACTAGTTTGTGTAAGCAGAGTCAGTTTCATGCATATGGCACCTTCCTAGTAAAAGTTAACAGGGGGTGCTTTTCACGGCAGGTGCAAAAGTAGCACTGCCGTGAAAAGACCCCCCCCCCTCGTTTATTTTTTTTTCTGTTGAACCCAGCATCAAATACTTTTCACAGTATATAGATGGGACTAGTTTGTGTAAGCAGAGTCAGTTTGATACATATGGCACCTTCCTAGTAAAAGTTATCAGGGGGTGCAATTCACGGCAGGGCTGTTTTTGCACCTGCCATAAAAAGCACCCCCCCCCCCCTTATTTTTTTTCTGTTGATCCCAGCATCAAATACTTTTCACAGTATATAGATGGGACTAGTTTGTGTAAGCAGAGTCAGTTTCATGCATATGGCACCTTCCTAGTAAAAGTTATCAGGGGGTGCAGTTCACGGCAGGTGCAAAAGCAGCCCTGCCGTGAAAAGCACCCCCCCCCCCCTTTATGTTTTTTTCTGTTGAACCCAGCGTCAAATACTTTTCACAGTATATAGATGGGACTAGTTTGTGTAACCAGAGTCAGTTTTACCCCAGCATCAGGTACCTTTAATAGCATACATTTGGTGCCAATATACAGTATGTTTGAGTTTGATTGGTCTGACAAAAGAAGAGTCAGTGGTGGATGGAGGATTTATTTATTGTATTTTATTTTATAAAGCAGCAAGAAAAAAAGTAATATCTTAAAAACAAGAGTATTTGATGGAGTGAACTTGTCCTTTAATGGTGAGACACACAGTTATGACTTGTCTATCAGTCTATAGGCATATAGACCACATTACATTTTCATTATAGGTGATATTCGGGATCAGAAGGCTATTGTTTTGACCTATGAGTAGCTTATATACAGGTATCCCAATTAAAAGCACATACTTTTGAACCTATGAATGCAAGAAAAGCTGGGATTATATTTAGCCTTATGAAAAGTCAAGTCAAATACATTCAACTTGCTCAAAACAATCCATTTAATTCATTTTGTAATTATTGCTGGGGTATATTTCCACAGAATACAAAAGGTGTTGTTTTGTGTTCGCTATTATCCGACTTTGTGTTGAGAAGAACATCGGTTATTTACACTCTTACTGTAAGTAACCGATGTTCTTCTCTTCTATCTCCTCCATAAATAAGTAAAATCGTAAAATAGTATTTTCCCCTGCGTTTGTTTGCGATATAAAGGCGAATTGCTTCACTTTCCGAACAGCTCAATGGTTTGTGCGCGCTCCCGCGAGGGGGTGCATTTCTACGGCAGGGGTGCTGAATACGGCACAACACCGGCGGCAGTGATTTTTTTTTTTTTGCCAGCGAGTAGAATTCAGCGAGAAAGCGAGTGACGGGCGAGTAGTGACATATGTGAACGGGGCTATACGCGCCGTCAAACTCGCCAGCTGAGGGGGGGTCGGCGCGGGGGACGCCTTGCCATGGCAACGGGGGAAAATAGAACGTTGATGAGCCAAACCAGCCGCGAGGATTTCCCCTTATAATAAGCGCTGCTGCCGTCCTGTTTAGGAGCCGCTAGTTCAGTCCATTTGCCTTGATAAAATAATTTTGGGCGAACATTGAGACTATGGCGGCGGACTCAATGTGTAGGAAACACTGCTGCCAGTGTCCCGCTTCTCGTTTGTTGCTTCGCTTGTGTTCGCGCATTGAATTGAGTGAATTGAGAACCAAAATATGACCTTTCGTTTCCTGACCAATCCCTCCCAACTGCTGGTTCTGATCCAAATGTTGACATACTAAATGGGTTTGAGGAGTTTAATCATTCAAGAAAAGATGAAAACAAAAATGACTTAAACACAGTGCTGAGCCTTTAAACTATTAGTTTATTATGACTATTATTATTAATAATAATAATAATATAAGTGGGTTTCTATTCCAGGACTATTCCTTGGTGTTTTGGTTTTGACTGAAGCCTCATTCACATACGTCGCCACTGAGCGACAACTGTCAAAGAATGTGAATGTGTTCTAGCGGAATGTGGACAGGCGATTTGATGTGGGCGGGGACAGAGATAAAATACCTTTAACTTTCTGCGATGCGAGTGAAGCGAGTACCAATCGGGATGTAGAAGAGAGATGATTGTAAGTTGACGTCAACAGAGAGTTCCACAGAGTGCCAGCAAGTAGAATTCAGCGAGGAAGCAAGTGACGGGCGAGTAGTAACGTATGTGAACGGGGCAATACGCGCCGTGAAACTCGCCAGCTGAGGGGGGGTCGGCTCGGGGGACGCCTTGCCATGGCGACGGGGGGAAACAGAACGTTGATGAGCCAAACCAGCCGCGAGGATTTCCCCTTATAATAAGCGTTGCTGCCCTCCTGTTTAGGCCTATCATTAGAGCCGCTAGTTAAGTCCATTTGCCTTGATAAAATAATGTTGGGCGAACATTGGTGCACCATAGTCTCGTCAATGTGTGGGAAACGTTTGTCTCGTTGTTGTCATCAGAGCCCTGCTTCGTTTATGTTCGCGCATGTGCGTCAAGTACGTCTGGCGTAGAGGGCTGCACGGGCCTGGAAATTAAGCCCGTACCCGGCCCGAGCCCGAGACTCTCAAACCCGACCCGAACCGAGCCCGAATTAATAGATTAAAAACCAGGCCCGACCCGTTACCCGAAATGTTATTATGCAAAATGCATGTTATTTTCAATGACATTTAACAGCGCGACGCTCGTCAAGCGGCTCGGAAGTGAGATGCCCCGGTAGAGAGGGAGGGAGGGAGAGAGAGAGAGAGAGAGAGAGAGAGAGAGAGAGCCGTGTTTGTGTGTGTGTGTGTGTGTGTGCGCGCATGTGGATTGTGGACTAAAGTGAAAACCTCTTCCAGCTGTTCGCGGTGTCCCGTGAGCAGCACTTAAAGCAGAAGTGAGTGATATATTTGTGTTATTATAAGTCTTAAATAGTTATATCTTCCGACAGCAATCACTTACATAGAGTGTTTGGACTGAAACACGGGTCTCTCAGTCCCTCTGCTCTGCTCTGAGCCGAAGAGAAAACATTTATCGTATCCTACAGTTTTTATCCAATGAGGAGAGAGAACGGCATGCAGGGCTGTGTGTGCAGCCAAGGAACGCCGTGAATGTGGTGACGTAGCGACGAGGACTGTTATGGTGCATTCAAGGAAACTCGTTGGCCAAATAACGACGCCGGCAACATACAGCCATCCAACAGTGGCCAAAAGACCCTGTGGATTCACTGGCACCTTCACTAGTAAGTTCCCACTCACTTCCCTCCATCCGGTCCTCCTCCATGTTTACCTGTCAGCGCTTTATTGATGTATTTCCGTCTCTGATGATGGCTCCTTGCTTCTTTCAGAGACCGGAGGCATGGTGCTGTATTTTTCCGACCGTGAAGTGGTACCAGTTCGGCAAGTGATGGACATATAGCTAGTCTTGCGATAATCATCCGTCCAAATATCAGTCGTCATCCCCACATTTACACTTGCCATGATCTCTGAGATTTCCTGGACGAGGACTTTTTTCTTTCCACCTGCGACATCCTTTCCAACTCTGGATATGGTGGTTGGATCGGGCAGTACAGCCCTGGCGGGGAGACGGCCGTAGGTGGCGCCTACAGTGATCAGCTCCTGTGCCAGGGATATGAAGCCCTCCCCAGCTACGGTCTTGAACGGCCTGATGTCCTGGCAGCAGAATTTAACGCACTGGTCCAAAACAGCAGACTTCACCTCGGCGGGCACTCGATCAGGCGTTGACAGGAGGGCGGTCAGTGGTAGCTGTCTAAACTGGCTAGGTCGACCCAAACGCCCGCATCCACCTCGTTCGATGTGCCGCACTAGCGAGGAGGTACCGGTCTTCTTGCTGTCATATTTCAAAATCATGTTACACTCCTTGCACTGAACATTGCCCGTGTATTCGTCAGTTAGACTTACGATCATTTCAAAGTGTTTCCACCACACACCAGCCATTCCAGCTTCGTTTATGATTTTTTTAAGCTCTCCTTTAGCTAGTTTTTGTTTTAATTCTTCCATCTTGTCTTCCTCTGATCATCTCCAGCAGTCAGACAGTGCACTTTTACCGCTAGCTTAATTCGCGCCCAAAAATGTTTTGGATTCAAGGCACTCAAATTAAACAAACTATTTATTTATTTCTCATTTAATATTTTATTTCTTTCTTTATTTTTTTACAACAAAAGACAGACGTGAAAAAAACTAATGTGTAAAAAAAAAAAAAAAAAAAAACTAGTTCGTCCGACCCGACCCGAGCCCGAAGTAATTAATTAAAAACCAGACCCGACCCGGCCCGTTACCCGCTCGGGATCGGGCTACCCGCGGGCTCGGGTTAGCCATGCTCTAGTCTGGCGTCAAGCACGCCCTCACGTGGACTGGCGGGGAATTACGGGTTCAAAACGCAATTAATTGCAATTAATTTATTTTAATCGAGTAATTTCTTATCGACAATTAATCGATGATCGATTAATTGTTTGCATCCCTAGCCTGTATACACTTTTTTTTTTACAGTCGAGTGAAAAAACAATGTTGCACTACTAAAGTTATCACGGGACCCTCCAAAATCATTTGGGACCTCCCTTGAAACCACTGAGTGTATGACAACTACACTTGAGTAAACTTAATGATTTTTATAATCACTGAAACAGAGGCAGTTTTCTGATGCTGAAAGCCTTTTGTCTAGTGGGAATCCTCTCAGAACTCCACCTTTTTGTGTAAACTCTTCTTTTTGGACATGAAGTAAAATATTTCCAGACAGAGAATCTTTGATTCACAAGTGTGACACCTATCTGGACTGACAATAAAAAATGCTATTGACCAGATCTGTAGAAAAGGCTTAAGATCATAAACCATGCCACAGTTTTGGTGAGAAGTGAAACCATATTGCTTACTACTAAGCTCTGGACCACAGAGCTATATGCTCTGCCTTGTCTCCTGCAGCACATTTTTCAGTAGTGACCACCTCTTATATCCCTTACATAAAAAAAGGTAATTGATAATTACCACGATCAATAAATGCAACTGTATGGAGCAGGCCCTGCTTCTTACTGGCCTTGTAGGACTCAAAAGCCCTGTTGCAGGCTCCTAGTGAATGAAAAATTACAACACAAATACCATGTCATGAACTTTAAATGTATTATTTTAAGGCATCTCAAAAGGATAGTAATCACTCAAAGACATTAGCAGACAATTACCAATTAGGTCCTCAGATTAACGTGATCAAACTTACTTCTAACTTGGCTTGTGCCCCAGTGTGGCTCAGCATCTTTAATGGCTCCCATTACAGCCCGGGTCACTTTTTCATTGTGATCAGAACGGAATCTGTGTGTGTGTGTGTAACTAACTTTAATTTTCACCAACAGTGGCAATTCAGAGGGAAAGAGACAAAAAAACATACTTGTCCCCTGGCTGGAACTGCCATTGCAGATCTGTGAGGCTTCTATCTGTATGATGGACCAAGGCCTGTAGGGATATAAAAACAGTGGTGTCCAAATGTGTGCAATGGAGAGGAGAGACAATAAATACATGCTTGGACATACAAGCTAGCCATAGTACATGGATTCTTGGACACCTGTGGTTCTAAACCTATGGGTTGGGACCCCTCCACATAATTTTGGGGGGGTTCCCAGATGACAGTGAAGTGACAATTTACTTTAAAGACATTCTATAAAAATAAAGATAATTTTGTGTATCTTTTTTGCATAACATTGTCCATTGCTAATGACATACACAGTAATTAATCCAGCCTACGTACTCATTAAATAATCAATTCAAGCTAAGAGTCTATAATTAGGCTATACTGAGCCTGATCTATTTATACCAGAGATTTTCTTAAAATTAAGTTAACAACTTTTAGAAAAATGTCACCTGGGGTAAAACTCCCCCTGCTACCCTGATTTGCATTTGTATAACTCACAGCATTCATTTACATGTTAAAGCCTCTCCTAGAATTAGGGGGAGGGAGTTCATGGGGGGGACAACTGCCAAGCAAGGCCTATGTCAATTTCCAGCAGTTTACAGTGTTGCCCGTAAATTGCCGTGTGCAGTCGTATACCTGAACTTCCACGACAATCTACAGTCCCACATACTTACGGAAATCAGTAGTGTACAGGGCATCTGGTATTAAAAGGTCTTGAGAGTAACTTTATAAATTAGCAAATTATTGAACCTCCATCGGTGAAATCTATGGAAGTATAATCTGCCACACAATTTCATACCATATGTAGTGGGGGGTCGCTACTTCTTTTCTCTCAGATTGGGACAGAAAAGTAAGTACTGTCAACTCTGGTGGGATCTTTGTGGTGGTGGTAGAGGAGGTAGGATTAGGCTCGATTCCTTCCAGCCTTTCCATCACGTCATGAAACTTTTCATTTATGTCGTCCGAGAGGGTGTCCACACTCTTCTGCAGTTGTACGATTGCGCTAAAAATGTGAGGGGGAAAAGATAGTTCAACATTCCACTCTGATGTAGGCTGGGGCAAACACAGATGGTCAAACAAGTCACAAGACAAAATGATACATTGCTTCATAATGAAGGTACACAAGAAATGGACAACTGTTCATGTCAAGTGTGTAGCTTACTGTTAGTTTTCCATAATAAAAATACACCCCCATTGGTATGTTTGCATTGGTGGATAAAGATATATATTTTTTTTTTGGTCACATTCCTAAACCAATAATGTGATGATATTCATATTTGCCCAGTGTTTCCCTGGAGACACAAAAGACTTTCAGTCTCCATACAACACACCTATGTTTCTGGCAGTTCGATAAACACTGAAATTAAGACATTGAATTTACAAATTTTTAAAATGTGATTTGTTATATGTCACCTCACGCCGTGCTGACCACCCAGCCACTGCGATGCCCCATCACTGCCACCGCCGGCAGTGATGGGGCACCACGAAGGTCCCCGCCGCACAGACGTGGCATGGCAGCGAGCAGCGGAACTGCGGTGCGCGACTTCACGGTGAGCCGCTGGTGACTGGCCAGGTACACAATATGGCAGAATGATACAGTGTCCACACACACACTCATCATGACGAAAACACATTCAGACAATAAAGCAAAGAAGCACACTAAAGATATTTACCTCCATATGTCATTCCGGGTTATCAACTCCAAGTTTGGGCGAGGCGGGGTCCGGTTTGGTGTCCGGTTTGGCGTCCGGAAGGACGATCTTTCTCCCCCACGAGTCATAGGCCTAGAAAACTTCTTTGTTCTCTTACGGCCCACCCTTTCCTGCATGGTATCCATGCTTTCAGCTAAAATGCGAATTGCATCCGAATGCGATCCTGACGATACTACAAAACGCGCAGCCCGCGTTTTGCAGTAATGGCGCTTGTTAACTCAAGAGCCAATCACTGCCGCCCATGTAGACCGCACATCCAATCAAATTAAACTTTGGACCGTTAGATCAGGAATGCATTGTGGGTCTTCCAGGTTGCCAAAATATTTTGCCATTTCAAATTATTTACACCTATGGGGAGCCGAAGTCACGCCCATCTACACCAGGCACCATAGGACGCTCTCTCTAGCACCCCTCATTTCCCTCTTTCTTGTGACAAACCAAGAAAACGATATGGATCGATGAAGGAAAAGAACGTGGGGGGCTTCTGTTTTGTGATCACTGTGAGGAATACGTCTCCAAGTCCACATTTTATTGTTTTATGTTTGTATTGATTGCTTTTGTATCTGTTATTCTTTTGTTGTTTTTGTAATGCATCTCAATATAACTTTGTTTTAAAAGTTCAAATAAAAATTTAAACGAAATGAAAGACTCCCTTTTTACTATCTGACAGCCAGCCACTCCCTCATGACTCCTCATGAATCACTGACTTCTGCTGACACCTCGTGACTCCTACGTCTATGCCAGCCATCCAGGCCATCAATTGACATTTTCTTAGTGTATACTGACACAGGTACCCATTTGACATAAATCTGAAGTAAATATTGACTGCATTTTTGACACATGCAGATATGCCAGATATTGAATCAGCATTCAGAAAACATTGAGTTGAAATGACAAATCTGTAAGTACATTTATTGAGGAACAGTGATGATATGAGCTACAACTACATTGCATTTTTACTCAAAATAGGGTGTCATTATGTTCTATAATGCATTATGTCATATTTATACTTAGTATATGACAAGGAGATAAATACTTCATCCATTTGATTAGATATTGTTTATGCCAAGAAAACACTGAATTTGCATCAGAGATTTTTTGTAATTCTATAGTGGGTCCAGAGTCAATAATGACATTAAGTGATTGGCATGCAATCGGCAGCTGGCATAAGGCATGTGAACCAAACATGGCCCAGGTGTGGTACAGGTGGTACTGGCTTGATATGGGCCAGTTGATGAGTGAAGTATTTGGGCCTGTTACAACCCAGGCTCGGTGGGAAGCAACACAATGAGACTCCAGAACCCAAACGCAAATGCTGAAACAAATAACTACTTTACTGGGCTGAAGCCTCACAGACAACCTTTCTTCTGTCACATCTCAAGGTCAAAGTTCACAAGGTCGGCAGCAGGTTTTTTAACCTTTTGGGCGGCCCTGAGGCCTAGCAATGATGCAGAGACAAACGGATGACAGATTCTGGAACTTTGACTCACTACACTGTAAAACAGGACAGCTCCGTTTAGTTAAGTCCACTTACTTCCTCTCTTTAACACAAAGAGCTCTAACAAGTTTTGGATTTTGAACTCATCTGCGTGAGTTTTAAAAAGTAGAACTTACTGTTATTAATTGTGTTGACTATTTGAAAATGTTATCAGATAAGTATGTGTTGATTGAACTTGGGTTTCAAAGTTATCAGATGGGGGGGCGGGGCGTGGGGGAAAAGGCAGGAGTGGGCCAATGGGAGCTACAAAATTAATATTTGGACTTTTGAGTTTAATTGTCTTCTTTAATTCATGGCAAGGCTGAAGCATGAACAGAATAATTTAAACACCGCAGATAAGTCATATATCATATCGAAATACAGACACTTTGTAGTAAATGATCAAGGACTACTTCGACACGCGGGAAGAGACTATGCCTGACAACGGCCTAGAACCGAGGCGGAGTAACACGACGCGGGGACCGTAGTGACGAGTGGTGAACGTGTCGAAGTAGATTTTTTTACACGAGGCTGAGGAACAGCAGGTGAGTTTAATTATCTCTAATTAAGTCTTTTAACATTAAGCTCATGTGTAGTAACGGAATAACATTAAATGTGTAGGTTGTGCTTTTTTAATAGCCTGGAAAATGTGACTGCAACATTAGTTTTTATTCGAGCCCGACATGAGTTAGCTAGTTTGCTATAGTTTGCTATAGCAAACTATAGCAAACTAGCTAACCATAGTTTGCTAACTATAGTTAGCCACCTAACGGTTGAGGCTGCGTGTTAGGGCTGCTGTCACTTCGTGCTCGCGCTTTGCTCACTTTGTATTTTATATTGACTAGTTACTCCAATTCATTTAGTAAAGTTGTTTTAACATGGATATTATGCCGATAATTAATAATGAGCAGCATGCGCTGTTTTTTTCCTCGGTCCCCTGTTACCGGTATGTTTTACACAGATAGATGGAGCTTGTGTGACGGGATGCATAGCTACCGTCACGGTAGCGATACGCTACCCAGGACATTATTAAGAGACTGAGTGTAAATGTTGCCTGTGTTTGTCTATGTGTTACGTTATCTTCATACTGTTTTCAAATCGTTTATTAACCATGTCATTTATCATACGCGCTACGGCAGTTTATTATAATCTTGCAAGTACCATCATTACAACTTTCTGTTTAATACCATTTACCATTAACGTCACCTGTTCTTTTGCAATAACCACTCAAACAAGTATGTCGTTGTTAAATTCCATGTCCGTTTATTTAGTTTAGTTACATGTTAACACAGCGTAAATGTTCGTCTCATCTTGTGTTTGTATTAGGGGTTGCGTGCCGCGTCAGCACGGTTTAAATTCACGTCACGACTTCCGGGTAAACCGGCAGTGACCCCGTGTTGTCGTAATTATTTTTATTGCTGTTTTTATATATTTTGGATATGCCAAAATAGGAGCAATAGTACACTGTTTACGTGCTTAAAGGTTTTCTAGTTTATAGAGGGAGAATGGTAGCTGTTTAAAGCTGTTTTTATTTTTATTGCCTTATGGGCCTTAATTTGGGAAAATAAACGATCCCATCATTTTCCTAAACTTCTCGTCTGCTCCTGAGTGTTTACCACCTAGTTCAAGTCGCTCGAACACATCTACCCATGACAGCTTGCAATTTGATGAATTAACTGAAAATGAACGTCATTTATAGATAAAAAATATATTGTTTTAACTAACGTTAAGTGTTGAATTATTACTTTGGCTGACAGAGGAGTAGGCTGATGACAGAGGAGAGGATATGTGATGGCACAGGGCTGTTTACCAGTTTAAACCATTGAGTTGAACAGATTGTAAAATATATTTATTTTAATGTTTTGTCAGAGAGGTAGGAAAGGAAGGATAGGATATTAAATGCTTAACTAATCATTATCAACAGGTTGGAGGTTTTAGAGCCTACTTAACTCATGTTGGCACTACTGATGAATTGAATAATAACATTGATTTGTGTTTTTGTTTTATTCAGTTTATAATGTAATATTCAACATCACAATTTACAGTCTACAAAATTAACAGCAACACTACTTATAACAAACCCAAACTGAATATTTTAAACACCATAAAGGTTTTCATTCTTGCAGGGTTGTTGAATCATACTGCATAAGTGTTAGCTAAACGTAATCCAATAAACTAAATGTAATTGAAAATAACATAGAATATTGGTTTATTGTTGTTGTTTTTTTTGTAGTTAATAGATAACTGTTCTTAACCACTAGTTGTCTAAATAAATGTTATGTTAATTTAATTTTTAATTTTTCTGTTCACAGAATTCAAGCACGTCCAGTTCATGTGGAAATGTAAGTTTTGTGCCTTTTCCTCCAGTGGCAAAGGAAAAATAATACAGCATTATAAAGAGCATCATGGACATCACCGGAGGTGTTCAGGTCTTGTCTGCATTTATCAAGACTGTTTGAACACATTTCAAACCCAAACTGAACTTAAAAACCACTTGAAAGAACATTCAAAAGGTCATAAAATTGTGACCAAGTTATGCTGTGATTTGTGTACATTCTCAGAGCCTAGTAACATTATCAAATATCGTGCCCATCTGAAGACTCATTTGAGGAACAGGGAAACAGTTAAATGTCCGTTTGCAGGTTGCTCTTTCAAGTCCAATGTACTGTCAACATTTACTTCTCATAGAAGTCGCTATCATAGGTTGTCCACCTTAAACAGTTTAAGACCAGAGCTTTTTGTACACCATGCACTTACAAATGCAGTGCTAGAAGAGGATTCTGTTTCTGGGACTGAGGCATCAACTTCCTATGATTCAGTACCCGAGGGTGTACCTCCTCTTGAAAATGGAGAGGCAATTAAACGTCAGTTGGCATCTTTATTTATCCGTATGAAAACATTTCTGCATGTTTCAAATTCTGCAGTACAGGAAATAATTGATGAGTTATTTGACATTGGAGACTTTGCTTATAAAAATATTAAAACTATTATCGAGAAAGTTTTGGAGGAAAATAACTGTGCAGCTGATGCCTCTGTTGTAACATCATTGTCTGATGAAATACAATCGTTGAACCCACTCAAATGTTTTTCAAGAGCAGGGCCTTTGGGCACAGAACGTAAAAGGCAGTCATTTTACAGAAATATTTTTACAGTGATTGAACCGGTTGAATATGTGCTAAATCCACAAGAAAAAAATCATTCATTTGTTTATGTTCCTATTTTAGATTTGTTAAGTAAGTTGTTGGAAAGAAGTGAGATTCTAGAGACATTACAGAGATCCAATGGACAGGAAGGTCATTACTGCTCATTTCAAGATGGTGAATACTTTTTGCTGAAGAATTAGGCATAGCTCTTGGCTTATACATTTACGATTTTGAAATCTGTAATCCATTGGGAACTTCAAGAAAGAAACATAAGTTGTGTGGTATATATTGGGTGATAGCTAACTTACCCATAAGACTTAGATCAACATTATCATCAATTTATCTAGCTGCATTGTGCAAAACTGTACATATAAAACAATATGGTTACAGCAAAGTTTTGGAGCCTCTGATTAGAGACCTTCAGCATTTAGAGACGACTGGTGTATTTGTGAAAAGACTTGGGTCTTGTGTCAAAGGTACTGTTTTGTATGTGTCTGCCGATAACTTAGGTGCACACTCCCTTGCTGGATACCAAGAGTCTTTCAACGTGGAGAAATTTTGCAGATTTTGTTTGGCTAACCTTAAAGATATTCAGCATCATGATGTCAGAAGTGGGGCATTTACTTTGAGAACACCAGAACTGTTTGATGAAGCCATTAATGTGCTTAACACAACTAATGCCTCGTGTGTTCATGGTTTGAAGAGAGACTGTCCTTAAAGGCCCCCACACACTGCCCAGACGTCCAACTGCCTTATCCGACCATTCTCCGCCCACTCTGTTGCCTCTCGTCTGACCCGTTCGGCAGAAAAGTTGCGTTGTACACACTGCTTCGACGTGCTTCCGACAACACAGCAGCGTGTACGTTCTGCGCTTGCGCGATATGCAATTAGCCTCCTTAACAGCGGGTGGCGCTAGTCTCGTGCCAGTACTCCAAAACAGGAAAACAGGAAATGACGGAACGGAGTGCAGATAAAAACAATGCACACAGTCTTGGTTCAGTATTCGTTCGACTCGAGAAGACCTTTGTGGACTAAATACTTGGCATTTCTGGAAAGATGACTCTGGCTAGGGTGACACTCGCGTTGTGTGCTCTCGGGCTCATTATTTTACGAAGACGTCGTCTCAGTAGGGAACGAGTAATATGGAGAAACCATTGTCACTTCTGCCCCGCCCACACCCCGCCATTGGATACTCTGATTCGCTAGCACACCGCCAATAAGAGTATCCAATGGCTCAGACGTCCAACGGCCCACGTCTGATCAGACAACGTCCGCGCGGCTCCGAAAGCTTCCGACGCAGCTGTACACACCAAACATATGTGTTCCCGACCTCGTCCGAGCCTCCCCAAACGCTTCAGACGTCCAACAGTTGGGCCGCTGTGTTCCTGCCTTTAAGCAGACTTGCCCACTTTCATCCTGCAAAAGGTTTTCCACCTGATTTTCTGCACGATTTATTGGAGGGAATTGTACCTGTGGAACTATGCATATGTCTTTCAGATCTTATTGCTAAAAAGTATTTCACATTGAATGATCTTAATGATAGAATAGCATAATTTCCTTTTCAGTTTTCTGACAAAACTAACAGGCCTCAGACAATACCAACAAACTTTAAAAAAAAAAGAACAATTGGTGGCAACGGACACGAGAACTGGGCACTTCTGAGATTTCTTCCACTGTTGATTGGCCATCATGTTCCAGAGAGTGAAAAGACTTGGTCTGTGATCCTTGAACTGAAAGACATTGTGGAGGTGTTATCAAGCCCTTCATTTACAACAGAAACCCTGTGCTACCTACAAGCCAAAATTTCTGACCACAGACAGTTGCTCTTAGAATTATTTCCTGGTACTAAATTACGCCCTAAACATCATTATCTTGAACATTATCCTGTTCTGATTCAGAAATTTGGACCATTAATTGAATTCTGGACAATACAATTTGAGGCAAAACATTCTTTTTTTAAAAGAATGGTTCACAATACTGGCAATTTCAAAAATATTCTGCACACGTTGGCCACAAGACATCAACTGATGTTGTCATATTACTTGGAGATGCCAACTATTTTCAAGCCAAGCATTGAGACTGGACGAGTATCAGTTGTGTCTGTGGGCATCCTAGATGCTGCAATCAGAGAGGCTGTATGGAATAAGTTTGAAGGTCTGGACTCTGTTTCACTCACCTCCATTGCTTACTTAAATGGGACAAAATATTCTAAATGCATGGTACTCTCAGTTGGAGAGACGTGTGGACTGCCAGATTTTGGGAGAGTATTGGAGATCTGTGTAGTGGATGGTTTCATATCATTCATTACTGAACTATTCACAGCGACCTTCCAAGAGCATCTCAGGTGTTACCAGCTCGCCAGAAGAGATCCTGCAACAATTGTGGTCATTGATCCGGACCGTCTGAATGACTACATTCCCCTTGCTGCATACCCTGTTGAAGAAAAGCTGCTCGTCACTCCAAGGACACTCATGTTACATTAAGGTAATATTTGATTGGGTTGGTTTGTCATACATTTAAACAAACTCTTAATCATTGGACCACATAACGGGATATAAACTGCACTTAAAAGGTTAGACGACACTATTTGCTATATAACGATGTAGTGTAGAAATGGCTACCTGATCTCTGAATTCACCCTCCCTATCTGTTGTAATCTCTCTGCTGTTTTAACTCCATTCACAGCTTCTTTTAGATTTATGTTATTTACTGTTTAATGAAGCGTTTTCTTGTTTGTTCACTGTGTTTCAGTTCTTGGTATCTCATCAATGATGCTTCTCAGAGTCATCGTCTCACCTCAGGAAATAAGACGTGTCACCCTACAGGAGGTTCCCCCATCAGTTGATGAGTTATGTGTAGTTCTGGGCAACACTCTGGGCCTCCGTGGGAAGTTCCTTTTACAGTTTGAAGATCCAGACTTTGGGAATGAGCTCTGCAATTTGACAGACATCAAGGACCTACCAACTGAACGAGCCACACTGAAAGTTCTGTTCACGTTTTCTGAACCAGTTTCTGACTCGACATTAGATACTGCAAGCCTTAGTTCCCAGAATAGTGCATGCCCCGAGCCCCCTAGTAGTGGTGATTCTTCAGAATGGCCTGATCCCTTTGTTATTTCAGATTTCTCCCATGACGTTGAGTTTCAGCTGAGGGTAGCAAATGATGCCTATGCCAAGGATGGAGCTGTGACGGTCATCTCAAAGAGTGTGAAGAGTGAAATACTGGACACACTGGCTGATAGCATAACCAGAATCACTTGCTATCCAAGTAAAGACAATTTAGAAAGCGTAGCCAAAGCTCTTGTTGCAAAGCATCCTTGTCTCAGGGAGCCGGGTTCAGGTAAAGGATGGTACTGCTGGAGATTCAGCCTGATATTCAAGATGGGCAATTACCGTCAGAGGATGATGGCAGCTGGATGCCCTGAAGTTCTTGTAAATAAAAGAAAAAGAAAGGGAAACACCAAGCCAGTCAAGAAGGCAAAAAAGGGAGAGATCCACTACTTACCAGAGCCACCTGATGGACAAACTACTGTTAAATCAGAGAAGGATCGTGAGACCATGCTTTTGGAAGTGCAGAAGAGAGAGCCAGATTTGCACCTGCTCGATGAATTGATGACTGCAACATTCTCCCAGCGAAGACATGCCCTGAAGCGATCATTGGTGACGAGCCACTCATTTCTGCAGTCAAGGACAGATGGCCTGCATTGTTTAGTGAGAGACAGGTAATTCTTTACCAACTGAGTACAGCATAGAAATCCTATATGTTGTTGTTTTAGGTAGTCAAACTATGCACTATATGTTGCAATCATATTTGTGTTTTTTTGTGTGTCCCTTAGAGCTCTATGCTGCTCTTATTTTTCCCTCACTCATTGCCCTTTTCTCTGCTGTTTTATTATTGGTTTCAGCTCAGTGCTGAGTTCAGTAGAATCGTCACCAAAGACCTGCTGGAGTCATTCCTGGATGGACTTGATGCCTTGGTGCCAGGTGTTCTACAGATGTACGGAGAAGCTGCTGCATCAGGCAGGAGGGTGCCCCTGAGCAGTGTTCTCAGTTGTCTTCAAAAGGAGGTATGTACTGCACAGAAATCATTTCTTGTTAATGTACTAAAATTAGTATTCTGGCTTGGGTATCTTATTCACAAACTCGTCTTGTTCTTGTAGGACACGAACCAAAACAAAAGAACACCTGTCCTACTTGGTCTTCCATGCTACCTTGCAGAAGATTCCTCTGACATAATCAGGATGTGTGATGTAAGACACCGTATTTACACATTTTATATTACATTGTTTTGTTTTAACATTTTTTATTTTCATAAGTCGTAAGGGGTAATTTTTTACAAATAAAATAGTAAATGAGTGAAAAATTAATTAAATGTGCCCTTAATTTAAATTGAAAATGTAATGAAACCTAAAATGCAGTAACTTAACCAATATATAATAAAATATCCAGACTTATATTGTTTTTAAATAATGTAATGTTAACTTATCACATTAGGCTACTTTTTAAAATAGCTTAGTATGTAGTATAGTATATCAGAGAAGGGTTTGCTGGGATGATAAAGTAGTAGGCTGCATCCTAGATTTACTTTTTTGGACCACATGTTATATGCTAGTTAAGAGGTGTGTCCCGGAGTTTCTGTCCATGTGCATGTAGCTGTATGATGCATAGTCTATTATAATCATTCTTTCATTTCAAATGCAATGTATATAACACTGAATTCTTATTCATACTTAAAATCAGAATATACTACATTTTTGAGAAATAGAGAACATTCAGTACATTTTCTCTCAGTTTAGCTCCTCCTAGTGGCCAAAATTACTGTTGGTTTGTTTTATTATTTGGGCTTAACAATGAACATTCAGAAAGGCAATGACAACACTCACTCAATTAATGTCAAAGACATTGGTAGCCTTTCTCTATTAGCCTAGCAGTGATGTTTAAGTCAGTCAGTTAAGATGTGTGTTTTTGTCTTTATGTTTTCAGGCTCATGGTGAAACCCTTGATGTGCTAATGAGCGGGATGCAAGTTGGACTGTTGATTGGACACGAAGGCCCTCTGCATGATGCATTTCCATTGGATGTTTTCAACGTGGCTCTGGTAGTAGAGGAGAAGATCATCCTACATGACCTCTGAGATGTGTCCACAGGCTTTGCCATGTTACTGGGTGCAATCTACTGCCTAAACCTTGAGTACCCACGTAATATGAAGTATTCTTTTGAGTTCCTTCAGAGGGTTGTCATGAACATTAAACCGGACCAATGTTCACCCAGAATCCGTGGACTCAGAAATAAACTGCTTAGATATCGCATGTAAACAAAGAAATGCACTTGTTAAGCAACTACTAGGAGGCAGCAGTTATTTGGGAAGCTTGCCTTGTGACGGTTTCTTAGTGCAACTTTTTAGATTTAATTAATGCTGGGGTGCCAGTCAGGCGTCAAAGTCCTGACAATAAGTTTGTGTCACTAACCCACACAAAGGATACACACTTTCAATAACTCACATTCAAATATGTACCCTTCATTAAAAAACACCTTCAAACACTGAACCCAGCACACGGACAATCAGGACACAACCAAGGTTTCTTTTGTTTTCTTTTGTACCAAAATATATTTCAATGTTCACAAACAATAAACAGTTCTTTTAACGAGTCTCTTTCTCAGTTTCTTCAACAGAAAATCCGATCTTCAGAAAAACAGAAAATGTCAGAAAAAACCCAAAGCAGTCATAAAAAAGAGGGAAAAAACCAAAGCAAAAATAATCCAACAAAAATCAGTCGGCAGTTACTCACACGCACCAGAGGGGGGAGTCGGTAAAGCGCACCAGTCAGAGTCAGTCTGAGTCAGTCAGTCAATCCAGGCCAGCTCCAGCAGGACCACACGGGAGATCGCTGATCGCGCTGCTCGGTACAGGCTCCGAGGCGAACAAACAAGGCGAACGCACGGGATTCACTACCGCTCGTCACTTTTACTTTCCTCCTGCTAGACCGCTTTAGCGGCTCGGATCGCGCTCACTTTTCTCCGATCACACACTGCTTCGCTACTGCTCCTCCTGCTGCCGGCGCCGCCATGACAGTTATGACGTCCGTCTTAACCAGGTGATCACGTGGGCGGGGCATGACCTGGCGGTACGTGAGTGGACACGTCCGCACGTCATGTACACCCTCGGCCCGTCACATCTAGCATACAGGTTTTCATCGGCTTAGTTTGTTCAGCACAAGTCAGGTATGCGTGACAAATGTGTCACTTGTGAAGTTGAAAAATCTGAAATTGTTGAAAAATCTAAAATAGTTTAAATGTGCAAAACATTTTGAGGTATAATGAAAACAAACTTTTGTTTCGAATTGTGGTTAAAGAATCTTTTAGACGTGGATGTTGATGTTTTGTAAAGCTCTGCGTATACCACATTTTTCCTCTGTACAACTTCGCCATACTTATTCTCTCATTCACAGTTTTAAAATTGTGTTCAATTAACACAAATGTAAGTGAGGATAAGTAAGTAAGTATTTATAATGTACACCATTGTTTTTGTTCATATGACGATATGGACCGGTTATCTCACTTTTTGCCTCTTATGACACCTGCCCATCTGTCCCCCTTTCCCCAGCACTCTCGGTTGTCAACCTCAGTGAGGCCTGTTTTGATGCAAAGACATGTTTAGGATGTATCAATGTTCCACATTGTTCATATTCATGTCGAGATTTTATGATTATCTGTTTACTATCTCACATACGTCATTGTTCAACCCCACCTCACCTTCTTTCTTTCTACGAGTCCACCCTCTGTCTCGCTGTCTGTCTGCAAGTCCACCCTCTGTCTGTCTGTCAGTCCACCCTCTGTCTGTCCGTCTGTCTGTCTGTCTGCAAGTCCACCCTCTGTCTGACTGTCATGTCTGTCTGCAAGTCCACCCTCTGTACATTACAGGGACATACATTGTGTATGGCATGTTAAAACCTTTAACTTCTGTTAAAGTTTATATAAATGTATTTATAAAATAAATGTTCTTGGACAAATGCAAGAATTCAGTGTGAAGCTCTGTCATTTACCATGCAAGTTGAAACAAATTTAGAATTTTAATCCTCCTCCTAACTTTAAATGGGGAGTCGTATAAATACGGCTAAGTTAGTTTGACTCAGAACTGTGAGTTACAATAATAATGAAATATCTGTTTGTTTTACTAGCTAAAGAATGTTATTGTATTGATAATGTTTAAAAAAAATGTTGTTTTAACTCACAGTATCAAGTTTAAACAAGATGTGATTAAAAGTTTTCATGTATCAATGATGTATAATTATATTTTGTTTCAACTAATGGTATCAAGTTATGATTACAAGTGATTAAAAGTTAAGTCAACTTGGACAACTTAAAAAACAACATTGTGACAACTAGAACAGTGTAGTATAATCAACCTTTTGAACTTTATTTTGAGAGTTGAAACAAAGGTAATCTTAAAATGAGTTAACTTGCAGTTTTAAGGCAGCAGGTGAACCTTTATTTGCAAGTTGAACTGACCTGAAATGTCTTACAGTGTAGGTACAACTGAGGCGAATTTGGTGTCTGTAGTCCCCCTACAAGTGCCTTAAAATCAAGGTCAAAGTTCACAAGGTCGCCATGTTTCTTAAATGGCGTTTTGGAAGGCCCTGAGGCCTAGCAAAGACGCAGAGACAACCGGATGACAGATTCTGAAACTTTGAGTTCCCTGGTAAAGCTGAGACGAATCCATCAAATGGCGTTTTGGGCGTCTTAGATCTGTCTCAGACTCACACTAATTCTACATTCTTTCTCATGGTTACGATTACCCTGCAATGTCGCTGAGATTTGTGCTGCTATAATTTCATAAAGTAAGGTAACTGGACTAACCCCATGTAGGGCATTAACAGAAAAGTCGACTTGTCGACGTCAGTAGCATAAGTCGACGACCCCTGAGAGGGATCGACAAGTCGTGTGTTTTTTTGTCTCTCTCTCTGTGCGCTTGTGTACAGAATCAGTGTAAAAAGGGCGGTAACGTTGGCGAGTTGCGGGTAAATTAAACACAAGACCGGAATACAACAAAGAGAGACATGGCAGAAAAGGCAGTAGGTGACAGACACACATCACACATATGGAGGTACTTCACTCTAGACCACACAAACAGCACGGTGACCTGTACAATCTGCAAGTCTTTCTTAAAGTACAATAAAAATACTAGAGTTATGCACGGCCATCTGAATCGGCATCCGCTAGCTAACCTGAGTGATGCTAGCACTACAGGGAGTCGTCCGGTCCAGAGGAAGATGAGCAGCTTTACTTAAAATCCTCTGACAGAAAAGAAAAATTTCATTGTAAAAGATGTGAGACCTTTGGCTGCAGTACAAGGCGAAGGCTTCAAAGAAATCTTAACATTTTTTTAACCAGACTACACAGTCCCGAGCCACACCACACTCTGGACTATGATCAACCGGCAGTGTGATGCCCTGCGAGAGAGCATTAAGGAGGAGATGCAAGGCAGGAGTGTGTCGTTAACAACCGATCTGTGGACATCTCCAACCATGGAACCGTACAGTACAGTAACTGCTCATTACATCACAAACGAGTGGAGCCTGAAAGCCAGAGTGATGACTACCTCTGCCATGACAGAGCGACACACGGCTGTCAACATTGCCGATCGTTTATCTGCAACCATTAAAGCGTGGGGCCTACAGGTGTTTTGTATGGTGCACGATAACGCCGCAGCCATGAACCTGGCGTTGGAGCTGTGCGAGCAGTCCCCAAAAGACATCGGATGTACTGGGCACACTCTACAGCTGGCAATCAAGAAAGGTTTAATCCTACCAGAAATCACCAAGGCCATCGATGCAGCAAGACGTGTGGTTGGTCATTTTTGAAGGAAAAGCAGTCTCAGTTGTGCATTAAACCCAATAAACTCCAAAATGACAGTGCGGTCCGGTGGAATTCCACTTTCTTTATGCTGGAGCGGCTGCATGAGCAGAGGATCCCTGTACAATCTGTCCTGGCGGATGAAACAGTCACAAAGTCGAGTGTAAAAAAGTTACTTGAGATGCACGCGTCACACTGGGAGCTGATAGAACAGCTGATTGCTGTGTTATCTCCCCTGGCAAAAGCTACGAAAGTGATGTGTGGCGAGTTGCATGTGGGCCTGTCTTTCATCTATCCAGTGATGTGCAACGTGATCAACACCGTCCTCTGTGTCCAAGAATCAGACATGGGTGCAATCCGCTCCTTCAAGAAGACTGTGCATTAATGCCCTTAGTCCAGTTGCCTTACTTTATGCTTAGGCCTATTTGAGATTTACCATGACCTGGATGACTGAGAATATCTGTAAATAATTGCTTGATTCTAAACCTTAAATTGACATTTGTTCCTATTGGTCCCTGACACTCACTCCACCCAATCTTTTTTCTTTTTCTTGGGACCACTGGGTACAACCTCTGATTGTCACTTTGAGCTACTGGCTTTCACTAGCCCTGGTTGAAGAGTGTGGAGACTGGAGAATAAATTTTTTTTGGATGAAAACTTGTCATATGTACAGATTCGTGACTTAGGACTGCTGTCTGTCATGAAGAGAAATTTTCTAGCATGCCAGAAATTTATAAGGAGGTCACTGACTCGTACAAAATCGACAAACACGACAAAAATAATGTGTATAAATATGTTTTTATATGAGAAGAGGTGATGATATATGCTACAGATATTCTACTCAAAATAGGGTGTCATTATATTCCTATATTCAATATAGTATATATAGGGTTAGGGTTAGGGCTATATATTGCATCATATTCATACTTTGTGTTTGACAAGAAGATGTATACGTCATCCATATTTGATTAGATATGGTTCATGTCAACAAAACCTTAAATATGCATTGGAAATGATCTCTATTCTATACTGGTTCTAGAGTCAAGATATGGCTTTAAGTGATATATCAACTAATATAGACTGTACAGTATCACAAAAGTGAGTACACCCCTCGCATTTCTAAAGATATTTAAGTATATCTTTTCATGGGACAACAATGACAAAATGACACTTTGACAAAATGAAAAGTACTCTGTGTGCAGCTTATATAACAGAGTTAATTTATTTTCCCCTCAAAATAACTCAAAATATAGCCATTAATATCTAAACCCCTGGCAACAAAAGTGAGGACACCCCTAAGAAACTACACCCCTAAATGTCCAAATTGAGTACTGCTTGTCATTTTCCCTCCAAATTGTCATGTGACTCGTTAGTGTTACTAGGTCCAGCAGGGAGCAGGTGTGTTCAAATTTGTAGTGCAGCTCTCACACTCTCTCATACTGGTCACTGAAAGTTCCAACATGGCACCACATGGCAAAGAACTCTCTGAGGATCTTAAAAGACGTATTGTTGCGCTACATGAAGATGGCCAAGGCTACAAGAAGTTTGCCAACACCCTGAAACTGAGCTGCAGCACAGTGGCTAAGATCATCCAGCGTTTTAAAAGAGCAGGGTCGACTCAGAACAGGCCTCGGGTTGGTCGTCCAAAGAACCTGAGTGCACGTGCTGAGCGTCACATCCAAATGCTTTCTTTGAAAGATCGTCGCAGGAGTGCTGTCAGCATTGCTGCAGAGATTGAAGGTGGGGGGTCAGCCTGTTAGTGCTCAGACCATACGCCGCACTCTACATCAAATTGGTGTGCATGGCCGTCACCCCAGGAGGAAGCCTCTTCTGAAGACGGTACACAAGAAAGCCCGCAAACAGTTTGCTGAAGACATGTCAACAAAGCACATGCATTACTGGAACCATGTCCTATGGTCTGATGAGACGAAGATTAATTTGTTTGGTTCCGATGGTCTCAAGCATGTGTGGCGGCGACCAGATGAGGAGTACAAAGATAAGTGTGTCATGCCTACAGTCAAGCATGGTGGTGGGAATGTCATGGTCTGGGGCTGCATGAGTGCTGCAGGTGTTGGAGAGTTACATTTCATTGAGGGAAACATGAACTCCAACATGTACTGTGAAATACTGCAGCAGAGCATGATCCCCTCCAGGGCTCCAGACTAACTTTTTGCATTGGTTGCACTGGTGCGCCTAACTTTTTTTTTTTAGGTGCACCAGCACAAAATTTAGGTGCACCCACATTTTTCATCGTGTCGCCTTTAACGCCAAAAAGTCACCTTTTTATCGCTCTCCTTTTACATAATGACACCCCCCTTATGGCCTAGCTTAACTGCAGCACCATCAGCACCCAGAGGAACCGTTTTCTGCAGCCAATCTGCACACTGATGCCCAAGCACAGTAAATGCTTGCTTTGTGGCAGCATAAAAAGATCATACAGGTCACTAGCCTATAGATTGCAAATGGAAAACTGTTTATGTGATCTTAGCCTAGCCTACTTATATTTTTACTTAGGCTATTCATTTTTAATAATAATATTAGGAATAGGCTACTATACAATTTTCCTATTCATGATCTCTCATGCTGTAATGTGGGCCTTCAAACACTGTGCGTGTCCATGCTCCACCTCGACATGTCCAATTAAAATGTTGACCGGCCTCCCTTTACGCAAAATGCAGCAGTAGACAATAACGCACTCCTTCGTAGAGACGTCTGTGTCGCCGTCAGTCATGAATGACGTGTACGTGGCGTTTCCAACCTCCGCAGCTGTCTTGTTCTTTAGTGTCGGCATTTTGTTTCATCAGAATCATTTCGGACTTAAATTTAGTGAACGGCAACTCCTCCTTTGCAATATTGTATGCGACGTTGAATTTTATAATAATTTCAGATTCCTCAGCGGAGCTGATTGATACAGCCTGACGCTGAAATGCAGCTGGATGAGGGGCCACTTTATTAACACACTTATCACGGCATGTAGTATGCTTTTTGGACATATTGCACTTTTTCAACGTCTCGATGCAAAATGTTGTTGACTCCTCCACAAACGCACTATTACCGGACAAATTCTGACCGCACTCCCGAACAATAAATGCAGTGCATTGAGTCCCTTTCTTTATCGTACATCAGACAGGGAAATTGCTTCAACCAGTCCGGTCTGAAGGCATATTTTTGGGCTTTTTAATTAGTCTCGGGGCGAGGCTTTCTGCCTCTCGTCACTTTCAAAGAGAATCGAAGCGCTCAGAGTACCTGCTCAGCTCGCTCGCATTGTTCGAACTGACACAATTTACAGCAGTGAAAAGGACCACAGCCAATCAGAGGCAAGGACCCGCCCGAGCTCCGTCTCTTATTGGTTTAGACCACGATGCCGTCAGGAGAACATAAAGAGATACTGCGCTTATGATTTTTTTTTTTCACTCGAGCAGCGTTAGGTGCACCAGTGCGACCTACTATTTTTTTCAGTCGCACTCATAAAAATTTTGGTCGCATATGCGACCAAAATGGTCGCACTCTGGAGCCCTGCCCTCCCTCCAGAAACTGGGTCACAGGGCAGTGTTCCAGCATGACAATGACCCCAAACACACCTCCAAGACGACCACTGCTTTACTGAAGAGGCTGAGGGTAAAGGTGATGGACTGGCCAAGCATGTCTCCAGACTTGAACCCAATAGAACATCTTTGGGGGATCCTCAAGCGGAAGGTGGAGGTGCGGAAAGTCTCAAATAATCGCCAGCTCCGCAACGTCGTCATGGAGGAGTGGAAGAGCATTCCAGTGGCAACCTGTGAAGCTCTGGTAAACTCCATGCCCAGGAGAGCAAAGGCAGTTCTGGATAATAATGGTGGCCACACAAAATATTGACAGTTGACATGTTGTATGTTAATATTGACAACTTTCACTAAGGGGTGCCTCACTTTTGTTGCCAGGGGTTTAGATATTAATGGCTATATTTTGAGTTATTTTGAGGGGAAAATAAATTAACTCTGTTATACAAGCTGCACACACTACTTTTCATTGTGTCAAAGTGTCATTTTGTCAGTGTTGTCCCATGAAAAGATATACTTAAATATCTGCAGAAATGCGAGGGGTGTACTCACTTTTGTGATACACTGTATATGTAACACATTCAGATAAGCCATAGATTTGATCCATATTCCAGAAAAAATGTGATCAGTCAGATATGTCCAGATATGATTTGCGGTGATACTTGGAACACACACACACACTACAAAAATAAGATGTTGTGGTATCCTTATATAAGATATGCCCCCATGATGTATATTGAGGTCATATTTGACCAAATATGGGATATCAATAAACTCAGGATATGGATCAGAAATGTTCTGTATTTTTCAGAAAATTCAGTGACATATCCAATGAGATATTCTGGGATTCTGGCCCTTTTTTCCCAGTATAAATCACCAGATTCTGTCCATTGTCGTGACCTATCAATATAAGTTAAATATCTCACCTAAAACAGGCCTAGCGGCAAAATCTGTAATAAATATGTTTTATATGAGAAAAGGTGATGATATATGCTACAGATATTGCAATTATTCTACTCAAATCAGGGTGTCATTAATTTCCTATTTTCTGCATTGCATCATATTCATACTTTGTATTTGACAAGAAGATGTAACTTCATCCATATTTGATTAGATAGGGTTCATATCATCAAAAACTTAAATATGCATTGGAAATTGTCTGTATTTTCTAGCGGTTCCAGAGTCAAGATATGGCTTTAAGTGATATATCAACTTAATATAGACTGTATACAGTATGTAACACATTCAGATATGCCATAGATTTGATCCATATTCCAGAAAAAATGTTGTGATCAGTCAGATATGTCCAGATATGATTTTAGGTGATACTTGGAACACACACACACACTACAAAAATAAGATGTTGTGGTATCCTAATATAAGTTATGTCCCCATAATGTTTACTGGGGTCATATTTGACCAAATATGATATATCATTAAACTCAGGATATGGATTAGAAATGTTCTGTATTGTACAGAAAATTCAGTGACATATCCAATGAGATATTCTGGGATTCTGGCTCTTTTTGCCCAGTATAAATCACCAGATTCTGTCTGTTACGGCCCTTGTTGTGTGCTGCTATATGTGTTGTTGTCCCCTTGTCTGTGCAGTTTCCCTCTCCATAGATTTTCGTTTTGGAAGGGCGATTCCCCCCCCCTGCTCTGTCATCACGTCCGGACGCGTCACTCCTGGCTGTGGAGACACCCATAAAAGAGGCCTGGAGCTGCGCGGCGGCGGTGGCTGTGTTCCGGCACCGACCACCAGCGGGTTTCGTGATAGCAAAGTGCTCAGTGTTGATTGCGCAAGCAAATTGTTTGGTTGGGTTCTGGGCAGGTACATTTAGTTCCGTTTGTTTAACACACCACTTTCAACTGCCACACTGAGTTTTCCTTTGTTAGTGCCATTAGGTGGAGGCAGGGCCGGAGTGGGACTCATTTTCAGCCCTGGAGTTTCATACCTCAGACCGGCCCACTTTAGATCACGACCTATTATATTAAAATAATGTAATTATAACTTTACATGTTAAGCATACAATAGCGCACTGTTCTCTAAAGCCTTGTAATTCCGTGTATTTTTTCTAAAATAATTCCAATTCAGTGGAAGTAATGGTTGCTTCACAATGGGGATTTATTTCAAATTAACATGTAATTATAACTTTACATGTTAAGCATACAATAGCGCACTGTTCTCTAAAGCCTTGTAATTCCGTGTATTTTTTCTAAAATAATTCCAATTCAGTGGAAGTAATGGTTGCTTCACAATGGGGATTTATTTCAACATGAGTGCACATCTCCACCATTATTCTTTGCAACACAACATCCTTTTCAACAAATTATAAAAAGAATAAATAAAATATTACATATTCAATTTGAAAAAATAATAAAAGGTAATATATCAGAACTTAGATTTCACAAACATTTAGATTTAAACATGAACAAAGAATAAAATAAGTATTGCACAAGTTTGTTATTCACAGTAAAACATAACTTTCTAAAGATGCCATTATCAGTTTTTCCTCTGCACAAGAATAGTGTCAAAGAAACATGGCCAACCCTAAAACATTAATAAACGCCTGAGCAGTGCACTGGTCTCTGCGACTTTGTTTATTACAGTATCATTGTGCAAAGACATGAGAATTTCTTTCTCAGTGCACATGAGCATGAATGCCTCAAGTTTCTTCTCAGTCAAAGTGCTCCTGAGTCTGTTTTTTTATGAATTTCACTGTTGAGAAACTTCTCTCACAGCCTACTTGTGTGATGGACAGTGTCAATAGCAACCTGTAGGCCAGTCCAATCACATGGTAGGCATCAGTTAGCAGATTGTACTGAGAGAGGATGAGATGAACACAAATTACACAGTTTTTACAGGACGAACAAGTTTTGCTCTCTAGTTCAACATCCTGCTGTTCCATGGAAGGATCCGCCTCACTTCCTTGTGGCATTTCACTAGCTGTCCTGACAGTGTAACCCTCCAGAGGGGACATCTTCAGTCTGTCCCACTGACATGCAAGGCTGTAGAGTTCAGTACATAATGTGCCAACTGTAGCTCTATTGTCAAACTTAAGCAGACATTTGCTTATTTCGTCCAGAGCCGAGCTGGGGAGTCCATTTTCCTTCACATGAGCAAAATTTCTAGGGTCTAGACAGGCAAAATCTGAGCAAAGTTTTGCATTTATAGAAAACCTTCTATGGATACTGTCTGTCACTGTGTCCACAATGACATTGGGAACTTTGACCTTGAAGTCAGTATCAGCAGATGCTAGCATCTCATCTTCTGCAAGCTCTCCTGGCATTCTTTTCTTTTTTCTGAACCTTCTCTCAGGAAGGGCAGTCTGCACTACCAGCTCACTCTCTTCCTCCTCTTGCAACTTTTCATTAGCCCACTTCACAAACTCATCAGCTGCACACTTAACTCCTTCAAAGTCCCTAGCACACTCCCTGAGACCCTCCTCTGTCCCCTCAACCAGACGTTGTGCTGTGATGATATCCATTCCCCTTGTCTGTAAGTATTTTGAGAGAGGGGATGTCTGCTCAAAAATGCAAAGGAAAGTTTGTGCAGTGAGCACTGTTTCATACCTCGAAAGGCCTTCTATGAATCCCTTTGCCTTGGCCCTCACAGTTGGCTGTTGTGTTCTGTCATCTACAATGGTGTGCAAAGTCATAAGCACTTCAAGAAACAAGGCTCCCTGAGGATTCCCAAAGCACCCAAACACTTTACTTAGTGCCTGATCCTTAGCCCACCACCTAGTTTGCCCTATTGGGCACAGTCTTCTGTGATGCTTGTCCTTACTGATCTCTTCCCACTTCCGCATGCGCTTGTATGAATCTCTTAGGAAAACTGCTATATCATTAAGCAGTGTTGTGGAAAAATGAATCTGCCCAATAAAGATCAACAACCAGGATCAGCTTTTTCTCCGAGGTTTATTCCACTAAGTATTCTCATCTGCAGAAGAAAGTACTGTTCACCCCTGCCTTCTGATGCAAAGGTTCAGAATCAGCAGGAACGACCCTGAGTCCAACAGCAATCTCCCTTTTAAGGAGGAGGAACCAAAGGACGGATCATGTCCTATCTTACAAAGACAAGATGTACAGGCAAGGTCAAGATTTACAGAACACAGGCGTCATAGTCCTGAAATTATCTTATGTCAATGTGGCACTCATGTTCATATCATCGACAAACAGGCATTAATTTTCGTCATAGCATAACAATCAGAAAGGAAATGCGGATCGACGTCTGACCTGACAAATATTCTGATAATAAATTACAGACATCCAAAATTCCCATTACAGTCCCCCCTTTGAACATTTTTATGTTCACTAGAAAAGGTAATTTATAATTGTCTATGTCTCTAATTCACGGCAAGGTTTAACAGGGCATGCATTGAACCTGGAGAAAAAGCCTTTTATATTATGAAAGAATAAAACATAAGCTGTTCTTAATTGCATTCTTCATTACACATGCATGTGGAAATAGTGAACAAGCAATATTGATCAAACAAGAAAATCATATTATCAAAAGCACAAGCTAAACAATTTCATATCAGGAGCTGCCATCATGGTACCAGGAACAGAACCTCTTTCCCAGGAGTATACAACCTTCTATACTCTACTGATAACATGTCTGCTATGAGCACAATAATCACAAATATACCAATAATAAGGAAAAAGAAATGGATAATTAAAAAAAGAACCCTCCAACCCTGCTTTCTCTTTTCTGATACAGACCACCCTTCAGTGACCTGGTGCTTTGAAACCTTCACCTTACAGGGAAAATGATGCACAAAATATGATTAGCAGGTGGAGTGAGGATATAACATACATGTATCTGAACGAATTTCTACCTCAGGGCCCCATAACCTACCATCGTAGCTCAGCTACTTTCTAAAATCTACAGCCCCCTGACAAAGTTGTTTGCCATTCTTCACCGGGTTGAGACGAAGGGCTTCTAAACCACCCTCCCCCTTTGTAGCGGACTGGTTGAGCTGTAGAAGGTAAAGGAACTAAGTTCGGACAGGTAGACAGGCGGTTCCTGAGTGAGACAATTCGTTCACAATTACATTTCAAGGTTCACACAAAAAGGGTTTTATTATTGAGCATGAAGTTGTAGTGTGATCCCCTTCTAACCTCTATGTGTGAGTTAACATATCAGATTGACTCAATATCTGAATCCAAAAAGGGCGGTACCCACAGATCTTCATCTGGAACAATGGTGATTTTAGGGTACTGTCCTACGGCAGAGCTCACCGCCGAACCCACGAGAGCTCGGCAGCAGGGCAGTACGCAACAAACGACCAGCAACATTACAACCACAACCATCAACACAGGTGATAGGAATCTGATGGCGGTGGCTTTCCACCCCCCCTCTGTGAGCCAGGACCAAATGTCCCAGCCCTCAAAAGCCTCAGAGTCTTTGCTTTTCTCTCTGTGTAACAGTTCGTTCAGGTGGGCAACAACATGGGTCATGTTGTCATCTATTGCAGGCACGAAGGTACAGCATTTTGTCCCTATGACATGGCACACGCCTCCCTGTGAGGCTAGGGTCAAGTCGAGGGCGACTCTATTTTGCAGAGCCACATTCCTGATGCCCTGGACAACAGGGGACAATGCTGCAAAGCCGGCAGCTGTGAGTTCAGTCAGATTTTCGAGTTCCAGGGATATTTCATCAATCTTATGTGCATTGTTGACAGTCCCCCCACCAGGGGAGGATTCCCGAGAGCCCCTTCTGGGTTGTGAAACACGTGTTGCCGTGCGCCTGGTCCTGTGCGGTCTGTAGTAGTGACTGTAATGAGTGTGAAAATATTCCAGGCTCGGCACAATGGCAACAGAAGGCAAGAGTCTGGCGAGATAGCAAGATCCACACCAGCCTGGTCTCAAGGACTGATAGACGTGCTGTCCACACACCCACACATGCTGTCTCAATGCACCAAACCCATCGCTAGAGGGCATGGTTACCACGGGGTTGTCCTCCCCGTCTCTGCCTAGACTGTGTGTATGTGTGAGGTTCAATCTGCCAAGGTAAGGGTTAACGCCCCTGCACTCAGGTTTGGTGTATGCAGAGTTCCATGCGCTGCCACACGTGGCCTTGACTGTCTGGTTACAAAAGGACGTGCCCAGGTTGTGGTCAAGCAATGTCCGGCACTCTCTCACAAAGCACACAGCTCCTCGTTGCCGTGTGGGATTTGTTGTCATTATTGAATGGTGCACCTCACTCAGAGCAGTTGTAACATTTCTGAATCTCACCGCGGATCCTTCGTAGCTGACGACGCTGATGTTCAAATCCTCCAACCAAGGAGCAAGGTTTGTGATGATTCGTTCTGGTGATTCCACAGGCTTGGTGAAGGCCACCATGACCCCCATGGTCTCAGAGATGTTCAGTGGCCAGGGTGCCACAGGCAGTGCTGGCCCACGCCATTGGGGAGTTGGGCGCAGACATAACAACTCTCATTCGTCACCAATCTGGCGGCCAAAGCGACGGCTCGGTACCAGGCGTTCTGTTCTGGCCGGGTGACCGGGGCGACGTCCACCGTGGGTAGTTCTGGTCGGTCCAGGCCTGCGAGGCCGAAGTAGGGCTCGATCTGCAGCAGGAGAAGCAGGAGGAGATGCGTAGTCAGCAGGTGCAGCTGACGTCGCCCCCCGTTCTGGAGTGGCGGGCTGCTGAAGGTCGATGCCATCTGGCTCTCTCTGATCGGCCGAGCGATCGGCCGATCAGAGCGTCGGCTGATGGCTCTGGGATCCTTCTGCAGTGGCTGGCGTGGATCCAGGTGGCTCTCTCTGCGATCTTTACTGCAGTTTCTGTGACGAGCAGCACCTGGTAGGGCCCGTTCCACCTTCGTGATTGCCAAGTTTTCCTTCTCAGATCTCGGACCACGACCCAGTCACCTGGCTCCAGGTTATGCAGTTTTTGTGTGGTGGGTGTTGGCAGTGCTTCTTTCACCTGTTTGTGAATATCAGAGAGAACAGAGGTTAGGTGTGTGCAATACCGCAACATTTCGTCCTCACAATGCCCTGTCTCAGGGAGTTGTCTTAGCTCTGGCCCAATCCCGGTTCAAAAGGGCCGGCCGAACAGGATTTCAAATGGGCTGAGGTTATTTCTGGATCTGATTCTCCCCCTCATGTACATCAACACAATGGGGAGGGCCTTAGTCCAGGGTAGTTTTGTTTCCTCGCAACATTTGGCAAGTTTGTTCTTTAGGGTCCCATTTTCGCGTTCTACCGCCCCACCGCTAGCTGGGTGATAGCTACAATGTCGCCTCAGGTCGAACCCAAGGTACTGGCTGATGCTTTTAAGTGCAGCATTTACAAAAGGGGTCCCGTTGTCACTCGAAATCCGTGAGGGCACTCCCCATCTGGGAAGAATTTGTGTAAGTAAGGCTTTTGCCACTGCCGACGCGTCTTGTTTGGAAGTGGGAAAAACCTCGACATATTTTGAAAACATATCGACCATCACAAGGCAGAATTTCTTTCCCTCACTTGGTGTTAGTTCTATGAAATCCATTTGTAGGTGATCAAACGGTCTGCTTGCTGGGGGATGGGCGCTCTGTCTGACCCTGATGCCTCTGCCCACATTGTTTGTTGCACAGATCACGCATCTTTTGCAAAAATTTTGGGAGTAAAGTGAGAAGCCTTTAGTGAACCAATGTCTCTGGATGTCACGTGTCATCCCCTCTTTTGACGCGTGGTCTTGACCATGCGTCAATTTAGCGTAATAGTGAAACAAATAGCCTGGTAGGCAGGGCTTATCGTTGGGACCATACCAGACATTTTGTTTCACCACCCCGCCTGCCCGTCTCCAAGCATGTTTCTCCCCCTGTGTTGCTCTGCTCTGTAGTTCTTGTAAGTCTGCATCGGGTGTTACAGCTGGGCTGGAAGTGATAGCGAGCTGTGTTATCAAGGGTTGCTTAGCAGCGACCTTGGCTGCAGAATCAGCACAGGCGTTTCCTTGTGAAACGTAGTCTGTTTTGTGTGTGTGTGCTTCGCATTTGCATATGGCGATGTGACGTGGCAACAGCAAAGCATCAAGGAGAGAAGCAACCAGTCTGTGGTGAGCGATGGGTTTGCCCGATGCAGTCAGAAAGTCCCGGTTGGCCCAAATTTGTCCAAAAGAGTGGCAAACCCCCCACGCGTATCTGCTGTCTGTGAAAATAGTGACAGTCTTACCTCTAGCCAGTTTGCATGCCTCAGTCAGAGCCACCAGCTCTGCAGCCTGTGCTGAATAGTTAGATGGGAGAGGCTCAGCCAAAAGTGTCTCATGTAATGTGGTGACTGCAAACCCTGATTGGTTGAGGCCTGTTTCCAGGTTCCTTGATGCTGAGCCGTCCACAAAGAGCTCCATGTCGGGGTTGTCAAGGGGTGTTTCCCGGAGGTCAGGTCTGGGGGAACAGATTTCGTTAATGACAGCCACACAATCATGGGGCTCCCCATCTTCAGCTGTGGGGAGCAAAGTCGCAGGATTTAGTATTGTGCAGCGTTGTACAGTGATGTTAGGCAGCTCCAGTAAAATGGTATTGTATCTTAGCCACCGCGCAGGGGACAGGTGTGAAGTTTTCTTCTCTAAAAGGATCATAGAGACTGCATGTGGTACTAATAAGGTTAGTGGAGAGTAACCTACAATGTCACGTGAAGCTACGACTGCTTTCTCAGCTGCGGCCACAGCTCTGAGGCAAGCCGGAAGGCCGGCTGCCACGGGATCAAGTTTGGATGAGAAATAGGCAACAGGCCTTTTTTGCCCCCCATAGTCCTGCAGTAACACGGAAGTCATGTAGTGCCCCTTCTCGTCAACAGTTTGTGTAAAAGGTCGGCTGCAATCAGGGAGCCCCAGAGTGGGGGTGTCTGTAGAGCTAGTTTTAGGTCAACAAATGCTTTTCCCGCATCAGGTGTCCAAGTGACTTTGTCCTGTGCCGCGAGACCCTGCCCATGAGCGATCGCTGCCAACGGTGCCTCGATGCTTGCATAGTCAGGAATCCACTGTCTGCAGTATGATGTCATACCAAGAAAGCTCATAACCTGTTTCTTTGTGACTGGTTTTGGGATTTCTTGGATGGCAGAGATGCGTGATTGGGAGAGTGTTTTCCCCTCTTCTGATATGATGTGCCCCAGAAAGGTGACCTTGTTACAGGCGAACTGTAATTTGGATGAGCTGACCTTGTGGCCGTTGTCGGCCAGGTGTTTAAGCAGGGCCAGCGTGTCAGCCACGCAGGCTTCTCGTGTGGGAGAACAAATCATTAAATCATCCACATATGCCAGCAAGGCGCTGTTTTGTGGCAGACTTAAGGATTCTAAATTGTCACGCAGAGCGGCGTTGAAAATGGTGGGAGATTCGGACAGGCCCTGGCACAAACGGGTGAATGTGTACGTTTTACCTTCAAATGTGAATGCGAACCAGTACTGGCTGTCGGGATGTATGGGGATGCTGAAGAAGGCATTAGCCAAATCAACAACAGAAAACCACTTACTTTCAGGTGGGACCTGTGAGAGGATTGTGTGAGGATTTGGTACCGTAGGGGGGCGCGCGCGTGGATTGCTGCATTTACCGCCTGCAGATCCTGGACAAACCTCCATTCATCTGGGCGCCTGGAGGCCGAATCTTTCTCACCGGGCATATCGGCGTTCGGACGGGTGAATTTTCGCAGGGGACGATGACGCCTGCTTTGAGGAGGGCCTCAAACACCGGTTTGAGGCCCTCCACAGCCTCTTTCCTTAGTGGATACTGCCGCTGGCAGGGCCTGTAGGAGGATTTTGGAGTGATTACAATTGGTTCAGCATTCTTTATCAACCCTACATCATGTTTGTGTCGTGCCCATACCTCTGGTGGTACCTGTTTTAGCTCTGGGATGTCACTGACATTATTGACCATCGTCCCCATGTGTGGAGGTGTGAGGTGTGGTGCGTGAGATACCTTTGGGTTTTGAAGTTTAATTTCGACGGTTCTTCGAGCAGCGATCGCCTTTTGAATTTTAACTCGGTGCACCTTTAACCCCTGATGATACTCGGTGTTGGGGTCGTCCGTTTGTGTCCACTCAGTTGCATCGATGCATTTTTTCAGCCAAGGTTCCAAGTTTTGTGACCCCCTCCTTTGATCAAGGAAACAAACGGGAACTGCGGCACTTGGAACGAAATATCAGACAGGCACACAGAGATTACACATCGTGCGTCATCCCAATACAGATAGAGCAGTTTTAGGTTATCACACAGGCTGTTTGTCCAAACCATGTCTGTTCAAATGGTTCATCTTTCCCTGTGGAAGTGTGTGCAGCACAAAACAAGTCTGTGTGGTGCATGACATCAGCGTGTGTGAGTGCAGCTGTGTGTGTGAGTATGTTTGTTATTGCAGCGAGGTCTGAGGAGGGGAAGTGCCACTGATACTGATAAGTTATTTCTGTGCCGAGGGCAGTGAAAAAAGCCTGATTGTGTGGAACATTTCTGAGTATGGTGAGGCCTTCTGGCCCTGAGCTTATGTTTATGCCCAAAACACACATAAGGTCTCTCGCCACAAGATTTATTGGACATAAATCCGACAAAAGAAAAGAATGTTTAAAACTGCCCTTCTGATTGTCTACACATGTCAGTGGGACAGTGTATTGTTCTGTCACCAAGGTACCCGAGGACCCGACAGATTTTGCGCATCTGCCGCTCAATTCAGGTGTTGTTTTGAACTCTGTGTGTCGTATAACAGACTCCGTTGCTCCTGAATCTACCAAGAAAGTGAGGGGTGTGCCTTCAACAGTGAGTGTTATTGTGGGTAAATTACGATAGGCAGCCGAGTTTAGTGAGGCATACATTCCGTCAGGTTTTCTGTTTTCTGATGTGTGTGAGTTTTCTAAGTGATCAATGGCCTTGAGTATGGAACTGCAATTGTCTTGTGTAGGCTGTGTGGGTGTGCTGGTGTGCTCACGTGTCCCATGGTTGGGATGGGGGTCTGTGTCTGATCCAGATGCGCCCGTCACTCTCCCCGGCCCTCCGGCTAGTCAATCCCCCTCGTTGCGCCCTCTCTGGTGGTTGTTCTGCCATTGTCCACGCTCCGGACAATCGTTTCGCCAATGTCCAGGTTTCCCGCAGATATAACAGCTGTCGTCATGCGCTCTGGGCCTCCGTCCACGCCCTCTTCCTCGTCCGCCCCTCCATTTCGATTGTCTCTACCCTCCCCCGGTTTCCCTCGTACTGCCTTGACAAGGGCCGGTCACGTCTCTGTCTGTTGGCGCTGTTATCTGCATACAGGCTTAGTTGGGCCATTTGTAATTTGGCGGCCGTTTGCTCCGCCTTGGCTCTCCTTTTGTTGGTGGCAACTGTCTCAGCATGAGTGGCGTGTAATTCTATTGTATTGAGTCGTCCCGTTTGCCAGCCGACGCACATTTCTTTGACCTTTTCTCTGATCTCTGGTCTCAGTCCATTGACAAAACGATCACGTAGGTGAGCCTCCCATGCAGAGAGGGGCTGATCGTCCCCCATCAGAGCGGGTCGTGGAATGCCGCTGTGGGTGTCGTGCACTTGAGTCAGCCTGGCAAGATATTCAGACGCCAGCTCGCCTTCCTTTTGCTCGCAGGAGGACAATTTTGTTACATCCATTCTGAGGCGGAAAGTGTCTGTGATGCGAGTGGCGAGCTGGCCGATGGCCGCAACATAGGCGTGGTTGTTCGCATGGGTCCAGGTGGGGTCTGTCATTTTTAAGTCCTCGTCCGGGTAGCCATTGGCCACCTGGCCCCAGGTTGCCCCCATTTGTACCATGAGCAGCCTGCGCAGCTCCTGAGTGGTAGGCCGGAAGTGCTGGCAGAAAGTCAAAAGTTCCGCTGCATACTTTTGTCCCCCATCCCTGACCTTGGGGAACAGGGCAGCAGCCTCTTTCATGTCCGCGAATGTCCAAGGCCTGTGAACCAATTGCACCCCTTGTGCTCCGTTTGCTACCTCGACCATAGGTGCCTGGATGAAGATGGGTGCATCCTGGGAGTCGTGCTCCGTGTTGTTTAGGTTTTTACTCCTGGTGAAGTAGGAGTCCGGCTGATGGGGTAGCGAGGGGGTGGTGTGGAGGATCGTGATCGCTGGTGGCCGAGCCCTCTCGCTCTGCCTCTGCCTATTGAGGCCGTCCGGTGGCCCGGTCCCTCTCTCCCCAATGCAGCCAAGTCGTCGATGGGATACAGCACTTGCCGAGGCTGTTGTGCGGGTTGGGCAGCTGCCTGGGCCTGTGGCTGGGCTGCATGGCGGTTGGGTGGTTGATCGACCAGCCTAGCTGGAGGAGCCGAGTCGAGGTCCAGGGTTGCATCTAGTTTAAGACATTGAGAAGAAGGAGAGGGGGGAGAGGTTGTTTTTTCCCTGCCTGCCTGTTGTCTCTTTTCCCTGAATTTGGCTTCCTGCAACCAGCTGTCGTAGGCAGCCCAATCAGCTTTGAAAAGCTCCCTTTTTCCACCCCTTCTGCTCTTCCTTTCCCTGTCATCTTTCTCCCTTTGCTTGAGGTTGCCTTTTAGAATTTCCAATTGCCTGAGACTAAAACTGCCTCTATCGGGAAAACCGCACTCAGTGACCCAAATTTCAAATTGATCGACGCAAGATTCACCGTAGTTTGTGATCATATACTGGAGGTTTGGGCTAAGAGCCAGGCCATTATCCCGTTTGCTTTGTGCTGACCCCATTTTCGCGTTTAATTTAGGCTTTCGTTAAAGTCGAACCGGTATGTCAATTGTTTGATTGATTTTGTTTTTTGTTCTTGAAAACAGTCCGTAGGCTGAGGTCAAAAACAAACGGCAACAAAACTTTTGAGGAAAGGGTTTTTTCCCTTTCTATTCTCTCTCTCCTCTCTCTCTCCCCTGCAGCGGAGGAAGGGAGGGCAGAGGGGGAACGCTGTTGATGAGACCTTGGGATACCACAAGGTTCCTATTCACAGTTAATATTACTTATAATATATTTCTCCAATCTCCACCATACACACAGACATACAGGCAAAAGATAATTAGAGATGGAAAACGATGAAAAGGGCACAACAAGAAACACACACAAAAAATGACAACTAGGTCCTGGTCCTCGCAAGGCACCTACTTCACACAATGCAAGCTATAGGGTCCCGTCTAAAGAAAAAGCGCTTATCACCCATTTGTTGAACCGACTTAACCCGTCTGGGTGAATAACACTGGCAGTGGCCAAATCTGCCAGCTATCTCAGCTGTCCTACTGGCTCGAAGATAGGGATGTGCTTACACCACTGTCTTCCTTTCCATCCAAATACCAGGTGATACCAAGGCTGGTATCACCGATACTAATACCGACACTGATACTGTTGGATGTCCATGTGTATATGAAAATTACGACTTTTACAATGCATTAATATTTCCTGCAAAAGTGGACTTGGAATCGATATTTTGATGTGAAGACTGATTCTAAACAAAACACACTCCAAACTGAAAGTATCGATACTGGCGGACCGATATGCACATCCCCACTCGAAGACAACCAAAGAAAACGTTGCTGTAAATCCCTCCAAACGGAACTAGTCCGTGAGACAAACGTTTTTACCAAACCTTATACTTAACAGACTCGAACTGAAAAGAGCAGTTGATCAAGCTGCTGGCCGACCCTTGCACAGACTCGCACTGTACGTCAATAACAAGTGGACTCGAACCACTTGCAGAGGAGGGACTGGAACCCTCGTCTTTGGTACCACAACCAGACGTCAATAACAAGTGGACTCGAACCACCTGCAGAGGAGGGGAGCTGACAGACTCGAACTGTACCTCGACCCTCGTCTTTGGCCCACAATTTGAAAAGAAACTCACCGGAGAATATTGAAGAGATCCCTCCACCAGGTTCGCGGGCACCAACAGTGAGAGAGCACGCCTGATAGTTGGACGTCAGGCCCCCACGTCCCAGCTGGATTTTATGCCAAGGTTGGAGTAGGAGCGTCGCTCCACTGTGCACAGATTTCACCGTCAGTCCTGTCCGCACGCGCCTCTCACTCTTGGTGCCCACCCAGGGACGCCAATTGTTGTGGAAAAATGAATCTGCCCAATAAAGATCAACAACCAGGATCAGCTTTTTCTCCGAGGTTTATTCCACTAAGTATTCTCATCTGCAGAAGAAAGTACTGTTCTGATGCAAAGGTTCAGAATCAGCAGGAACGACCCTGAGTCCAACAGCAATCTCCCTTTTAAGGAGGAGGAACCAAAGGACGGATCATGTCCTATCTTACAAAGACAAGATGTACAGGCAAGGTCAAGATTTACAGAACACAGGCGTCATAGTCCTGAAATTATCTTATGTCAATGTGGCACTCATGTTCATATCATCGACAAACAGGCATTAATTTTCGTCATAGCATAACAGTCAGAAAGGAAATGCGGATCGACGTCTGACCTGAGAAATATTCTGATAATAAATTACAGACATCCAAAATTCCCATTACAGCAGCGAGAAGAGGGATGCACTTTCCACAACACTGCCTGTTGTGTCTGCCAGTACAAGATTCAAAATATGTGCATAACACCATACATGAATCTGATTGGGGGACTGCTCAGAGAGGAATGTAGAAAACCCCCGATACTGTCCCTGCATATTAGCTGCTCCATCTGTGGAGTTGCCCACACATGTGCCAATATCGATATTAAGCTCCTGTAGCACCTTTTTCAGGAGCTCTGCAAAATGCTGCCCTGTAGATGACTCACACTCCACCATAGCAATCAGTCTTTCATGAATGACATTTGTTACATATCTGAGGATGATGGAGCACTGGTCTTTGCTGCTGATATCTTGTGTGGTGTCAATTTGGACTGAAAACATGCCAGCTTGTCTTACTTCTTCGGCTATAGTGGCCTTTATCAGTTGGCTAATGACATCCACAACTTTATTGAATGTGTCTTTTGACAGCAGTGTAACTAGAGACCCTCTGCCTTTTGCACCAGTTTCATGTTGTTTTCTGCTGTTTTCTATGCAAGTGTTTACATGTTTTTGTAGGCAAATGTCATATCTACTCAAGAGTAGAATCAACTCTAGGATGTTGCCATGATTAACAGCAATGTTTTCTAAGCTGTAACCTGCCTCCTCATCTCCCCTGTAGCTAAGGCCACATTTACCGATAACTTTAATAACATCCACAATGCTCTCCATCACCTGACGTTTCTGTTTCACTTGGTCAGCACGCAATGACATTTGGTTGCCAGTCAAAAGGCTTTTCACCTTCGCCTTTTGTACATTCAGAAAGTAAGCATCTGCACTATCTCTGTGTGTCTTGCTTTTTTCGTGTTCCATTATTCTTTGGTGAATGTGTTTCCAGTCTTTCATGCCTCTCTTTATGAAAGGGCCATCAGTAACCAGAGGTGCAAATGCTAGACAAACAGAGCAGTACAGAGACTGATTTTTTTCACAGTAAGTCAGCCACTTGCGGTTGGTTCCATCTTTGCTATTGAAAACTTTTGGTATTGCAATATTAGGGGTTTGTTGAGGATGATAAGAAAAAAACATAGGTATATCCTGTGACTGAGGGCAAGCAAAGTAGTCAAAACTATCAACAGACTCATCTTCATCTGTCTCATTCCTATCTTGTGGTTCAGGGTTCTGCTGCTGAGCTGCTGCCTCTGTAATCAGTCCCTGAGTAGACTCCGCTCTCCCTTTCACACTTCCTCCAGTTTCCATAGACTTGCCTGCACGTATCACATAAAAAACAATAATCTGTAAGGCTTTAGAATATTTGACATGGAAAACACGTTTTAGCTGAACCAATTAAGATTTTGTTCAATGGCAAAATAAGCAGGCTTATTCCATATTACTATTACTAATGATCAAAAATAAAATGGGCCACTACTATCATTTGGGCATAGGAAGTGGTTTTATTGGAACTGATGCTTGCTTGTTCACACACTAGCTCACCTGTTTCTTCCTCACCACTGGCTCCTGGCTCTGCCTCTGACTCTAAATCATAAAAATGTTCATAAATCTCGTCACAAATCTCCCCTTTTTCAAGTCAAAAATTCAAGTCAGTTTCATTATTGTAGTGCTGAATCCTCTATCATCATCAATTGCAATATGGGTCCAATCAGCTCTCGTTTACATCTTCATGCAGTGTTTGGTTTGTTTACAGCCTGCGCGCAACGTGATTCCCGGCCAAACGTTAGCGATTGGTTATGGCAGATCCAGAGTGGCACTGGGCAGATCCAATAGTTTTAAATTTCAACAGACACCTGCCTTCCAAGTGAGTTAACGTTTATCAATTGAGTAGGTCCAGACTCTCTGTGCAAATGAAATGAAGTACGAGTCTGGTAGGACCAGGCTAGGTCTACACCATACTCTTCATTATATTAATTCTAATAATATTCACTTAATGAGCAATCCTACCTGCACACTCTGGACCTGTGGGCTGATGGCTGGTGCTTGGTGATGCATCTTGTATCTGAGGGGCTACAAATCAAACTTTGTGGCCAGTTATGGGGCGTTGCATCATAATATTATTTAAATTATGTAACGTTAGGTTAGACAGGCTATATGTTACAACTAGGGATACACCGAAATGAAAATTCTTGGCCGAAACCGAAAATGAGGAAACCAAGGCCGAAAACCGAAACACCGAAAGAAATTATTATGCCAATTATTAGTAACATTCAGGGTTGCCGCGGTATGCGGTATTACCAGTGGTTGAGGCCAACACCGAGTTATTTTGTATTATTTTTTTCCAGTAATAAAAAAAAAATCCGGTCTTGTGTGGAACGCGGAAGACCGGTTCCACACAGCAATGCCGGTAAACAAACCCCGCGAAGCCCAATCCCTACGAGAGCTCCTCGTGCTACGGCCATCCGGAGGCGCACAGAGCTTTTGGCCGTGATATTATATATAAAATGATATTATACTATTATATGATCGTTATAAGACGCTGTCACCGAGTGTGAGAGGAGAGTTGACGGAGAAGATGGTGGTTGACCTAGTTTCAAAGTTTAAACTCGGTAATACCGGTGTTGACACGAGTGTATTACTCGGTGTGAAAATGTCCACAGCGCGGCAACCCTAGTACCATTGCATTTATGGCTATGACTGTGTACTAACTTCATTAAAATCAAGGCATTGCAATGTTTACAAATCGCTATACGTGGGTCTTTCTCAGAATCATTGAAAAACATCCACACCGCAGACATATTAGCGCTTATCCAGACAAGCATGTGCTAGGCCGCGCTTTTTTGTTGTTTCGGTGATAAAAGACCGGCCGAGAACCGAAAATGCGCTTTTGGACCATTTTCGGCCAAAGATTTTCGGCCACCGAAAATTCGGTGCATCCCTAGTTACAACGCCACGCAATTCTTTGACTTGATAGGCTAATTAATTCACTTGAACGGTGCAGGTAAAGTTGCATTTTGTTCATTATCTTGTCTTACCCGTTTCATCGTCTTCATTGGTCGTTTCAGACCGCGAGCACGTTTGAACGAAAAAGCTGCCGATTTTTGCACATTTGGCTGCATCTGTCTCCAGGGCTTTTCTCTTTTTAATCCTCGCTTTTTCTGCTCCACCCTTTCTCTTTTTATTTTCCATTTTGGGTTATTATTTTGCTTGTACATCTGTGGTTGGAGCTAGGCAAACACCACTGAAGTGTGCGGACTAGTGCACGACACGTACATTACGTCAGGCTGCGTCCGCGTCCCAATTTCATTGGCATGATCTAACAGACCGCCAGCTCCCTGATATGACCAGCGACAGCGGTAACAGCATACACGTGATACCCACTCCACTCAGTGCCATGACTGAACACCGGCACAAAATAAATTAAAATAATAATTGAACACCGGCCCTCGCGGCCCAAAAGTCAGACCGGCCCACCGGGAATTGTCCCGGTCCTCCCGATTAGCCACTCCGGGCCTGGGTGGAGGGGTGGTTGCTCGTTACAGCGTCAGTGTAGTGAGTATCTTTTGTTTAATATCGTACTGGCTTATGCCAGCTAGTTAGCTGTGATTTTACGTAACTCCTGCAGCCTTTCTGTTTTATTCCTTTGTTGATTTTCGCGCCACCCGTAGCCCAGCCTTTGTTTGCCTCGTGTATTTCGTTTGGCTCTGTTTAATGATTTTGGGCTCATCCTCATAATAAAGGACAACTTTACTGCCACAACAACGGCTTATGTTCTTCCCTTTTGCCTCTAGACCATCACTGGGACGTAACACTGTCCATTGTCATGTCCTATCAATATCAGTTAAATATCTCACCTAAAACAGGCCTAGCGGCAAAATCTGTAATAAATATGTTTTATATGAGAAAAGGTGATATATATGCTACAGATATTGCAATTATTCTACTCAAAATGGGGTGTCATTATATTCCTATATTCTGCATTGCGTCATATTCATACTTTGTATTTGACAAGAAGATGTATACGTCATCCATATTCGATTAGATAGGGTTCATATCATCAAAAACTTAAATATGCATTGGAAATGGTCTCTATTCTATAGTGGTTCCAGAGTCAAGATATGGCTTTGAGGGATATATACAATCAATTTATGACACATCCAGAAATGCGATAGACTTAATCAGTATTGTAGAAAAATATTGTGATCAGATATGATCTAATGTCATATAAAGAACACATACATGACAAAATGTAAAATGCTGCTCGTATCCCAAAACAATATTTTATCTTCATATTGCATACTGGGTTCATATTTGACCAGATATGGTGCATATCAACAAAACTCAGGAATATGCATCAGAGATGTCTGTATTCCAGACAGGATCCAAAAAACGGATATTTAGGGATTCTAGGTATTTTCGCCCTGAGGACATTTACGGAACACATACATGACAAAATCAAAATATTGTTCTTAGCCTAGTACAATATATATTGACTTCATGATGAATAATGGGTTAATATTTGACCAGATATTGTGCATATCAACAAAACTCAGGATATGCATCAGAAAAGTCCGTATTTTAGACAGAATCAAAAAAATGGATATTTGGAATTCTTGCTCTTTTTGCGCAGTGTGAGATGGCTGAAACATGTTGGTGACTCCTCACCAACACGATATTTAGTCACCACAACACTGTGGTCAAACACATGAGACTAAAGTTATTCTTTTCGTTGTCTTTTCCCAATTTAAGTAATACTTGTTTGGATACATGGCATCACACAGTTTCCACGCCCGCTCACGGTCAAAGCCCTGCAGGAGTTCCTCGGCATGGTGAACTTTTACCACCGTTTCATCCTGCGAGCCGCACAGCTCAAGTGGACCCTTGCACGAGGCCTTGAAAAGGTAGAACCACGCACACTGTGGACCGGACTGAGGAGAGAGACAAAGCCTTTACCGACACCAATGGCCACCCTAGCGAATGCCAGCATGCTGGCGCATCCTTCTACCACAGCCCCCATCGCCATCACCTCTGATGCCTCGTACTACGCTGTCGGTGCCGTCTACGAGCAGTGGGTAGGCGGGGCCTGGCAGCCGCCGGCCTTCTTCAGCCGTCAGTTGCGCACCAGCTAGCGGAAGTACAGCACTTTCAACCGTCTCTACCTCGCCATCAGGCACTTTCGTACCCTGTTGGAAGGTCGGCACTTCACTGCTTTTGTGGACCACAAGCCGCTGACTTTCGCCATGGCCAAGGTGGCTGAGCCGTGGTCCGCCCGCCAGCAACATCACCTGAGTTCATCATTTCAGAGTTCACCACGGACCTGCGGGCCAAAGTACACCGCCACACTAAAGCCCCGTTGGAGTCATTCCCGGTGCCAGAGAGACGTTTGACCATGTGAATGTGGATCTGGTTGGCCCTCTACCCTCCTCTCATGGTTTCCCTTACCTGTTGGCCATGGTAGATAGGACCATCCGTTGACCTAAGGCTGTCATCACTGACGTCGGCAAAGGTGACACGGGCATTTATCAGCACCTGGGTTGCCCGTTTTGCATATCTTCTGACCGGGGAGCTCAGTTCACGTCTGAGCTGTGGAACGCTGTTGCCGAGAGCCTCGAGGTGAAACTCCACCGCACGACAGCATATCACCCGCAGGCTAACAGGCTCTGCAAAAGATTTTACAGATTTCATTTCATTTCATTTCATTTTGATTTATTTCATTCATGGTTCTCACATAGTTGCACATATACATAATGTACACATTTTCACCATGAATGAAAAGGAGCAGGATGAAGAAAAAACTTATAATACCTGCCCCTCTCTGTTGTTACAAATTTAAATGGCTTACTTCAACACCAATACTATTCTCTGTTTCAAAATATTAAAGATAATGAAAGCTGCTCTCCGTACCGGCCTCAAGGACTGCAACTGGGTTGACAAGCTCCCGTGGGTAATGCTGGGCATCGGGACAGCACCAAAGGAAGACCTACAGTCCTTGTTCGCAGAGCTTGTCTACGGCCAGCCACTGTGGGTTCCAGGGGATTTTGTTCCTAACACCAACGGTCCTTGGTTTACTACTCTACAGCAGGACACGCTACTAGGCAAGGCAAGGTTTTTTATCTGGGGGGATGTGTGTAGTGAATGGACTTAATACATAATTCACCATTGTTCTTTGTGGTACATTACACTGTTGTGTCATGCAGTGATTTATTAAATGTTATGCATGAAGGTAGGACTACTCTGGGATCGCGCTCCCTTTAAATTACCTGTGTTTAGATGACAGAGCCCTGTGCTCATAAAGTGACTGGACCTTTCAATAAACGAGGCACACAGTTTGTGCACTCAACTTTGAGAAATTGTTTGTAGAAGTTCTCTCTCTCGTCTATAGTTCAGTAACATCTTAGCTCCTCCCTGAATCTCTTTGTCTCCTCTTAGATCTGTATTCTCACTTCTCTCAGTTACTCCTGGTTAACAGACGAGTAGCAGCATTGAGAAAAAAATAAATAATTCAGTCCACATTATTTCTTGCATTGTGACAGCTCAGTCAGTCAAATTGTGCTTAACATGAAAGATTTCCTTGAAATGAATAGAAAAGTTTACTGTGATTAATCTTAAAAGAAAAGTATTTTGGGTAAAAAAAAAGCCTGAAAAATTAAAGAAATACTTCATCCCTATTATAATCATTTATATCAATTATTGTAGATCCTTTGTTCTCTTGTCTTCAGCTCACCAATCCTGGCTGTCTGACGCAACACATCCAATGAACTCAGTGTCGTACCCCTCCCTGTTGAGGCCAACAACCACAGTGTGTTTGAAAGTTTCAAGGTCCCCCAAAATCAATTATCTTCGTGAGCATGGAGCCATAGCTGAGGGCTTCTCCCCTTTTCTACCCATAAAAGGAGGTGGTGTTGAGAGGAGGAGGCAAAGGGAACAAAGGGATGACTGAGGTTACCAAGGCACAAATAAACAAATAACACAAAACAAATCTTGTGCATGGTGTGTGGTTTATATTAATAATGTGTATCTGTGAATGTGGGTGATGTTAGTCAGACTATCCCTCCAATGTCCAATGAAGTCTTTCCTTCCATACCATTTCCTTCCTCTCATTCAGCTTCTTCCTGTGTGTGGCCAGAACACAGTTTTTATAAAAACCTTTTCCAGTTTGCATCAGAAATACAGCACATTGTGGTTTGTGTGCTGGTGAGTCCATGTGGTCTCCTGAATTGGGGGTTTCGGTCCCATTAAAAATAGTCCCACAGCATCTCCGTTTCTTCCTTGTCCAGTCTTTTAGTCCACTCGTTCAAAATGTTTCTGGTGTGACGGGCCGACCTCAGGCCCAGCAGAGAGGCTACGGCCTCTGTGTTGTGGAAACCAGGACCAGCAGCCTCCGCAATACCCCTCAGCTTCGTCACTCCAGCTCTCCTTGGCCTCAAGGTAAGTCCGGGTCTGCTGTCATCTTGGAGGTCCAGCCAGGCCCCCAACACCAAAGGCTCCTCCAGGAGCCAGCACAGAGATGCTGCAGGTTCCAGTCTGGTTAATTTAAAAAGTTTCCATGCTTTAAAAAGTCCTTGATAAAAATGAGGCACGTTACACAAACAAATAAGACCACAGTCAACTAAAACCAATGAAGCATCGAGACTCAGACCTGCAACCCTCCTTAAAATGGTGCTGGCTACTGGCCTCATCATTTTCAAATGCTGTGTCCCCGCTTGGCTTGTCGCGTGCCGTCGCAGCTCCACCTGGGTTGCTCCCTGGCTTTGCGCTGTTACCACTGCTTCCTGCGCCTCTGCTGCTACCTGTGCTGGTGCCGGCTGCGCTCCCGGCCTGTTCAGCCGTGGGGCCACTGTGTGTCTTCGCAGCTCCACCTGGATTGTTCCCTGGCGTTGTGCTGCGCTGTGATGTATGGCAGGTTCGTGGAGCGGCGCGGCTTCTTGAGACATTGATGACAGTACCTTCCAACTCTGACTGGAGTTGTCCTCAACGGAGCCCATTCTTCGTACGCGTCTCTGACAATGGGCCGCCACGCGAGCCGCAATCCACCGTGGCAGTCTCACCGAGAGAACTGGTGCCAACCATCCGTGAGTGTAACTCAATCTCATCTTCACCTATCACAACATTAATTGGGGACAAACGCTCCACTTCAACTGCCAGACTGAAATCTCTGAATCCGGCGATAAAGAAACAACGCAAAATGCACTTTTTTCACACTCTTAATAATGCTAAGATCATCTGGGACTCAAGATCTAAGCCAAAAGGACTTCTACTTGGCCATATTAACATCCGTAGTATAGTAGGCAAAACCGAACAAATTGAACACTTATTAATTGACTCCAACATTGATATATTAGGCATATCCGAAAGTTGGTTAACTCATTCATCACCAACAGCTGCCATCAATATATCAGGATACAATGTGTTTAGAAGAGACAGGGGAACAGGACGAGGGGGTGGATTATTGATTTATGTTAAGGACCCTTTAAAGTGTAAATTAATTGAATGGCCTGCTGAAATAGATATTGAATGTATTGGCCTCAATATAACTATCTCTCCTGAAATGTCTTTCACTGTGATATGTCTGTACCGACCTCCTTCCTCTAAAAATATATTTTATGATCAACTTAAAACTAGCGATTTTAAAAGGGAAACTATTCTTTTAGGTGACTTTAATATTAACTGGGACAATAAATCTGATAGAAAAAAACTGAAGCAACTAACAGATAATCACAACCTTACTCAAGTTATTAAAGGTCCAACAAGAATAACCAATACATCTTAAACAACAATAGATTTAATATTCACAAATAAATCTGATAGGATCAGTAAAACTTTTAATCTTCTGTCTGGGCTCTCTGATCATAATTTCATTCTATGCTCAAGGAAAATCCACTGGAAATGTCTTACTAGCCCCATTAGAGTTAGCAGCCATCATATAATACCTAAAATGAACAACAAAACCTGAAGAATGCTTTGCAAGGGTATGATTGGTCCAATGTATTAACAAATACTGAAGTTGAGGATAGCTGTAGCACCTTCTCCAAATGTGTCATGGAAGTTCTGGACAGCTTCACAAAAAAAGTTGAATTTAAAAGGCGTAAAAAGGCACTACCTTGGGTGAAGGATGACGTACGGAAATTAATGAAAGAAAGAGATAATGCACTAAAGAAATCTCTAAAAACAGGGCTTATTTGTGATCGACAGATTTTTACATCACTTAGAAATAAAGTAATAAAACAAATCCTTAAAGCTAAAGCAGATTTTTTCATTGAAATGATAGATGGGGCAAATGGCAATGGAAAATTGATATGGGAACAATTAAATTAGTTAACAGGAAGACACAAGGAGGACATAACACCCAATGACATGCAACTCCAGGTGAATGGCACTCTGACAAATGACTTGGATATCATTGTTAGTAGCTTCAACAATTTTTTTATACACTCAATTGAGGAGTTGACAATGAACTTTAAATGTCCAGGCACTTCACATAACCCTCTGGATGACAGCAAGCCAGTCTTTAGTTTAAGGGAAATAACTGTTCCCGAGGTTTTGAAAATTATCTCCTCTCTGAAAAGCTCTAAGGCTAGAGATGTCTTTGGTCTGGATAGCAACTTCATAAAACATCATAAAGTTGCCCTCGCACATCCAATGGCACACTTAATAAATTGGTCCATAAAACAGGGTAGAGTGCCATCTACCTGGAAGATTGCCAAGGTTACCCCAGTCCTAAAGGCTGGTGACAAGACCAAACTAGAGAATTATCGGCCGATAAGTATCTTGCCAGTCATCTCAAAAGTAGCTGAGAAATGGGTTGCATTGCAGCTAACAGACCATCTTAACAGTGGGCATAACTCACTCCATCCAATGTAGTTTGGATTTCGTAAACACCATTCAACTGAAACAGCAATTTGCTACTTTCATGAGAACATCAAAGGTTTATTGGATCAGGGTGGTTACGTAGGAGCTGTCTTCTTGGACTTGAAAAGAGCTTTTGATTCACTTAACCATAATGTACTTATTTCAAAACTGTCCCTTTTTAACTTTTCAGATGGCGCACTCTGCTGGATGAGATCGTATCTGTCAAACAGAAAACAGACTGTTCAGATTGGAAACTCAATGTCATCTTACCTCAGCTGCTCAACTGGGGTACCCCAAGGGTCTATCTTGGGACCAATTCTGTTCAGTCTATATGTAAATGACCTACCTAAAGTTTGCCCAAATGTTAATTTGCAATTATATGCTGATGATACAGTGCTATATGTCCACGCAAAAACAAAACAAGAAGCTGCTGTAAAATTATCAGCAGCTCTGGCACCTGTATCTCACTGGCTTAACGAATCTTGCCTGCACCTCAACACTAAAAAGACTGTATGTATGTTTTTCTCTCGTCAGTCAGCAGAGGGCGATCAACCATCTGTAGCGGTCAATGGAGAGAGCCTTGATGTAGTGGAAGAGTTCAAATATCTTGGAGTGGTCTTTGACACAAATTTATCACTTTTCCAACCATTTCTTCCCAGTTCATGGCTGTGGTTCTTTCATCCCCCATGTAAACCCCCAGGTACTTTAAATCCCCCCTCTTCCAAGTCAACCCGCCTGGAAGCTGAGGGAGACCTCCAGCCCATCTCCCTACTGCCAGGGCTTCACTTTTGGCCCAGTTTACTTTGGCAGCTAAGATTCTTTGAAAAGTTTTAACAATGTTTCTTGTTGGTTCTGTGTAGAAAGTATGATATCGTCTGCATAGGCCGATACAGTAAAACATGTATTAAAACCAGGTAAAAACAGGCCATTGATACAAGAGCAGACATTCTGCAATATGGGTTCAATAGACAAAACCTACAACATACCTGACATCGAGCAGCTTTGTCTTATCCCTCTGGTTACCTTGAAAGGTTTACATAAACCACCATTGATTTTCAGCACACTCTCAATGTTCTCATACATTACCTTTATCTTGGCGATGAAACCAGGGCTGAGGCCGAACCTTTCCAGCACTTTCCACAGGTAACGGTGCTCAACCCGGTTAAACGCCTTTTCCTGGTCCAAAGAAACCAGACCAGTGTCTAAACCCAATGAACCAGAGAGTGTCAAAAGATCCCGAATTAATGACACATTGTCAACAATGGACCTGCCGGGCACGCAGTATGTTTGGGTCCGGTGGATGATCTGGTCCATCACCTGCTTCAGCCTGGAGGACAGGACCTTGGACAGCAGCTTATAGTCCGAACACAGCAGAGAGACCACCCTCCAGTTCTTTATGTCCATTAAGTCACCTTTCTTGGGGAGGAGAGTAAGCACTGCCCTCCTGCGGCTCTGAGGAATTGTGCAGTCATTCAAACTTTCTGTGAAAACGTCTAAGATGTCTGTTTTCATTTCTTCCCAGAAAGTCTTGTACGACTCCGGGGGGAGAACATCGATTCCAGGGGCCTTCCCACCCTACATGCTCTGTAGTGATTTAAAAAACTCCTCCTCAGTCAGGGGTCCCTCTAGCTCCTTGTTCACGTCATGGGCAGGTCTCTGCAGAACACATCGAATGCATCGTCGTCTTCTGTGTACTCCGTAGTGTACAGATCGGAGTAAAAATCCACGGCTCTCTCCCTTATCTGCGCAGCTGTGGTCAGCTGCTGTCCTCCTGCCGACCGCAGAGCGTGGATCATTCTGCTCTGTCCATTCTTCTTCTCCAGGCTGAAGAAGAACTTGGTTGGCGAGTCCATTAGAGCAGTGCTCTGGAAACGGGACCGGATCAGAGCCCCCTGGGCCTTCAGGCCCAGCAGGTCTGCCAAAATGGCTTTTTTGGATTTGAGGTCTTCAATACAGCCTCGATTTCCTGTGGACTCTGCAGAACTCTGCAGGTCCACTATGGTTATCTCTAGATCTTTCATAGACTTAGTAATGTCTCGAGAAACATTGAAAGTGTACTGTAGACAAAGCTGCTTGATGTCAGTCTTACCTATGTCCCACCACTGCCTCAGTGAACTAAAATCTCCCTTTCTGTCTCTAAAACCCTTCTAAAAAAAAGTAAAGACCTCTCTAAAATGTGCATCTAAAAGCAAAGCAGTGTTAAAATGCCAATATGCAGATCTGTTTTTTATATTAGCAATAAAAACATCACAATAAACACATGCATGATCAGAAAAACCAACAGGTAGTATAGTGCACCCTTTAAAAACATTCAAATGGTGCTTAAAACAATAAAACCTGTGAGACTGTCCTCCTCGAGAAAACGACCACATAGGTCGTGTGTCAAGCACCGAATTACGACCATATGTTACGTTTCAAAATAGCGCCCCCCCCGCGCGTGCATCATCGGCAGAGACCGCCTCCACACGTCGACCTAACCCTAACCTTAACCACTACTAGCGTTGCGGAAGAATCTCCGCAATACGCTCCCAGAGGTCGTATTTTGAGGACGTGACACACAACCTATTTGGTCGTATGAGTTGGAGGACTTGTTGAAACCTGTCTAATCTAGCCATAGGTAAAAGATGTTCTGTACTATGGACCCATGTGTGACCCATTGCTTCTGCTTTGCATGATGTTCTCTCCATACATCCGATAAACTGTGAGTTTCCATTAGCTGCTTCATGGTTCTTTTAGAAGCAGCATGTGGTTCACTGTGGTTCCTGTCCAGTTCATCATTCTGTGTACAGTTAAAATCTCCTCCTAAAAATAAAAACTCCTCTGGTTCACACTCACTCAAAACCTTACTGAGCTCGTTTAAAAACAGAACTCTATTGGGGCCTGAGTTTGGAGCGTATATATTAATAAAAACCAGGTTAAAAAGCTCATACTTGGCCCTGACTACTAAGAGTCTGCCCTTTACTCTTTCCTCTACAGTGTGGGACTTTGGTAAAAAGTTTTTTGCAAATAGGAGTGCTACTCCTCCGCTGGTTCTGCTACGATGACTTAAAACCACCTCCCCACCCCATTCCCTCCTCCAGTCCGTCTCGTCTAAAGTGTCGCTGTGCGTTTCTTGTAACATTGCTATATTTATTCCTTTAAGTTTTAAAAACTCAAAAAGGCAAGCCCTCTTCCTCACATCTCTGCCACCATTTATATTAAGAGTGGAGATTTTAAAATGACTCATAAAATCAGATGTGAGTAGAGACACAAATGAAAAATGACACAAAAGCTAAGACTGACAGCAGAGGGACTGTCTTACATGTCCTCATTATCTTCTTTATTTAAAAGCTCGAGTTTGATCCTCAGCACCAGTTTCTTTAATCTGTAATACTCTTTTTCTGTGAAGCCTCCTTCCCATCTTTCATTTATTTGAGCTCTTATTGAGATTAATAATATTTTTTTGTTTTCAAAATAGTCTTCAATTTTTACATTTTTTGTTTTCTGGAGGAACTTTTTGATTTGCTGTACCTGGTAAAGCTCCTCCTGCACTGAGCCCACAGTTGCTTGTGAGTCAGTAAGAGGCTGACTGACTCCAGTACAGTCCTCTTCCTCTTCTTTTCCCTCCATCGCTGTCTCCTCTTTTTCTTCCTCCTCCACCTCTTCTACTTCCTCCTCTTCCTCCTCCACCTCCCTCACTTCCACTTTTTTGGCCTGGGAGTCACTTTTATTGTCTTATTGTTTTTTTTTGTTTGCCGCCATTTTGGTACCATTTTCATTTCCACCTCATTGTTTCTCACTGTGTCCACTGCTATGACTGCAGGGACGACAGTTAACTCGGCTTCAGGCCCCCCTGACTTTTCTCCAGCCTCATGTTCAGTTTGAGGCTGAATGTCCTCATCCTCAGACAGAACCATTTGAGCTTTATTATTGTCTGATGGTGTTTGTTTCTCAGTCTGACCTGGTTGAGCTTTCTCCTTTTCGAGTTCAGCCCGTTTTTTACTTTTATCAGGGCAGGCTCTCACAAGGTGCCCCTCCTCTCCACAGCCAAAGCACTTTACTGTCCCTGAATTAACAAACACCACATAATCAAAATCATCCACTTTGAGTTTGAACACTAAATTCAGCTCTTCATCTTTTTTGTTGAGGATCATCAACACTTGTCTCTCTGTGAGACACAACATGTTTCAACAGAGGAGACTTGCAGCCTGACGGCAGCTTCCTGAACGGGGACACTAATTTGCCGTATCTGCACAGCTCCCTCTACAGTACTTCATCCCGGATGAACGGTGGGATGTTCGAGACTGTTACTTTGGTAGCGGGTGTTGTTAACGGAGTCACAGAGACAAAAGTATCGTTAATAACAATACCCGACTCCGTTACTGTGTTAGCCTTCTCAACGCTATCCACAAACATTATGACAGCACCGTTCATGCGGGCAGCTTACTTGATGCTGCCATGGCCGACGATCTCCCCCACTGCCAGGCTGCACTCCTCCACTGAGCATGGGAAACCCGGGGACACTTTGAAGCCGTGCTTACGGCTCACCTTGGTGAACTCCATGCTGGTGGCGGAGCCACACACACACACACACACACCAAACACCCCTAACCCTGAAAAAAGTTGCACCAACGGTTAAACCAGTACCACAATCTCGATCACACACACTATTTACAGCGTAGAAAAATATTGTATTAGTTTGAAAAAATTTGTGGTCACTTACAAAAAACACTTTTCCATTCACTCTCAGCACGCCACTCTCTCCACGCTTCCACTCAGAGAGAGAGAGAGAGAGAGAGTTCCGGCCAAAGAAAGAAGGGCAGCCTCGTGATTTTTATTTATCACTACAGTATTCCCTGTTTTGGTTATGATGGGTTTGTACTCCTCGTACAGTTCCATCAATCATTTTTTTGCTCTGGTCTTTTCTGCCATTTTCTTGATGATTCGACATTCACCGTTCTGGTCTGGCTTCATATCCCGTGAACGCACGTAACACATGACAACGTTAACCTGGCTTGAATTAGCCTCAACAAGGCGCGGCTGAAATGCGTTAATGGAACGGGTTTAGCCGCAAGTGGGAGTTGGCGTTAGTTCTAACCAGGCTTACCAGGTAAGCGCCGCTTTAATTAGCGAGTTTGGTGGAATACCCCTCTGAGACTCTAAACTACCGAAATGATGAAGTAAACTTGAAACAAAGCCATGAAAACAGTAATGCCAGCCCATCCTTCCCAAAGGAAGTAAGATAAAATGAAAATGAAAACTACAAAAAGAAAATGATGTAATGTATCAAATCAAACCAAAACACCACTGCTGCCACCAATCGTAAAGGGGAGTGAGAGAGTGAGGCCACAGCTCTTTTTAGCCTCATTAGGGCCAACATGGTGCAGCTTGGGCCAGGAGCCTTTAATCAGCCAATCAGGGTCCAGAAACAGCAGGGCAACCTGAGCTACTAATAGAGCAGAAAGACAAATTAGTACAGTATTAACACAAAAAGAGGGAGCGCATAACACCGTGCGAGAATATTTTAATAATTTTCCAATTATGCCTTTCCCATCAACAATAATATAGTTCATAATTATGTCATCACAACTGATTTCAAAATACACACTGCTTTGTCTGCAAACTTACAAACACACTCTCAGTTCTCCTCAGTGGAGGAACGTCTGGGTCTGAAGGGCACTGTGCCCGGTTTCCCGATAACGTCCACTCTTAGCGCACTAGCGCTACAAAGACTCCTACGTTATGACTTACCAAAGTTGTTTACCTCTATAGTCGTGGTTCCCGAATGGTCTCTTAGGAGTCTTCTTAAGAAACACTCCTTACGTCGTACGTACACGGCGCTGTCCATAAAGAAAGTGCTGAAATTGATTGCTCAGAGTTTGATTTTCCATTTCATGCGCGGGTGCATGACAGCACTATATTATTAAATGTAGGCTATTGCAGTGTTTGCGAATAAAACATTGCTAGAAATCATTGCTAGTTTTACCACCGTTCACAACCGTCACCGGGGTCTATTTATGACATGGCTTGACTTTGACTAGGCATAATGGGCTAATTAAATAACACTGCAATATACCTAGGCTACTTTTGAGGTTGAGGTAAAGCTTAGCCATGTCATGATATGCATGCGCATTTTATTTTTATTTTCTTCATGAATGACTTAAAAGGAACCCCGGCTATGGAGACTTGTAGGCCCTAATACGCCACAATTGTTCTCTTGTACTAAAATATGTTGTTAGAAGCACACAAAATGTCGCCATTGCTTTAAAAATATATAATATTTTGTACATATTTTGACCTACCTAGGACACCATGTTTTCCGCGCGCAATGCACTCTGGGGGCGATGACGTATAATAGTTGCACTCGGTAGAATAGCTGTTTGTTTACGTGCGTTTGTTAAATAATTTCAAGTAAAATGCCACATTGTACTGCTTTTGGATGCGATTTCCAGTCAAAAGGCAACAAGGGGAGTGATGTGAGTTTACATTGCTTTCCTACTGACAAGAAGAGGAGAAAGGAGTTGGAAAATGCTTGTGGACGGACACAACTTCCCAAACATCCGCGGCTGTGTTCAACATTTTTCTCCTGATGCATTTGAGGCTTTTAGTCGACCACAACTGCTGAAAGAGCACACCGGAGCAGCTGGGTATAAACGAAGACTAAAATCAAATGCTTTTCCGACCATTTTCCCACATAAGGAGCCTAAAAGCCCTTGGGGAGTGAGTGAAATGCACGTTAAACGAAGTGGCTACTTTTGTTCGTTGGACTCTTACCAGGGGTGGACTGGGACAAAAATTTGGCCCTGGACTTTTTGGTCCAGACCGGCCCACTACAATCCGTAACATAAGTTCTTAATAACACCACTATACTAAACAATATCCCTTTATATTCTGAAGCCTTGAATAAAATAAATGATAACTACGCATTGTGTTGCTCACTTGCTCTTAAGAAGGATACTGGAGAAAGGATTTAAGATTCAAGAGTGTTTATCACTCACGTCTCTGGTGAGATCTTCTCCACAGGAGATGATGTACTGGGCCTGTCGCCTATCACAAACCTGGACATGAAAAGTAGAGGAATAGTGTGGAATAAGTTAAGTCTGAACAAGATTACATGCAAATAATGAGTCTGCACGCAATCAGAACTTTGCTTAGTTGGCTAAAGTATGGAAAACAATAGTATATTGATATGAAATATGGACAAACACTAATTTTATTTTAGAAAGATAGTACAGCTCAACATAATGTATAGACAATGAAGCATGACATTAGAGGAAATACTTGTAATTTGTGTACTGCATCATGAGTAATATGTATGCAGATTTTTTACTATAATATAGTTAATCAGTGTTTTATTAATTTGAACTGTATGTTAAACTGTTGAAGGACAATAAACCATAAACACTGACTGAAAAAAATATGTAAAGCATACATATTTGTTAAGTTGTAAACACTTTAAATCTGGTGACCTGGTTTGGGGCATGTCATTATAGGTGAATATGGTTATTGTTTTCCAATACTTTAGATAACTAGATTTAGTTGTAACACACCACACCATCCAGAGTTTGCTATTTATTATGTCAAGTAAATCTGAACGATTTATTTGAATTAATGTTTATCCACACTATTCTGGAAGGCACATACCTGCTACCTCCTTCACATGGAGTCTCTTCTTCCTCAACATTTCTTTCAGCCTCCTCCTGCACCATAAGGGCAGTGATGGGAGCCTCACTCTCTTCAGCCTCTCTGTCACTGTCAGACTCACGTGAAGGACACGGACCTGCTTCGGTGCTGCTAGCTCCGGCCAGGCCGGCCCCTGCTGCAAACATCTGCGTGATAGTTAAACTTTTAGCAGCCTGTGCTGCTAGAGCTTTTCTTTTCCCTCAATTTTTCTGCACCGCCTTTGCGTTTTTTACTTTCCTTCTCCATTTTTGTTTTTCGTGTGGTGTTATATTGTTGTTGTTTTTTTCTCTCGCGCCGTCTCTCATCATCGACTCCTCATCATTAAAAGTGATTGGACGAGGGGGGGTCTAGAACATGCGTGGGTGGGACTCCTGGGCCTCTAAAGCCTCTCATAGGGCCATTCTGTAGACAGCCAAGCCACCGGGCCAATCATCACCTCTCACCTCTCTGTCTGCAGCTGATCACTGTGGGCCGAGCTGGTGCACGTCTCTCTCCCCGGGCCGCCCGGGAGAGTTACACTAGTTATCAAAGCAAGGCGAGGCATGGCAAATAAATAAATAAATCAAATAAATACATTTTAAAAAACGGCCGTCCATCGGCCCATTAGTGACCGGCCCACCAGGAAAAGTCCCGGTACTCCCGATGGCCAATCCACCCCTGACTCTTACCTTTCTCTGGATATCGGGATTATCATGCTACATGTTGTTTTTGGACTTCCAGACAGCTTGAAAGGTAGGGAACGCTGTGTTTGCTTTTGATGTTTCTCCGTGATGTTAAAACGGCTTGCTTTGTTCGATTCACGAGATTCTCAGCTTTCAAATGATGAATAATATGACGCAGACGCATTGAAAATAATATGCTGTTAAACTGAATGAATGCGCAACTAGTGCAAAATGGCCCGCGGTTGGCCCGTGGCCACGCAACAAGCTAATTATCTATTAAGCACACGACAGCTCTGGATGCTAATAATCTCCAAAATTATTGATATTGGAATAAGTTTGATCACACAATAGCTTACCATGCTGTCCTCCTCATTAATGTTTCGCTCGGGTTCAAATTGAAACGGCTGAACAGATGACATGTTTATATCGCTGAACAGTCACAAAAGGGTCCCGAAGCCGGCTAGTGCAACCATTTGACGTCACTACCCAGGGTGCATTGCGACGGAAACAACAATGGTGACCTACGAGTTAAACTATTTTAACAAATTACAAAAAAACGAAGACATCAAGAAGTTTTTTTATATCACATTATTATCACTGATACTAACATTTATCTTTTAAGAACTACATGTCTTAATAGCAGGGGTTCCTTTTAAAACCACTGGTGAAACACAGTGTTAATTTCGTTAACGAAAACTGTGACGAAATATGTTCGTCAAAAGCCTTTTTTTTGTATGACTAAGACGAGACGATGACGAGCTAAAAATAGATCCTTGATGATAAAAACTATGACGAGATGTCTGCTTAGTTTTCGTCAACGAGACGGGACGGGACTAAAATGTTAATGGTTTGTTCTACGGACATTAAAAAAAAAAAACATCTTTTTTTCTCTTAAACTAGAGAAACGGGGCTAAACAACGGTATCCTGCTTGCCCATGTGAGCGATTTATTTCTGACAACAAAACGAATGCCTAAAGTTGTTAAGATGTGACTAGATGTCTCCTCGTCTCCATGGCGCATTTCTCCGTTGTGTTTATGTATATCGATCATTATTTTCATCCGCCATCTTGCTAGTGACGTATAGAGTTACATTTTTGCATCGGACGCTCGTATTGTTGTGTTTGCCCAAACGGGAGACAAGGAGGAGTTCACAGCAGAGCAAATGATGGTCAAAGAGTTATTGTAGTGATAGAGAAAGTTAAATACATAAATGGCACAGAAGAAGTACACTACACACATATTTAGGGCAGGGAGAGGAAAGGACCATTCCTGGCAACAAAACCGCCCATGGACACTACCCAAAATAATATCCATATTTCATAGACAGAAGCAGCTAGAAGCTTGATGGAATGGAATTGTCCTGTTGTAATAGCTCGCCACATGCAGCCCATAGGAAAAGAATGAGACTGTGGTTTGTGATATTATGGGTTTATGCTTGTTGTGTTTTCTGTATCACCTTAATTGTCTCCCCTGTGGTGCAGGCTCTGGCTGAGGGGCGTGGGCGACTGGTTCAGTGCAGCACCTGTCGTCACTCAGCAATCACTCTCCTCCTCCATAAAGACCAGCTCAGCCTCTGCCGCACTGCCAGATAATTCCGTCCCATTCGGTCCGTGCCACGGCGCTCCAGACTACTCACCCTTCCTGTATTGTCTCTACGCAGCGACCTGCAGCCTTTTCCTGTGGGTCTCTTTGAGTTTTGTTTTTTGTGCCTTGGTGGAGACAATAAATTAGCCTTTTATTTTAACTGCCTATTCGTCTCCTGCTTTTTGGGTCCAACTCCAAGCTCAGGCCATAACAGACAACAGATTCAACATAAGCCAAGTTATGGACCGGCAGCTTAAAGCAGACGCATGGGGGCGGCAGTGCTAAAATGTGACTAAAAGAAATGACTAAAAGTTGACTAATATGTTTTTACTTTTCGTCGACTAAAACTAGATTCAAACTATGAAGGTAAACAATATCTAAAATGTGACTAAAACTAATAAGCATTTTCGTCTAAAGACAAAGACTAAATCTAAAATAGCCGCCAAAATTAACACTGGTGAAACACAACACTGGCAATGTGCAGTTACATGCGCAACAGGGATATCTGGATTACTGTACAGTGGCGGCGACTAGCGTCAGGAGCTGAAACATCGCTACGGTAGAGCTAAGAAGGCTCTAAGAGTGCTCCAGACCACCCTTACCAATGACGTATGAAACAGATTCGTTGCAAAGAACGTTTCGGGAAACGTGCGAAATGTTAAGCAGGGTCTCCAAGTAGGGGTTACGAACGACGTAGCGTTAAGGCTTTAAGAAGGCTTCGGGAAACCGGGCCCTGGTCCATTTCCTGAAAGAGTAACCATAAACATACTGTCAAATACAATGTCCAATTACAGAATTATATTTTTTTACAGTGTGTGCATAGCGAGCAAGAATACAATGCCATGGAATGTTTGAGTATCCCCTGTATTTAACTAAATGTGTCATGAATCAGTCAATGGACTAATTTTCAAATAATAAATCACTTAAATTAAGCTTTGTTGCTTCAACGTAGTGCATCCACTCTCGTAAAGCAAGACTCACAACTCGCTAGACGTGGCCCTATGACGTGGTGTGTACCATTTTGCTGTTCGGGTTGAACATAGTGTTCTCTCTTTACACGTTTAAACAGCTTTCTACGTGTTGTCAGGCTGCAAAATAAAAACATAGACGGTCGCGTGGTTATTTGAACACGTCGACTGACAGAGCTTTGAGATGGTGAAACGCTGTTGAAAAACAATACTTTTTCTGTGAAAGACTGTGGCAGGTCGCCTTATCTCGTTAATTAATGTTAAACACTCAGAGGTCCTGTGTGTGTTTGTCTGTGTTACACTCAGGCCTCAGCTCCAGATCCTCGGCCCCGCCTCAAGACAGTGGGTGGTGCCTCTGGACACCTGGAGCCCCTAATCAGCCAGCAGGAGTATGAAGCTGAATCGCAGCCGCTTCAAACTCTCTCTCCTCTCTCCTGTGCTGATTGCTGCTCAGCACCCTGTAATGCTGTTGCTTGCTGACTGAAACCTGTTTTGTGTGTGTGCATAAGTTGAGAAGAGCAGTGCTGGCTTTTCCCTCTGCTCCCCTGTGAATGTTTAATCTGTATTTACCCTAAGCCAGGAAGCCAGGTAGGGGAGAGCTGCCACTTTGTTTAGTGCCCATTTTCTTCTGTTCACCTGAGGGGTATTCCATCAAACTAGCTAAGCGCAAAGCCGGGCTAATTTCGATAAGCCTCGCTACCTTTAGCGAGAGTTGCGTTCCATCAACGTGACTTGAGGGACTCTCCGCTAAGTAACCATGGAAATTTATCCAACCAAACTAGCCTGCTCCGGGGCAGGCTAAACATCAGGCTTACTTTAGCGGGGGTTTCAGAGAAGTCCGTCTGTCGGAAACAACTGTACCAGCAGAAGGTTCCGCCAAGCCTAGTCCTCGTGATTTCGTCACGTGAAAGACCAAAAATTACCAGAATTACATATATGAAGTACAAACAGACTATATTTTCATCTAGCATCTAAGAATACATGCTTGCAATTAAAAAAATATGAATAAATCGTTTATTTTGTTTAACACCTACTGGCCATTTGATTATCTAAAGTCCCCAGTTGGGTGAGTGGTGACGTACCTGCCCTTAAATGTGGGCATCGCACGTTCACATCCCGGCGAGGATATCTCATGTGTGTTTTTTTTTTTTCCCTGTATAATTGTCTTTAGATCAGAGAATTAGACCAACATTTTACCTTAACTGTGATAAATATGTCATACAATTTCCCCAGAACCCAAATATAACTTGCAAAAACATGATAGATATAAAGATGTTATTATTAATAGCATGTTTTAGATCCCAATGACAAAGGCATTGCTGCATGCAATTTTCAGCCACATAAATTCCTTTCAGGTGAGTTCATTAATAAGGTGTATTCATTAAATTGTTGAGATAAATGAGTTGGTCAATGTATTGCATTTACTAGGCCTATCTAAAAAAAAAAAAGAGAGAGAGAGAGAGAGAGAGAGAGAGGTGAGTTCCGGCCAAAGAAAGAAAAAGAAACGACTATAGTCGGGAATTGAACCGTGGCCTGCCGCATGTAAAGCCGACGCATTACCTCTACACCATCCTCACGTTATAGAATTTGTAGTCAGTGTTACATTAGAACATGTTACTCTTAACGGTACTTCCGTATTAAATCGCTCGGCAATTCTTGCCCAAGCAGCCTCGTGATTTTTATTTATCACTACAGTATTCCCTTTTTCGGTTATGATGGGTTTGTACTCCTCGTACAGTTCCATCAATAATTTTTGCTCTGGTCTTTTCTGCCATTTTCTCGATGATTCGACATTCCTGGTTCTGGTCTGGCTTCATATCCCGTGAACGTGCGTAACACACGACAACGTTAACCTCGCTTGAATTAGCCTCAACAAGGCGCGGCTGAAATGCGTTAATGGAATGGGTTTAGCCGCAAGTGGGAGTTGGCGTTAGTTCTAACCAGGCTTAACCAGGTAAGCGCCGCTTTAATTAGCGAGTTTGGTGGAATACCCCTCTGATGCTAGGGAGGGTTATACTGTGTACATTTTTTTGTTTGTGAGACAGTTGGATTTTTTTGAGAGTTAGGGATGCTTTTTGTTTGTTGTTTTGGCTTGAGTTCTCCCTGAGGATACACAAAGCTTCCCTGGATGCAATCAAAATACAGAACTGGGCCACTTGACTCCTACCATTTTTAATCTGGTTGCATGTTACTCTCTTTTACTCCTAGGCAGTGTTGTGAGTACTCTAATTACTTTTTTCGTGTAACGTAATGCGTTAGTTTCATGCGTCAAGCAATCGGTAACTTTTTTTTTTTTTTTTTTTAAAGTAATCCATTATTTTAAAGGGATAGTTTGGAATTTTGGACATAAGACCTATTTTCCAACTCAGCCGGAGTGTTCGAGACGTCTGGAGACGTTTTCAAGAAATTTGATTCAGTTCTTCTAGTTGCTGAGTTCGCTTGTGCTATGGCTAGCGCAAGTCAATCGTTCTAGCTAGCATGGCATTAAAAACACTCATACTGACTCCACAGTGCACCCAAGGCAAATCAATTAGAAAACTAGACTGTCGATGTACATATGTGTTGAGATCCTTTAGCTTTTAAAAACATTTTACTGTATCAATGAATTAACATTTGCTTGTCTTGTTTCAATTATTTATTATTATTATTTTACATTTTTATTTACCCGCCTTATTTGTTATATACATCCAAGTTTTTCCAAATCCTGTTGAGACATAAGTCCTTTAATCCTTGACATGTTCTTTAGGTGATAGTAGGCTGACTTTGTAACTGATTTAATGTGGCTGTTGAAGTTCAGGTTTGAGTCCATGACTAGCATTACCGCTTGAAGCTGGGTGCTAACTTTTGACCATTGTTCTTTGGCTTCAATAACAATGATTTCAGTTTTGTCTTTGTTTAAGTGGAGAATATTTTCCTCCATCCAATTATTGATTTGCTGGTATTGGACTATAGTCCCCTGCTAATATTTTTATGTAAACTTGTGTAACGTCTGTACAGTTATGGTAACATATAGTGCTGTGCGATATGGACAAAATTTTATATCCCGATATAGCTAATTTTATATCCCGATAACGATATATATCCCGATATAGTATTTTTTCTTAGAATTATATATATATATATATATATATATATATATATATATATATAATATAGCCAGTAGGCCTCGCAGCTGGACCTATAAAAACAAATATCAAGTGGACAAATACCATTCAAAATATCTGGTAGTGCAGTCATTTTCGTAGTGTACGTTAACGACGCCCAATTTCCACTGCATGCGTCTCCGCTGCGGTGCGTCTCCGATCCGGCTTCGGTCCGCCTTGAGTCCGCCATGGCACAGTCCATCGTTCGCGATTAATACGTAATCGCGCGCTGCAGTTAAAGTAAACACAGCAACCAAGCATTACAAAGGTCAGTGTTCCCAAGGAAGGAGTACAAGACTTTTTTGACGTAGTCAAGTGGTTTTATTAACACAAGTGTTTTATTTTGAAAAGTTTTATTGCTGAGTATGTACCGAACTCCCTGTTTTGCTATATTTGCCCTGTGCTGAATTGCTGCGCCATGGTCCGGCATCCCCCAGAAATAGAAGTCCGTATTTGTTGCGGAGAGCTGCGGACTGCCGGAGCTGAGACGCAGCGGACACGCAGCGCAGCGGACCTGGTGGGGATTGACCCATAGACTAAAGTGAAACATATCTGCTCCGCTGGCGTGCAGCGGAGACGCATGCAGTGAAAATGCGTGTAGAAACAGTGCTAAACAAGTAGCCTACACGTTAAAATTACGATATAAACGACAGAGGGTTATATCCTACGGTAGACATTTTTATATCGTACTACGATATATATCGTAATATCGCACAGCTCTAGTAACATATTTTGTTGTTTTTCATGATCTGAACTAGTGGAAGCATGTAGATATTGAACAGAAGAGGCCCCAGAATGGAGCCTTGGGGAAAGCCACATGTAATTTTTGCCCGCACAGATGTGTAATTATCTATAGACACAAAGTAGTCCCTGTCCTTCAAGTAGGATTCAAACCATTTTCATACTGTGCCAGAGAGTCCCACCCAGTTTTCCAGACGGTCTAGGAGTATGCTGTGATCGACTGTGTCAAATGCAGCACTGAGATCCAGTAATACTAAGACTGAAATTCTACCATTGTCCATGTTTAAGTGGATATCATTGACGATCTTAACAAGAGCCGTCTCGGTGCTGTGGTGTGGTCTAAATCCTGACTGGAAGACATCAAACAATTGTTCATTACCATGAAGCTGCTTAAAAACTGCTTTTTCTATGATTTTACTCAGAAATGGGAGGTTTGATATTGGTCTATAATTGTTCATCAGTGAATTGTATAAATTGTTCTTTTTTAAGAGAGGCTTGATCACAGCAGTTTTCAAGACCTGTGGGAGGACACCTAACAGATGAGACGTGTTTACAATCTGTAAAAAATCTGGGGTCATGCAGTTTGATACATTTTTGAAAAGGCCTGTTTGCAGAATATCAAGGCAACAGGAGGAGGATTTCAAATGTTGTATGATGTTCTCCAATGTTTAATGGTTAATCACATGAAATTTTGCAATGTTTTTTGAATTGACCTTGAGTGGACACATGGACAACACATGTCCTGCACCTGGGGCCTCATGTATCAATGTTGCGTACGCACAAAAACGTGGTGTACGTTATTTTCCACGCCAACATTCAGATGTTTCAAAAGTGAAATGAGCCTCGAAATGTGCGGTGTCCCACGCCAGCTTCATGGCTGGCGTACGCACGTTTCTACAGCTATTGTTCCTTTGGGGACACTCTGAGGTGATGCTGGGAAACTGTTAATTATGTGAAAACAATTAATCCTCAGCACACCAGAGACACATTAATGGACAATTAACACACACGTGTTTGCAATCATATGGATGAATATAAAAGCATGCACAAAGTGATGAAAAAATGGCATTAACAATGGCAGCCTTGGCCTTGTTAGAAGACATCGCAAACGGTTACATCAGACGTGAGAGGGTGTTTAGAGAACGGGAGGATTTGTTGGCTAATGACGACAACTGGCTCATGATTCGTTTTAGGTTGCCGAGGCCAGTGTTACTGGAGCTGTGCGCATAGCTGCGGCCGGCCCTAGAAAGAAACACAGCCAGGAGCCAGGGGTTGTCCGTGCCCACACAGGTGCTGACCACTCTGGGGTTTCTGGCAACAGGAGCCTTCCAGAGGGAACTGGCCGACCGGTCAGGAGTGTGGGCAAATGTGTGTCACATTTCTTTTTTTTGTGTTTATGCCTGATGAGAGGCTACCAAATAATACTGTTTTTCGAGTCTCTACTTCGTTTAAGAGCGTTTCGAGCTCAGACTCGGTGAAGTTGCGCTTCTTCCCTTTACTCATTTTGTAGATGGTGCAGAGAGGGGAATCTCCGGTGCAGGCCCTATTTAAATTCATTTGCATATTTAAATGGGGGCGTGGACAGGGAGGAGTTTAGCACTTCCACATGTGCGCTTAATTCCACGTTGACTGGGATGTACAAAGGAAAAGTGCTTGGATCCATGCGTACGCACACTTTGATACATCTGATTTATTTTGTGCGTATGACAGTTTCTGGATTCTAGCGTACACCATGTTTCAGTAGGAAATCCACGCAATTCTTAGTACATGAGGCCCCTGATGTGGAGGTGGTGACTGCTTGCCTAATTTTCTGGATTTTTTCTGTGAAGGAGGCAAAGTCATTGCAGGCCCAGACGCTAAATCCGGCAATCAAGAAGCAACACATAATGCATTTTTTTCAAACCCTTAATAATGCTTAAACCATTTTGGGACTCACGTTCTAAACCAAGGGGGATTTTATTTGGTCATATCAACATCGGCAGTATTGTCAACAAAACTGAGCAAATGGAACATTTATTAAGTGACTCTAATATTGATATTCTTGGAATATCTCAGGGATGGAAACAGCTCACTTTTTAAGTGAGACTCACTTTTTTGACGGCCAAATGGGTCACTTGTGTGGTTCATGCAGATCCGAGGAGTTTTTGTTTTTGAGGGGGGGGGGGGTCTAATTTGCACCGGAACTTTCGTGCGCATGCGCACTCCTCATTCCCGTAACTAACCGTTTCTGCTATCTAGATCATTCAAAAACTATCAAGCGGAGAAATAGAGCTTGCGCCCGTATATTAATCATTACGGTAGCCCACACCACTTCTGCAGAACTACCGTCCAACCACAGAGACAAGAAAGATTCACCAGCACCTGAAGTATTTGTAACGTGAGCTTCTATGTACCGTTACCCCTGAATGGCTCGGGAATTTCAACATTTTCGACCGGTTTCTGAAAGTAAACAATGAGAGCTTAAGGTAAGGTTGCAGTCTTTTGCTGAAAGTTTAACATGAATATTAATTGTCTTGGAAGAATCCATGATGGAGTGACCAGACGTCCCCGGTTTCAAGGGACAGTCGCAGCTTTTGGTTGCCTGTCCCCGGGAAAATAAAATGAAAACTCTGTCCCCGTTTTTTAAATAAATACATAAATAAAGATAAAAAATTAAGGAATGCCGATATCAATCAAACTGATGGCCACACATGAAATCTCCCCGTTTCTCTCCGCCTTTTCGGGATTTATGTCCTGGTATTGAACATTGGACGACTGGTCATTTTCATCCATGCTAACGTGGTAAGATGCTTAGCTAACGTGTTAACGTGCTAATATGTTAACTGATATTATCAGTTAACTTGAGCTGATGTTAGCTAGCGCATAGACCTGCATAGTTAGAGATAACACTAGCCGCGTTTACATGGCACATCTGATCCGCATATATTTCTATGCGGCATAGATCTGTTCCTAAAATGTGTTCCGAATGTACTGTATACATGGCAGTAACAAAAGTGTCCGTTATGTCTCTCGCGCACACCTGACACATCTCTGGACCAGCGGCGACATAATGGATGGATGGTCTTGTCACTATCGGGGATTTTAAATTTGATTTTAATGAAAGCCAAGCAGGAGAGAGCTTTTCTCTGCCTGAGCAGGACAGCGCAGCAACGTCAATTTCTCGTCAGATCTTTATATTTACCCTAAGCTCTAAGCTTATATATAGTATATTATATACTACATATAATAGTATATAATATAATATAATTGTATTTATAATATCACATTATAATATATTTTTTTTGTTTCCTCTTCTGTTATTTTCAGAATGAGGGAATTAAATGAGGATGAGGCTTTGTCTGTGAAGCAGGTGGATTTAGGGTGCAAGTGCAGCTGGAACTGGAACTGGCTGAAGTTGGAAATCTCAACCACTATTGAAACAAAGACACACATTTTCCCATTGTCTCATTGTATCAAAAAAATTGACAAGAAAGGCCATGGCAGGTGTACACTATGCATGAGGGAGATCAATTATTCGAACAGAGGGTCCCAAGCACTAGTGGCACACTGCAAGACTGAATGCCATGTTCGAAAATTACGTGACATTATCACAACACGTAGTGTGGCACCGGTCCTTACAGAAGAAAGGCCAGCACCAGCACAAGGACCTGAAAGGATAAGGGAGCAGATTCTGACCCCTATGCCCACATCTGATCGCATAGCTAACGCAGAGGTAGGCAAGGTTGTTAAGGAAGCATAAAGGGAAAGTGTTGTAGGCCTATGCAAAAGTGTAGAAGACAACTTTTAAGTATATTATTTTCTTGAAGCAAAAGCGTATTGGTCTCTGAGAATGTGTTTAGTGTAATTTACTCCATTGTTTCCCTTTTTAGGCTATGGTTCTGGGAGTCATTGCAGAGCAGTCCCTTCCATTATCAATTGCTCCCGTCCTTGTTAATTTGGCCCAGACTCTTGCACTTGACAAGATGGCTTTGGCACAGTTTAAAACTGTCACGCACAGCAGCCACATACAAAATGGTTAATGGCCTTGCACGTACTTTCTCTGAAAGGACAGTTTATCATCTAAATAGATGTCCCTTTTCTCTTAACATAGATGAAAGCACCTGTAACAGCAACAAGAAAGTACTTGCAATGTTGGTTAGCTACTACCATGAGGATAAGGAGAAGGTGGTCGTAGAGCATCTTGGCTCTCTTGAAGTCCAGAAAGTGACTGCTGCCAGCTTGGAAAAGTCTCTCACTGACTTCTTCATTGAAATTGGCATTCCGTGGCAAAATCTGGTGAGCATCATGATGGATTCGTGCAGTGTCATGCGAGGGAGCAAGTCAGGTCTGGAGACCAGGATCCGCCATTCACTCTGCCCAACTTTGCTGGACATAGATGGGGACAGTTGCCATCACATCCACAATGCAGCCAAAAAATTTGCGGAGCCTTTTAACCTCTTCCTTGAGAAGCTATTTTCAGATCTGCACACAGATCATCAGTGGTCTCCAGATCAGGTATGCATTTTGTAGTTGTACAGGCGATGTATACATTGTACTTGTACAGGCGAGTCATTTTTTATTTTTAACTTTCGTAGGTGATGTACCTCAAGGAAGTGTGTCAGTTCATGCATATCCCTGCCACCAATCCTCAGAGGTTTGTGCAGCATCGCTGGCTCTCTGCATATAATGTGAGCATCGCCACAAAGAGAATGCTGCCTGCATATAAGGTGCTATATTATGGCTTCCTGAGTGCAGAGGACAAGGCGCTTTACAGGGACCCTCTGGAGGCGCTCTTCAGACAACACAACGTAAGCGAGAAGGCATCTTTTCTCTGCATGGGGACCTTAACAAGAAAAGTAGGGTTCTCCTGAGCATGCATTAGTTTGAACACATTGGAAAAGTACTTTTAATTCAATTTATCTGAATTGTGAAACTATAGTTTCTCCATGGTCTTGGAAGGAAAATAAAGGTATAAACTGTTGAATGTGAAAGATACAATATTAGGTAGAAACACTATGTGTAATGAATCAATCTATAAGTATCAAGTATGTTAACATGTCATAAAACAGTCCTCCTGTACAGTATTGCTGACACATCTTGACATTTTTAATTGGATTTGTGCCAAAAGCTAATTTTACTTTACCATTTTACCTATTCTATTCTCTTTTAGCTATGACACAATTAGGAAAGACAGAAAGACAAGGGTGAACTCTAAGATTTGGTTTGAGGACACAAAAACTGAGCTACAGCTGAGTGTGTATCAGGTTGTGCTTGCCATCCTGAAGGAGTATGTCATGGTTTTCCAGTTTGGTATTGGTAGCATTTGGTCAAACTAATATAAATAGCTGCTCTAAAGTCAGAGAAATTAAAGTAATCCTTTCCAGTCTACATGTTGTAAGCACATACAGTGTGTTATGTAGGCGTGCCAAGTAATGGTGACCAACACTGAAATATGTTTAGAATAAATTCATAGATTTAAAAAGCCCAGAATTTGTGTGTCTCTACATGTCCACATGTCAGTGTATTTTAGGCCTACTTGGGATATCTGCATAACATACTGGCAAAAGACAATATTAACACTGTTTCAAAAAGTGGTTATTCTTGTCTGGGGTTCACTTGCTTTGGAACAGGACAGCATGACTGAAAGCCACATTTAGATTGAGCCAAACCTTGGTGCACAAGCTTCACGATAGGCAGCTAGAGTTGTTCAAACTCTTCATGAGTTGTTTTATCAGAGCTGAGCACCTAAAGGATGCAACTCCTAAAGAGATGGCAAACCTCGTGATTGAGGGAAAGATGCTCCCTTTCGCCCAGCTTTATGTTGGAAGAGAGGCGGATTCATTCAGAACCAAGAGTCCTCGACATCCTGTTAGTATACTCTCAAAATGACCTCTTACATTGCATTAACAACAGTTCGGACATGATATTGGCCTATTCTTTCAATATATGGTCAATGTTAATGCATTGGTTTTGTTCACTTTAGCTCCTCAAGACATTCCTGGAGTCGGTCTCGCAGGCCTACATCACAACTGGCCTATATCTACAAAAGAAACTACCTTTGGAGAACCCCATCCTTCAATCCCTCTCTGCTGTAGACCCCATCCTCAGAGGTCACTCGCAAGCTGTGATCCATTTGAAGAAGCTGGCCACCAACCTTCAACACTTCACAGACCTTGAAAGTGATCTCCACCTAGAAATAATGGGGTACAGTGTGTCTCCAGATTTGGCCTCATTCAGTGAGGGAGAGGACATGGTCACTTGGTGGGCCAAGGTCTTCAATTCTCAAAAGTTCCTTGCATTGAGCAAAGTCGTGAAAGCCACCCTCTCCATCTTTCATGGCCCATTGGTGGAGGCCTCCTTCAACCTTATGTTGTAGCGTTAAAGCTATCGTCAAGACGAAGGAGGCAGGAGCACATCAGAGAAACACCAGCTGTTCGGTCCAGGAAACGTTGGTCTCCTTTATTGTCACCATGACAACTCTCACATTCTAAAGTCACCTAGCAGGACTTATCTCTACACCTTATGGGGGACATTATTGACCCAAAGAGCAGCAACATGGCTATCCCTACATTTAATGCATTCTGTTAATGCAACTGTTAAATACACACTAAAATCAGGCAACATGTCCGCCACTCAAATTTTTAAGAGGGACGATCCCAAATATGGGAAATTGGATCAAAGGCTGTGTCAAAACATCAAGTCTGCTGGGGCAAGGGATGCGGCTAGACGCCAAAAGAACCGGATTTCAGCAATGGAGAGGGCTAAAGAATATGGGTACGAGAAAGCACAAACTGCTGAGGACAGTAAAAGGGCTGCACTTGAAGCCGAAAAGAGGGCAAGAATGAAGCATGCGGCCAAACAAAGGCGTCGGGCACTCGAGATCCTGGTGGCAAAAAAAAAGAAGTAATTCTGTCAAAATGACAATGAAAATGTTCTTTTGTTTGTTGTATTAATCCATTACTCTAGCTATTGCTAATATGTTTACAATTCAATAAAGAATGGAATAGAAATCTTTGGCCCTTTTCATCATTGCGCCCCTTCCATGGTCTCATGTGGGATCGGCGCACGCACCCAACAAGTCGCCGGTATGTACTCACTTTTTTGACCCTTCACCTGTTTGCATCCCTGATATCTGAAAGTTGGTTGACACATTCATCACCTACAGCAGCTATCAGTTTTCCAGGATATAATTTATTTAGAAAAGATAGAGAAACAGGGCGAGGAGGGGGAGTATTAATCTATGTCAGAGAAAAGTTTAAATGTGAATATAACATTGTGACTCCAAAAAACTCGAAGAGGACGCAGGACACCAACAAATAGTTTGCTTGGCTTTTTACTGGCACATGGTATGCAGCACACACATGGGCTGTGTTTGAAATGCCATACTAACGTCCTACTTGTACTCAATTGTGACGTAAATTTGAGTACGTAGTGCGTTCACATACAATAGTATGTGGATTTGTGTACGCGAGAAATGCCCGGCTGTATACTGCATTGGCAAGAATTTCTGAGTATACAGCGGACCTTGCTAAATCTACTCAACTTCCCCAAAATGCATTGCGGCTCCTCTGACTGCTGAAAAGTTTTTGTAATGGCGGACGATAGCGGCGATCCTGGCGTCAGCCATACACAAACCACGTACAAATGTAAGTATACTGTAATACGATTTTTATATTTCCAGCTGACTTTTAAATCGTATTGTTAATGAACGTTACTTTATTGTTGTTGGAATTGTACGTTAACGTTACGAATCGAAGGTCCTGCTAGCCGGCTATTTAGCGAGCGTAACCGAAGCGGCAAATGTGCCGTTTTTACCGACGTTAACTAAGAAGATGGCGCTTATGTTATATAATTACTAACGGTGATTAATAATTAATAACGCCGTGCATCGTTGTTCGTTAAAGGGACCGATGCAGACACTGAACGCCTCTTTCGGTGGAGGGGGCAGAATGAGGAGAAGTTTACCGGCAAGAGGAATGCTGCCATCAAGGGCTTTGAGTAAGAACATGTGGTATTAAATGTTATAATTCTCATATGCAGGGCTTAACTGCTACTGGTGCATATTTAGCTTCTCAATGATATAAGGTATGGATGGGAGATGTACTGCTCTCCTGAGATGTCTACCTGAAACATTCTGTTGAACACTTATTTCAGTCAGCAAGATATCAGCAATGAGCTGTAACACTTTTGTATGTGCTGATCTTCATAAAGGATATTTATCAAGGAGCATGGAATGGAGGGGAAGGTGGAGCCTGGATGGGCAAAGAAAAAGTGGGAGAATGTCAAGCAGAAATACAAGATGAGTTGGAAGCAGTTTAAAAAATGTAGCACTACATTCTTGATGTGAAACGTAAAATAAACAAGGTGATGTTGTCTTTCTTCTAAATAATCAGGCAAAGTCAGTGCTGGGTAATATCTACAATGTGTTAAAACATTGGTGTCCATTAAGTTTATCCCATGTGGTACAGTATTACAATTCATATTATAATAGAAGACTAGTGGTGAATAGTGTAGCTAAATCATGATTATGATAAGTGTTTGTATATGTTGTTTATAGGAACTGAAGACCCCACGCACGGGTGTGAGCACTGAGGGAGGAGAGGCCACTGCTGCAAACTGGAAGTGGTTTGTTATCATGGATGAGGTGATGGGTCAAAGACTGGCAATTACCCCACTAAACCTCATCTCCTCATCCAGGACGACAACCACTGCAGCAGTGGTCTCTCCTCCAGAGCAGGAGTTAGAGAGTCCTGCTGGAGGAAAGAGGAAACGCGAGTCTGAGTGGCTCACATTCCTCAGAAAGTTCCTGGAGGGAGAGGAGAAGAAGGAACGGCAGGCTGAAGAAAGGGAGGAGAAGAGAGAGAGAGAGAGAGGAGAGAGGAAGAAAGGAGGCACAGCGAGAGGAGGAACTGAGAGAGAAGAGAGTGGATGGAAAGCCAAAGCAGAGAGGACCGTCGAGAGAGAGAAGAGAGAGAGAGGGAGAGTCATGCCAGGGAGGAGCGGTTAATGACATTGTTGGAAAAAATTGTAAAAAAATAAAATGGAGAGAAAAAAAGGATTCACAGTATCGTATTGTTTTTTATTATTCTTTTTGAACACTCAATTCAATGTATGGAATCCGAACATTAACAGTAGTTATATTAATCATGGACCATGATTCCTCTCGGTGTGCGTCGGCCCCCAAAGGTAGTTTTTTCCTCACCTCAGATCTTGGTGCCCAGCCATGTCTCCTCAGTGACAGATAGTGTATATGTGTGGGTGTGTGTGTGTTTGTGTGTATGGGTGTGTATGTCGGTGCATTTGGCTATGTGTGTGCGTGAGTGTGTATGTCTCTGTGTATCTCTGTGTATATTTGTGGGGGTGGGAGGTTTGGGTTTCATAGTGTTTCTTTGTTGTTCATATTTTGTTTTGGTTTTGGTTTTGTTTTGCTCTTATTTTCTGTAGGGCACTTTGTGTTACTGCAAAGTATGAAAGGTGCCATATAAATAAAGTTTGATTTGATATATTAACAGTAGTAGTATTAACAGTAGTTATATTAACAGTGGTTGTTAAAAGAATTTTTCCGTAAACGAATAAATTCACCCAAGGAGGAGATCGGAGACGTCTGACTTTAATCTTGTACAAGAGGAGCAGTTACAATGCAACAACGTGTGAGGATGCTACAGAGGAAGTGCTCAAATCACTGTTGTAAAGTCACAGGAGATAACGCGTCACTGACAGTTAACCTTCATGTAGAACAAGACATAATGACTACCAGGCCTCTGATAACATTTAAGTCAGCCATGGGGATACTAAAGTAATAAACAGTTCAACACATAAAGCTGTAACCTGAACATAGAAAACTTTAAGACATGAGGTTATACAAAATTTTTATAACAGTGGCAGTATTAACAGTAGTTATATTAACAGTGGTAGTATTAACTGTGGTAGTATTAACAGTAGTTATTATTAACATTAGTTATATTAACAGTGGTAGTATTAACAGTAGTAATAAAGGTAGTAGTATTAACAGTAGTTATAGTTGAAGCTTGTATTAAACAAACGTAACAGAACATAACATGAAATATAACAGTAAAAATTAAATAGGAAATAATAGAACATATCCTCTCAGGGTGTGAACTCAACCGCTGACAAAAAAAACTAACAATAATCATGTTCCTGCAGGACAGGGATCACGACATTTGGAGCAGATACTGCAGCTGCAAGCCTGCCTCTGAGGATGTCCCTGGACTGCTGGAGTGGCTCGCTGGCATCATGGCAGTCATCCCCATCATCTCCATCACCACCTACATCTGGCTCCAAGATGACCCGTTGTTGATGCAGAGGTTGTGCAGGAACAGACAGTCAATGATGACCTCCGAGACAAACTCCACCTTCACCTCTAGAGCCTTCAAGAAGATGGAGCGCCACCTTGCCTTCAGCACCCCGAAGGCTCTTTCCACCACGCATCTGGCCCTGGACAACCTGGCATTGTACCTGCCCTCGACAGCATTCCGGACAGGCTCACGGAATGGGGTCATCAGGGAGATGGGGCCAGGCAGGGATAACCACCGTCCCCGATGAGGCACCATCCTGGAGGTGGGTAGAGCTGGTTAATGTAGACCGGGCTACACTTGAGGACCCTGGGATCGTGCACCGAGCCAGGGAACCCCACGAAGACATCCAGGAAGCGACCCTTGTGGTCACAGATCGCCTGAAACTGGACCGAATGGAACAGTTTGCGGTTAAAATAATCGGCCGCAAACTGGCCAGGAGGGACAATGCGGACGTGGCACCCATCAATGCTCCCCGCCACTCTGCCGAACACCGGGGAACCAGAGAGCAGCTGGAACCCAGCCCCAGTTTCCTCCAGCTCATCCCTACTGGGGAAGTGGATGAGCCTCTTGAAGATGCCTTAGATGCCCTTGCTGACCCGGTGAACAACATTGTGGCATGTTGTGCGAGGTATGTCGAAGGCTTCTGACACGACCCTGTAGGAGGTGGCACTAGCCCGCCAGTACAGGAAGACAAGCACCTCAAAAGCCTTCCCCCATCCATGGTCAGTGTCCTCCTGTAGGCACTGGATGAGGTTCTCCACGGAAGGCCTGGAAAGACCGAAGTCCTTCGTCAAATCCCCTTCCCCAAAGTAGAGACGCAACAGGGGAACATGAGGATTCACCCTGCAGTACGGCCCTCTGGCACCAACCTGTAAAAGAAAACATCATATATTAATTACATTTATTCTGAACATTTTCATATTAATTTGTTGATAAACACTTCTTCACACTCCTATTTATAATACTACATTTATGCAACCTGTATATATTACATGCTTATTTGTGTAATTAATTACTCACTATTAGCCTGCTAATATTTTGTTTTCTGTCACACCAAACTGTCATACATGATATGTATTAAACTACTTATATCAGCTATATGTCTTTTAATAATTTCGTTTATGAATGCATACATAGGCCTGTCTATTGATGATCAATATACTACAGGTAAACGTGTAAACCACTTAAGTGCTGTTAATATTACTTACTTCAGAGAGAAATCCAGATGCCATGCACATTTTAATAATGAACCGCAGACGACGAGCCGACTGTCTCCGTCGTCTCCGCGCTAGTGTTCGGCCACTGGTTGATGCCATAATGCCAATAATCAGGATGAAAATTGAACAGCTAGCTTACTCGCGAAAGAACAGAGCTGCAGGTAAGCGGAAGACAGGAGAGGGAAACTGGTGATGTGAGGGAGCTCACATTAAAAAACTATAAAACAATTAATTATTTTAATTGTACTTAAATAACATTGAGGAATGTTTCATAGAGTAATAATAATACCGATTTATATTTTTAGAATTAATTTCCATTCAACGCGAGTTCGGGCCGGAAACGGAACGTATTCAATCACGTGAGAGAAGATGAGTATACTTCTGTGTGAACAGTCTGAGGGAAAGGCATACTCAATCGTTGATTTAGTAGGCAGTATGTAGTACATACACGTTGAGTATGTAGTAGGCAGTACGTTAGTATGGCATTTCGAACACAGCCAGAGAGAATCACTTGACATGCTTCTTCTATATGTAGACTACCTGCCAGGTAACCACACCTGGAGTCTAGAGCTCCCCCTAGCTACTACTGAAGTCTCAGGATGCTACATCTAAACTAGTATAGAGAACTTGAGTGATAGCTGAGCTCAGTGACATGTACTGGCAAACAGTTGAGTGCGCTAGTAGTTCTCGGTACTTGAGTCTCAGTAGTACTCGGTAGTACTCAGTACTTGAGTCTCAGTAGTCTCAGAGTGACAGCTGAGCTCGGTGATATGTATCAAACTCATCAAATACACAATCCAACAACTCCAAAAGGCTTTTGTGGACAAGTTCTGACCTGCACATTCACCACGCTATGTGACAATAATGTAACCTTTACGAGACGGAGCCATTTTAGAGGTAAATTCATGTAAATCTGCTGATACACGTTCCTTTCAGGGACAGTTTTTCAGCAAGCAGTCTCTGTATTTGCCTCTAAAACAACTCTGTCTTGTTTGAAATCTCCAAGAATCTCATCGTAATGTATATACGCAGTAGCCCCCGTGGCTACTGCGTATCTAAGGCCTATAATAATCAGGAGGGCACCTCTCTCTAATAGAGCGCCTTAAGGGTGGTGTTAACTGTCTCTCAGAGTCTTTCTCAGGGTGTGGAGTGTCAGAGGCCTGGACTTCAGGGGACTGCACTTGTTCTGGCATCACATGAGATGGGATCCTCACAGCCTGAGGTATACAGGGATCTATATCAGGCACACCACTTAGCTCTCTCTTCCTGATCTGGTCAACGTGTCTCCTCACAAGCTATCCATTTCCGATGAAAACTGTACAAGACAGAGGACCAGTACAGCTTTCAATTTTTCCAGGGATCCATTTGGGACCATATCCGTAGTTTCTTGTAAAAACTGGATTCCCAGGTGAAAAACTTCTGGACTTGGTGTGTGTGTCATGATTAACTTTTTGTTTCCACCCTTTCTTTTCCACCTTAGACTTTAAATCTGGTAAGTAACAGGTCAAATGCGGACCTGGGCCTCCTTGACATCGGCATTTCAGCCGTGGACAAGCCTGTAGTAGAATGTGGAATGATTCTGTAACTAAACAGGAATCTGGACACCATTGCTTCCAAGCTCTCCTTTCCTCCTTGCATTCTCTTCATCCCCTCCTTAAAGGACCGAACTGCACTTTCAGCCAATCCGTTGATTGGAAAGGGGCTGAAGTCACATGCGTTATTCCATTTTTAGACATGAAATCAGCAAACTCAGCACTTGTAAAGCATGTAGTATTATCACTCACCAAATCGGCGGCAATCCATGGACACTGAAACTTTGTCTGAGCTTTTCAATGGTGCCATGAGAGGTCGCTGTAGTCATCGGATATACATCCATCCATTTAGAATGGGAATCAACCAGCACCAGAAACATCTTGCCCAAGAACCTGCATAATCTACATGTAGTCGAGTCCAGGGCTTCTCTGGCCATTCTCACGGATGTAAGGGTGCTGCAGAGGGAGACATGCTATTCTCTTGACATGTATCACACTGATTTACTTCCCTCTCAACATCCTGATCCATCTGTGGCCACCAGACATACGACCGGGCCAGTCCTTTCATCCGAGACATTCCTGGGTGGGACTGATGTAGCAACTTCAACCGCACTGTACGTCCTTTCTGCGGAATAATAACTCGAGCACCCCACAGAACACATCCATCTCGCACACTGAGCTCTAAGTATTTGTGGAACCTTTTAATTCCAAAGATCACAGCCAAGCCTTCTTTATCCAGCTGACATTATTTCTCCTCTGCTGGTGCCAAAGTGCGAGATACAAAACCAATTGTTTTTTCTGTTCCATCCTCCATTCTGTGGGACAACACTGCTCCCACGCCATAGGGTGAGGCATCGCACGCTAATATTAAAGGCCTCTCTCCAGAATAATGTACCAAGACCTTAGCTGACTTCAATAAGTCTTTGGACCTCCTGAAGGCTTCTGCTTGACGGCCCCCCCAGCTCCAATCCACATCTTTCCTCAGCAGATGATGTTAAGGGGCCAGCAATGTGGAGGGATTGGGAAGAAAGCGGTTATAATACTTCAACAAGCCCAGATCGGCTTTGAGCTCTGTCACTGAAGTTGGTGTGGGAGCATCAACAACAGCTTTTACCTTGGCTTCCACAGTGTGCCCTCCTTGAGCATCCACTTTATGTCCCAAATACTGAACTTCATCAGCCAGCAACGTGCATTTGCTTCTCTTTAATCTGAGACCAGCATCTTCTAACCTTGTCAACACCTCATCCAGGGTTCTGAGATGTATTTCTCTGGTTTGCCCCAGTAACCAGGATATCATCCAGATACACAGCAACTTGGGGGTATTCCTTGGAGAACCCCCTCCATGCTTCTCTGGAATATTGCTGGAGCTGAGGATACACCAAATGGTAATCTGTTGTATGTAAACATTCCACGGTGAGTATTTACAGTTAAGTACTTCTTAGATTGATAATCAATTTGGATCTGCTGATATGCATGACTCATATCCAATTTTGTGAAGTGTTTCCCACCTGCTAACACTTCCATCAAATCCTCTACTTTGGGTATGGGGTACTGTTCCAAGGTGGAGACTCTATTGACAGTCAATTTATAATCTCCACACAATCTACAGTTGCCATCAAGTTTGAGCAAAGGAACTACGGGAGCTGCCCAGTCAGAATATTTATCAGGGGTAATGATGTTCTCTTTTAACAATCTGTCAATCTCAGCATTAACTTTAGGCTTCATAGCATAGGGGACAGATCTGGATTTATAAAAGCGAGGAGCAGCATTATCTGGTACATGAATAGTAGCTTGGACCCTTTTAAAGTCCCCAGCTCCTCTTTAAAAACTCCCTCATGCTTTTGTAGGACCTGCTCTAGCGTCAGGGGCTGTGAGCGGGTTGCAGTGTATACTGGCTCTAGTGTCAGGAACTGTGGATGGTGTGCTTAGTGCTTGATTTCCACCCAGTCCAGTTCAACCTGCTTCAGCCACCATCTTCCCAGTAGGTTTGGACCTGTGCCTTTAACTACTATGATGGGCAATATCTTTTCTTGCTGTTTGTAATTAACTTTCACGTATGTTTTCCCCATTACCTTTATCTCTTGTTTGGTATATGTTCTCAACTTCAAGCGAGTTTTCTTTAATGGAGGAGCTTTTACTTTTTCTTTGAATGTTTTCATACTCAGTATGGTAAGTCAAATCCAGTATCCACTTCAAATGTCAGTGGTTCTCCATTCAGAGGCAGGCATACCTTGTAGGTTGGCACCCCCTCCTCTTCATCATCATCCTGGACACTATATAATGAGAAGGGCTTGACCTCCTCATCACTCCCTTCTGCCACTTTGGGAGAACAATAATGCACTTTCCTCTCCTGTGTGAAATGTCGTCCACTCTCTCTGGGTCTTCTATCAGTTCTCTTTTCAGCAGTTGACTTTTTCTTATTGCGACATGCTCGAGCGATGTGTCCATTCCACATGCATGACATTTTTCCTTTTTGAACCAACAGTCTTCGGGTGCATGCTTACCCCTGCAGCGATAACAATCTTTATCCTTTTCTGATGTAGAAGAAATTGTGTTACCTTAGAATTCTTATTTGGTTTTGGTATAATTGTTCCTTTCTCTCTAAACATCAAATGTCCTGCTGAGCTGCATTCATTGTATGTAAGCCTTGTCATGTTGATGAAAAGAACCTCTGGTCTGTCCCCCTTCCTGGACCGTCCCCGAAACACCTTTACCTCACATACTTGATCAAGGCCTTCATGAATGGCCCCTGTTGTGACACTATGTAGAAAGAACCCAGCTGTTCAGAGGGAAGTCACACCTTTATGTTGTCTCAGGAAGTCTCTTCGGTGAGACGCGTATTGAATCTATGTAAATCCACTTCTTAGACCTGCCCCTTTGGTTCTGTATAAGTTGTCTCTTGCCTCACATCATGGCAGATTGGGCTGTGTGGCAACCGCGACATTGTCTTTTCTCCACTGTCAGTGATTAAACCTCATTTGAACCAGCCACTGAATTGGACCTGAGGAGTTTTCTTCCACACTGACCTCCACTGGCTCTCTCTCTTCTGCCCCATGCTCTCTGCTCCACCAGCCCTCACTGCATTACAGGACATGGCTTCTGCTTTTGCCTGCAAATCCTGCACATTTTTGTTGGCAGACTCCATTGCTTGGGCAAGAGACAGGGCACTTTCACATGTGAGATTAGTCTCGGACAATAATCTTGTCTGGATGCGGTCATCATTTATTCCACATACTATCCTGTCCCGCAACATTTGTGGAAGTGTCTCTCCATAATTACAATCTTGTGCCAATTTTCTTAACTCAGCCACAGATTCAGTGGGTCTTCTCATATGTGAATCAAATTTAAATCTCTGGAAAATCTCACTTGGTTTGGGGTTAAAGTGGTTCTTTAACAAAGTTACCAATTGTACAAAAGTCATCTCTCCAGGTTTTACAGGACTTAGGAGGTGCTCCCACCACACTAAGGCAAGGCAAGGCAAGGCAACTTTATTTGTATAGCACATTTCATACACAAGGCAGACTCAAAGTGCTTCACATCATACAACAAAGTGAGAAGAAAAAAAATAGAAGACTTAAAAGAAAATAAAGGCAAATTTAAAAATGCATTACAGAAAGAGAGGAGAATAAAAATATATTTGCAATAATTAAAAACAGTTGCAGACATTAAAAGATTTAGCAGAAAGCTATGGTGAACATAAACGTTTTCAGTCTAGTTTTAAAAGTGGTCAGAGTTGGGGCAAGTCTAACATCTTCAGGAAGTTTATTCCAGCCATTTGTTGCATAGTGACTAAATGATGCTCTCCCGTGATTGTTGTTTACTCTGGGAATCCATAACAGATTGGTCTCAGAAGATCTTAGTGGTCTAGAAGGCTTATGTAGTGGGAGCATATCAGTGATATACTTCGGTCCTAGACCATGTAGTGATTTATATGTGAGCAGGAGGATTTTGAAATCAATCCTCTGACATACAGGGAGCCAATGTAAGGATTTAAGAATTGGTGTAATATGCTCACATTTTTTGGTCTTTGTAAGAACTCTAGCAGCAGCGTTCTGAACAAGCTGTAGCTGCCTGACAGTTTTTTTCTGAAGACCTGCAAGGAGACCATTACAGTAGTCTGGCCTACTAGTAATAAAGGCATGTACAAGTTTTTCTAAGTCTTGAGCTGACATGAGCCCTCTAAGTCTTGCTACATTTTTGAGGTGATAGTAGGCTGATTTTGTTACTGATTTAACGTGACTGTCGAAATGTAAATCAGAATCCATAATAACCCCAAGATTTCTGGCTTTGTTTGAGGTTTTCAGGTACAGAGAGTGAAGGTGTTGAATTACTTTAAACCTTTCTTTTTTAGCACCAAAAACAATTATCTCAGTTTTGTCCTCATTTAGTTGTAGGAAGTTTTGGCACATCCAGTCTTTGACTTGCTCAATGCACTGGCACAGAAGATCTATGGGGTGATAGTCGTTTGGTGATAGTGCTACATAGATTTGGGTGTCATCGGCATAGCAATGGTGGTCAATGTTATTATTTTGCATGATTTGTCCTAGTGGGAGCATGTAGATGTTGAATAAAGTCGGCCCCAAGATTGAACCTTGGGGGACTCCACACGTTACATTGGTAGGTTCTGATACAAAGTTGCCAATGGAAACAAAATAGCCCCACCCAGTTTTCCAACCTTTTCCAACCTGTCCAAGAGTATTGAGTGGTCGACAGTGTCAAATGCAGCACTGAGTTCTAATAGCATTAATATTGAAGTTTTGCCAGTGTCTGTGTTAAGACGGATGTCATTTACAACTTTAATAAGGGCCGTCTCGGTGCTATGAAAAGGTCGAAATCCTGACTGGAAGTTGTTGTGGCAGCCAGTTGAAGCCAGGAAGTGATTTAGTTGTTGGAGGACAACTTTCTCAATTATTTTACTTATGAAGGGTAGATTTGAAATTGGTCTGTAGTTGTTGATAATAGAGGCATCTAGGCTCCGCTTTTTTAGAAGAGGTTTAATGACTGCAGTTTTGAAGGCCTTTGGGAAATTGCCTGATTGAATGGAGTTATTAACTATTTGCAATACGTCTATTGATAGGCAGTCAAAAACATTCTTAAAAAAGTTGGTAGGTAAAGCATCAAGGCAGCAGGTGGATGATTTTAGATTTGTCACCGTTTCCACTAGAGTTTTAGAGTCTATGGCATTAAAGCTTGCCATGATTGCTGTTTTACTTTTGCCTGAACAGGGTGGTGATCCAACTTTTTTGTTTGAGATATTGATGGCGCGTCTGATGCCTTCAATTTTATTAGTATAAAAGAATGCAAACTCATTGCATTTCTGCGTGGAATGGAGTTTAGCTGGTATTTGTGTTGGAGGGTTGGTCAGTCTGTCAACAGTTGCAAATAGGGTTTTCGCCTTATTAGTGTTGTTGTTTATGATATTGGAGAAGTATGTTTCTCTCGCACTTTTTAAGACTAAATTGTAGGCCCGGAGGCTCTCTTTATAGATGTCATGGTGAATATGAAGTTTAGTACTCCGCCAGATTTGTTCAGCCTTCCTGCACTCTCTTCTCTGGGCTGTCACAACAGCAGCTTTCCTCCAGGGTGCCTTTTGCTTACCAGAAATTGTTTTAACCGTAGCAGGTGCAATGACATCTATGACATTCAGATTTTTGGAATTAGAGATGTTTACAAGATCATCAGCATGACATGGGTTTAGAGATGGTAACGAGGAGATGGCATTTTTAAAGAGTACATTGGCATGTTCATTGATGTACCGCTTTTTGACCTTATTTGATTCTGTTTGTGTGTCAGGAATGAAAGAAATATTAAAGAAAACACAGAAGTGGTCAGACAATGAAGGATCAGTGACAAAAACATCAGAAACATGGAGACCTTTTGTGATAATCAGGTCACAGGAGAGAGAGGTTTATTGGAGGGAGGGAGAATGACGAAGACCTGGATTGGGATTTGGGGTGGGGGGGTGGGGGAGGGATCCACATTCAGTCCCTCTTCGATGTTTCTAATAATCTGTGTTTCATCTTCCCTCTTTGTTGGTTCCTCTCGTCTCTTGTCCTTGGCGACAGATGGATGACGCAGGCAGTAAGACATGTTGGTGATGAATAGCTTTGCCCCTAGCTTATTTAGGCAAAGTCCGTTTGTCTTAAAAAGATGCCTGCGGTCCCAGAAAAAGTCAATAAAATGCATTGGGTGAGCAAGAGATGCAGTTGAGAGCCATTTGTTGAGCCAAAACAGTCTACTGAATGTCTCAGCTCCTCTCCCGGTCGGGGGCAGAGGGCATCTGATGAAAACCTCAGCATTCACAGAGCTGACTGTTTCAAAGAAATTGTTGAAGTCCTCTTTCAACTCTCTTGATTGTTGTTTTTCAATGTCATTAAATCCAATGTGCAGAATGATATTTTTCACAGTTGGGTGTGCAGCCACAATTTCCAGGATTATTTTTTCCAAATCAGACGGAAAGCAGAGTACTTTGATGTTGATCTTTTACAGAAAAGTCACCCACAATCAGATTTTCAGGCCCTGTCGTTAGCTTTCTCTGTGGCTTTAAGTTAGCAGGTCTTACCCTACTGCGTGGTGGTGGGGGGTTATCCAGGCAGTCAGAGGGGGATCCATGGTCCTGCAGCAGTGGAGCAAACCTGTTCTTTAGTTGAACAGGTGTTTGCTGGGGAGGTTTCTTGGTAGCTCTCCTCTCCCTAGCTGTCCGCTGCTGTGTCCTACGAGGCAGTGGGGTTGAGGAGACGCTGTGCCTGGATGGAGATGGTAACGCAGGCCAGCCGGTCAGATCACAGATATCGGGGCGCTGGGTCCTGCCAGTTATCCGTTCTCCCATGTCACAGGGAGATGGTCTTCTCTTTGGCTTCGCACCAAGTGTGTTCCAGGGAGGATTATCGCTGGTAGATTTATGACCGTGTACAGGATCCTCCCGTTTCTTCATAGCTTCATTATAGCTAGTTAGCTGTGTTCTAGCATGCTCCTGTCCACTGTTTTGAGTCAGTGCTAGAGTGGTGTTGTTCCCAATAAGTCCATTCACTTCTACATTTACTTCTAACCGATTAATTTTTGTTTCCAGCAGTAAAATCTTCTGTAGGAGTTTATGGTAATCTTCCGTAGAGAAGGGAGGCATCTTCTGCTAATTACCTTTAGCAGGCTCAGGCTTATCTTGTTTGGTAGGCCTCCTCCCGTAGCGTTGAGGAAGTCGTAAAAATATTGAAAAATGCCCATTTTATCTCAAAGAAAATATAATCCCACTGGTTTTGTAAATATCCAGGAGCTGTTGCTCTTTGTTTCTTATTGAGGAGAAGCAGATAGCAAAAAATAGCAGAAAATCGCAGGCAGGGGTGAGAGCAAAGAGGAAAAGCGTCTGCACTGTAGCAAAGCCGGAAGCGATATGGACTTCTTTTTATCTCCTTCAGTGATATCATTTGCAGTAAAGAAGTGTTCCATTATTTCACAGTATTCCTCCCAAGTTTGTACTTTTGCATCAAGTGGTGGCAAAGATCCTATGGTCGCCATTTCACCTCTTCTCCCCTTCCACCAGAGCCTTTGTCCACCTGGAGTCCAATCATCCAATCAATCCTTCCACAGTGGCCAGAAAGCAGGGCAAAAAACACAAAAACCCTCATCCAGATTATCCTCGTCACCAATATAACATTGTGACTCCAAAAAACTCAAAGAGGACACAGGACACCAATAACTAGGTTGCTTGGCTTTTTACTGGCACATGGTATGCAGCACACACAGAAGCTGTGTCCCAATTCAGGGTCTGCAGCCTTCGGAGGACCCAGCCTTCGCGGTCTACGGAGGCGACACCTTCGGAGACTCCTCCGAAGGCTGGGTCAACCGTCGGTAAATGGGACGGTCTAACCTACGGAGCATTTCCTGATTGCGTCGCGACGTCATCATTTCTGCCGGCCAAGCCCGGGAAAAACAGCGGTCACAACTTAAAATACAGCGGACAGACAACATTACATTCATACAACTGACAAACGACATTACAGCAAACACAACTGACAGACGACAGACAATACAACTGACAGACGACATGGAGCCAGAGGTTTTGCTTTTGCTTTTTTTCATTTATTTTTTGTTGGAGGAACAGGAGAGGCGGATGCGGCGACACCGGCGGCTCGTTTATCTCCGGCTGGGAGAGAGCCGTGGGGAGGTAACGTTAAAGCCGTTATTTTAACCCATATTAATGTTCATACATAGCTAGCGTACTCCGTGGTAATTAATATTCCTGTTAATAAACGATACCGTTAAGTGACAAGCCATATTAAGTATAGATTGACATGGTTAATGTCATTTAATCATATGACGTAATACAGGGTTCGCACAGGTGTTTCAAATCTAAAATCTTTGAAAATGCTGACATTTTAATGCTGTGTTTTTCAAGGTCTGAATAGTGCTTGAATTTTAGTTTAAATGCTTGGTTTATAAAGTGAATGAATTGAATAGTAAAATGTGTACGAGCCTTGTAAATATTGAGAAGCCAAAGTGTATAGATGGACAGATAAAGCATTATTGGTCTAAGCTTTAACATTAATTAGAATAGTCGTATTGACTGAAATTCAATAGCTATTGTTCAATCATGTATGTCCTCCTGTTCTTACCCCCTTTATCCTTCCAGACAATGCCACTGTACTGCCGCATCAACCTCAACGATCCCATTTTTCAACTTTATTTTGACAATCACAACACAACCAAGGACTTCAGGCTGAGCAGAGAGTCCCTGGCGGTGCTGCTGGACCTTCTCCACCAGGAAAGACGACATGGATGGGGTGCCACAATAGAGACCTTGGTGTTTCTCTTCTGGCTGGCGAGTGGGACATCATACAGGGTGGTCTCAAGGGTGTTTGGGATGCCTCGCTCCACTGTTCACCGCATCGTCCATCGAGTTACTGAGGAGGTGGTGGCCATTCGCCACAGGGTCATCTACCTCCCCAAGACCGCAGACGACCTGGCGGCAGTAACTCAGGGGTTTGCAGGGCTGGCAAGACACAGAGCTTTTCGAAAAGCTGCTGGAGCAATCGACGGCTGCCACGTCAGGATCAAGCCACCAAGCGGCCCTGATGGTCAGTGCTATAGAAACAGAAAACTGTTTCCTTCCATTCTCCTGCAAGCACTTTGTGACCATCAGGGCCGCTTCATCGACACGTATGTGGGCTGGCCGGGGTCGGTGCACGACTCCAGGGTCCTCCGGCACAGCCCACTGTTCAGGCGTGGCATCTACCCTCCTCCAGGGTACTTCATCTTGGCAGACGGTGGATACCCATGCCTCCAACATCCACTCCCCCTCATCACTCCCTACAAACAACCGGTGCAAGTTGTGGGAGCCCAGCGCTTCAACGCTCATCAATCCAGGGCACGCTCCATCATAGAGCGTGCCTTTGGGATGATGAAGACGAGGTTCCGAGCCATCTTCCTCCAAGCGCTGGAGGTGCACCACACCTTTGTGCCTCAGGTATGTCATTACACAACAGAACAGAATTATTGTTAAATGGTGAATACCACTAAATTAAGTTAATTAAAATGAAATTACAATTACTTTAAATTAATCGTATTTTTCTCGTTTTCTACAGGTCATAACAGCATGTGCCGTCCTGCACAACATTTGCCTGGGTGCTGGTGACATCATGGCCCCAGAGGATGAAGTGCAGGACGACATGCAGGAGGATGAGGGGGAGAACGGGTTGGAGGCAGCCAGTGGAGCACCGTGGCGGGACCAGCTGTCTGCCGAGGTGTCTGCCCTGGAGGAGGGTTTACTCGACCATGATTACCTTTAGAGGGCAAGTAAAATCATTTTAAAGCTATTCCTATTTTAAGTGTTTTGTAAACAGTTTTGTTTGTATTTTGTGGTGGGATGTCTAAAATGTTGCGCAGTAGTATTTAGTATTAATATTTTATTCTTGCCTCTCTTTTAAACATTTTAGTGACATGGCAGCCGTCGATTGCATCAGCCCTGCAAACCCCGATGATGGACGATGTGGTGGACAGTGGAGACATGCATCCCACACCCCCACCTCCCAGATGATGTCCCACTCATTGCCAGAAGACTCCAGGGTCCTTATTGTGGCATCCCATCCAGTCCAGCAGCACCACCAGGGACTCCTGCTCAGCCGACACTGTATATATGTTCCCTGTAAATAGTTATTTCTGATGATCTTTTTAGTTCTACATGTTAACACCCACCCACCGCCTTACTGTAACTGTAAATATTTAATGACCAAAAATAAATGTACTTTCCTGTGACTGAAAAGCAGTTCAGAAGTTTACTTTAGTTGTCAATAAGAAGTGGAACAGATGGTGTAGGTAATACGATTTAATATATTTCATTAACTTACTAACAGAACTTAATTGAACAGAAAAAAAAAAAACATCCACACCCAAAAGAAAATTAACGCCTCTCAATCGCTCTCTCCAACAAACCAAAAAGTATTTCCATTCTTTCTCTGCTCTCTCTCTCTCTTCTTTCCTCAATCTCCCTCTGCAATCTCATGTCCTCTCTTATTAATTCCATCAAGTCGTCCCTTTTCCTCTTTCTTCTCCTTCCTGCTGGCCCTGGCTGCCTCTCCTCCTCCTCATCCTCCTCCTCCTCCTCCTGCTCCTGCTCACCCACTGCAGCACTTGGCCCTGGTGTGTCCTCAGGGATGGAGGCAATTAGGACAGGCGGATTAATTGATGGCCTCTGTCCCAATACCTCATCCATGAGGACAAACCAGGGCCAGGTGGCAGCAGTGGGCCTCCCACCGACTCCCTGCCCTGTCCCTGGATCTTTGCATTCCTAAGGCAGAGGAAATCAATCACTTAAACAACAGCAATTGTCTGTAAAGTGTTTATTTAAAAAGTCTTGAAAAAGGAGTGCTTCATGGACAAATAAAAAACCTTTCAGGTACAGGTACTCTTTGTAATGGGATTCATGTAGTGATAAAGAAAAGACAATTAATGTTTAACTTCCTGATGAAGGCTTGATGGCAAAACGCGTTGAAGGACTGTGTTTTTGAAGTTTGACCATACCATGAGGTGCCTTGGAGGTTTTTTCTATGTTCCTTTATCAAAGTATTTATTATATTGGCAAAAACAAATGTTTTCATATCATTATCCAAACCTGCACATACTTTATATTTCTTCTTTAGGTTGTCCCATTTTTTTTTTGCCTGTTGGGGCTCCAATGTTCCCTCCAGGCCCATTTTTTGCAGGATTGTTCTAAACAAGGCAGAAGCATTGATACAAGAGAGAAGCATTGATACAAGTTAAACATACACAAGATCACATATTAATTATGTAAAGATTCATCTCTGTACAGAACTTGGGTTAATGTATGTAACTTTTACATACAGATATGTATAGAGAACAAATGGTCTATTTATTTATGCCTTAACAGTTACCTCCATCCAAGTGTGGCGGTGTTCTTGGCCCCTGTGAAGAGGTGGTCATTCTCACCGCGGAGTTTAATGAACTCCTCCGTCTGCTCCTTGCTCCCTACAACAAAACGACATGTAAAGCACATTTCCTGTTATGTCAACATGCAAAATGATTGTACGATATAATAACGATATTAACAGTAATAATGATCCTAAGGTTAGCTCTGTATTTAATCCAAACGTTTACAGTTTTACAGCCTAGAAATACAGCGGGGCTCACAACCCATCGTTAACGTTATATGTTCAGCTGCATTCACCTTTGGGCGCAGGAGAGGAGCGAACTGTAGCCTACACAACTTACAACGAGAACAAATTAACTTAACAGCTCCACGGTTACAATAAGATATAAGTTACTATCGGAGCTTGTAACATTTGAAAGTGAAGGGTTTTAGGCTTACGTTAACTTTAAAGGCTAACGTTAACACAGCTCCTGTATAAACAGCCTTTAGCTACATCACGTAGCTGGCCCTACATTCCGGTGGCTACACGTATTAGCATTATTAACTTCACGTATTTTAATATTTAAATGTGTTTTAAGGCCCCTTGAACGTCCGACGTTAAGCAAAAACCCGTTACTTACATTTAAATGTGTACGCTGCACTGCCGGCGGTGCCGCTGCTGCTGCCGTTTCCCGCCGCCATTGTTCGTTTAGCAGCGGCGCGCAAAGCATCTTGGGATATGGGAGGCCGCGAAGGATAGTAGCGGTGCATCCTCCGAATACGGGCGAAAGGAGGACACATTTGTCGGCCGCATTTGGAGGAGCCTTCGAATTTAGACGAATTGGGACAGCCTTCGCGCAGCTCTGTGACGTAAGCGGCCTTCGAATGCAGCCTCCGAAGGCTGCAGACCCTGAATTGGGACACAGCTAGAGAGAATCACTTGACATGCTTCTTCTATACGTAGAGTACCTGCCAAGTAACCACAACTGGAGTCTAGAGCTCCCCCTAGCTACTACTGAAGTCTCAGGATACTACAGTGAACTAATAAGGTAGCCTAAAGAAGCTAATGTTGAGTGTATTGGTCTAAATATTTCACTTTGCCCTGCAATGTCTTTTACTGTGATTTGTGTGTATCGACCTCCCTCAGCAAAGGATGTATTTTATGATCATCTTCAGACAATTCTAAATCATTGCAACTCTAAAAAGGAAATCATCTTACTCGGTGACTTTAATGTCAACTGGGACATTAAGTCAGACAGGAAGAAAATTAAACAGCTTATGGATAAGTACAATTTGACACAAATTATAATTATATTATATATATTATATAAGGGGCTGCACGGTGGTGTAGTGGGTAGCACTCTTGCAAGAGGGTCCTGGGTTCGATTCCCGGGTCGGCCCGGGTTCCTTCTGTGTGGAGTTTGGATATTCTCCCCGTGTAAGCGTGGGTTCTCTCCAGGTTCTCCGGCTTCCTCCCACAGTCCAAAGACATGCAGGATGGGGATAGGTTAATTGGTGTCTCCATATTGCCCGTAGGTGTGAATGTGAGTGTGAATGGTTGTTTGTCTCTACATGTCAGCCCTGTGATAGACTGGCGTCCTGTCCAGGGTGTACCCTGCCTTCGCCCAATGACAGCTGGGATCGGCTCCAGCCCCCCCGTGACCCTGAATACAGGATAAGCGGTAGAAAATGGATGGATGGATGGATGGATATTATATAAGGACCAACATGAATAACAAATACTTCCAATACAACAATTGATCTAATATTTACTATAAACCTGAAATAATTTCTCAGACTTTCAATCTATTATCAGGCTTGTACGATCACAATTTTATCCTGTGCTCAAGGAAAATGAAGAGGAAGCACCTAATGGCATCAACCAGAGGTCACCAATACTATCTCATACCCAAAAGCCAACAACAATTCCTGAATGAGGAAATCCAAAATGTAGACTGGTCTAATATTCTGGAAAATAACAACTTTGAGGTTAGCTCAGATAATTTTATTAAAAAAAGTCAATGAGATTATAATGCATTTTACAAAAAAGGTAAATTATAAAATTGATGAAAGATAGAGATAACGCTCTTAAGCAATCTTTAAACACGGGAACCACAATAAATATACAAATCTTTACATCTCTATGAAACAAGGTCTTAAGGATGACCCGTAAAACAAAAGCAGAGTTCTATATTGAGACCATAAAAGGGTCAAATGGTAATGGAGAGCAAATATGGAACAATTAAATTAAATTATTGAGACGGGACAAATCTTTTTTTTTTTTTGTGATTAACATTTTTTTATTTCCATTATTCCAACAATACAATAACAACAGTAATCCCCCCCCCACCAAGCAAACCCCTCCCAAGCCACCACCACCCATGCTGATCCCTTTCTGGTTACAATCCTCTACCACTGTGCTCCTTCATGTACAGCTATTACAGGTACACTCTTTGTATCGATGTAGACTTAACAACATAACTATAACACATATAGACACAGAAAATAACTCCTATCAAGGTCAACACCTCAAATAAGTAAAGTGAGCACTACATCAAAGAGATAATTGGTTAACAGAAAATAAATAAATAAAGACGGAGCACCGTTATGTATTTATCCACAACAACTTAAAACTTGCATCTCTCCACTATATAATCCCCTTCAGGGGCCCTTAAAAAAGTTTACGTATTTTCCCCACTTTGCTTCATATAGATCCAGTCTTCCCAGTCGTTTATATGACATTTTTTCGAATGCTGCAACTCGTGCCATCTCCACAGCCCACTCTTGAAAAGAGTGCCCTCTTTTCCTCCGTGTCCTCTTTCCCTCCGTCTTCCAGCCCCTGATAAGTATTTGTCTGCCAATCATGATACTGGTTTGTACATAATTTTTAATATGTTTGTCCTGTCCTGTCAGGACTGAATGATCACCCAAAATAAATAATCTAGGGCTAAATGGCATTTGTATCTCTGCAATCTCACACAGATTATCATAAATATTAGTCCAGAATTGTTGGACTTTATCACATGACCATAAAACGTGAACTAAACTACCTTCCTCAGACTTACATCGCCAACAGTTTGATGTGGGTAATAATCCTAATCTAAATAATCTGGAGGGAGTCCAATAAAAACGATGTATAATTTTGAACTGAATAAGGCGTACTCTTGCATCCCTTGAGACTACTCTAATATTTTTACAAATTCTGTTCCAATCTTCATCACTAAATGTCAGGTTCAGATCCCTTTCCCATGTCTTCTGCAGGGCTGAAATGGGCCCGTTGCCAAGAGTCTGAATCATCATAGAATAATAAGCTGCTGCCTCGTGTCCCTTTCCATAACTCTTTATAATTTTATCTAGCAATTCTGCATTTTGGGGAGCCGAAGCACCGGACCCAAAAATCCCCACCAACATATGTCGAAGTTGCAGGTACCTAAAAAAGTGAGACTTAGGAATATTGAACTGTCGTACCAAATCCTCAAAAGATTTTAAGGAGCCATCACAATACAGGTCCCCCAATGTTACCACACCATTCTCCCGCCATATCTTCCAATAAATGGGGAATTTACCAATTCGTAATTTAGGATTTAGCCAGACACTTGAAGAAACATTTAGAAAGGGATCAAATTTAAATATTCGAGCAACCTTAGTCCAAATTAATTTGAGATGAGAGATTATTGGGTGTGTTTTTGCTTTTTTACTTAATTTAGTAGACAGGACTTGTATGGGTGATAGAGGGGCCATTACAGCTTGTTCCATACAGTACCACGGGGGGGCCCTTTCGGGAGGGAGAGACCAATGGATCAGGTGCCTTAAATTAAAAGCATAATAATAAAACAGCATCTTTGGCAGCCCTAAACCCCCTTTATCTGCTGGTCTTTGTAATTTACTGTGGTTCAAACGGGGGCGTTTACCATTCCAAATAAATGTCTTGGATATCCTGTCAAACCTTTTAAAATAATCATGGGGAATTTCTAAGGGGAGGGATTGGATAAGATAATTAAGTGTAGGAATACAGTTCATTTTCAAAACATTAACTTTACCTGCCATAGATAAATTAAGAGTTGCCCATCTCTCAACATCACAAGAAATTTTTTGTAATAATGGGTCAAAATTGATTTTGATCAAATCTTTCAGCTGTCTAGGAAATCGGATACCTAAATACATAATACCTTGCTGAGGCCACTGAAATGCACCTGGATGGAAGACAGTGGAGGGGCAATAAGCTGTCAAGGGGAGTGCCTCGGACTTGGACCAGTTCACCCTGTAGCCAGAGAATTTTGAAAATAAATTTATAATCCCAAGAAGACATGGTACAGATCTGCTGGGGTCGGATACCAGTAATAAAATGTCATCCGCGTAAAGCATTAACTTATGTACCATCCCCCCTACAGTAACACCCGGGAAATCAGTCGCCCCACGTATAGCTGCTGCGAGAGGTTCAATAGCTAGACAGAAGAGCAATGGAGAAAGGGGTGACCCCTGCCTGGTTCCTCGACCCAGCACAAAATAATCCGAAACAAACCCATTAGTCTGCACTGCTGCTTCTGGGTGCTTATATAGTACCTTAATCCATTTTATAAAAGTATTACCAAATCCGAACTCTTCTAAAATGTTGAATAGATACCCCCATTCCACCATGTCAAATGCCTTTTCGGCGTCCAGAGAAATCGCTGCAACTGGGGACTGGGCATCAGCCAACGCCCACATGACATCAACAAGGCGTCTAATATTATCTGAGGAGCTACGACCTCGAATAAATCCCACTTGGTCAGTATGGATCAATGATGTAATTACACTGTCTAATCGGTTTGCTAAGATTTTTGAAATTATCTTAACATCTATTTGCATTAGTGAAATAGGACGATAATTCTTGCATTCGTCCAAATCTTTACCCTTCTTAGGAACAAGACTAATAAGGGCCTGTCTCAGAGTTGGTGGTAGTATACCCCTTTCCAGCGCTTCCATATACACCTCTAGTAACGGTGAAGCTAGTTCTGTTGCAAAGCTCTTAAAAAATTCCCCAGTAAAGCCATCAGGCCCAGGTGCTTTACTCGAAGGTAAAGCCTTGATTACCCCTTTAATCTCCTCAATAGTAATATCTAAATCTAGAAAATCCCTCTGTTCGTCTGTCAGTTTTGGAAGTCCTAGTGGTTCTATGAACTTATGAATTTCTTCTTCACTAGAGGTAGATGCTGAACTATAGAGATTACTATAAAATTCTTTAAAGGCTTGATTAATATCTACAGTTGCAGTAAGCAGGTCCCCAGCCAGCGATCTAACAGCAGGGATAGTGGAGGCCAACTCCCTCTGTTTTATATAACTGGCAAGCAACTTTCCTGCTTTGTCTCCTGACTCAAAATATGTTTGTCTAGCCCTAAATAAATTAAATTCAACCTTTTGGGTTATTATGTTATTATACCGATATTTTAACTTTGTCAGTTTTCGCAAGCCGTCTTGTGTCATTTGTTCCTTCAATTCTGTTTCAGCCTGTTTAATTATCTTTTCCAATTCTAGCAACTCCCGTGTTTTAATTTTCTTATGGTATGACGTGTGTTGGATAATACGTCCCCTAATCACAGCCTTTAGGGCCTCCCATGCGACCCCCGCCGATGATACAGAATGCCAATTGATCTCCAAATAATCCTTTAGTTCTGTCCTTAGCCACTCTACATTTACTGGATCCTGTAGAAGTGAGGAGTTCAGACGCCATCTGTAACTTTTACTTCTCTCTTTCTGGGGCAATAGGTCCAAACTAACCGGGGCATGGTCAGAAATAAGGATACTCCCTATTTCACAATGCATAGCAGATGGGGTGAGTGCTTTAGATATTAGAAAAAAATCTATTCGGCTATAGGTCTTGTGTACTGGTGAAAGAAATGTATAATCCCTACCAGAGGGGTTCATGATCCTCCAAATATCTATTAATCCCAAAGATTTGCAAATTCTCTGCAATGTCACAGCAGCCTTTGGCACTTTACGCAACACTGCCCCACTGTGGTCAAGAGCTGGGTCCATTAACAGATTAAAATCTCCTCCCAGAACAACAGCATGATGCCCAGCATTTTGTAACTTCCTTTCAAGATCAGTAAAAAAAATTGGATCATCCAAATTAGGTGCGTATATGTTGGCCAAGATTAGCTTCTGAGACTGTATTTCAGCCAGTACAATAATCATCCTTCCCGAATTATCCTTAATTTGTTTGAGACATTTAAACTGTAAATGTTTACTAACCAAAATTATAACACCCTTGCTCTTACTAGAGCCTATGCTGTAAAAAACATGTCCAACCCATCCTGCACAGAGCTTCTCAGATTCCTCTTTTGACATATGTGTTTCTTGGAGAAACACCACGTCATAGTTTTTTTTCTTAAGCATGGTCATAACCTTTTTTCTCTTGACAGGGTTTCCCAGCCCATTTACATTCCAAGTGGAGAGACGCATTAAGCTTATTTGTGAAGACATGTCTGCCTACACATTAACAACACACAACCATTTATCAAAAGCAGTACAGTTACGAGGTGGTGGTGACTAAACGCAAACAACCCTATAAGACTAACAAAACAAAGAGTGTGCAACTGAACCTGAACTTTGCACACTTGTACCCCCACAGAAGTCCCTCCAACGGAGGTCCGACGGTCCGTGTCAGGTCCGTGAGGCTCCACTCGTCGTGATCCCTCCTGCACCGCTACCGGAAAAAAAAAAAAAAAAAAAAAAGTCTACACCAGTGTCTTTAATAGACCGTTTGGGTGCGTAGAATGAGAATAGAAACCGCTCAGTCCAGTCACTGCATAGCATCTATGAAAGCCATGGCTCTCCGGGGACAATCGAAAGCTTTCTCACCCTCGTCGGTCTCGATTCTCAGCTTAGCCGGGAACAGCATCCTGAAGCTCACTTTCCGTTCATGCAATTTTTTTTTGCACTCCTTGAATTTGTCGCGCTTTATCTGGGTGGCTCTGGAGTAGTCGGGAAAAAGCATAATACTAGTGTTTCCCCAGCTCAGCTTTCCTTTGCTTCTCGCTGCCCGCAACACCGCATCTCGGTCCGACGATCTCAAAAACCTGGCCAGTATTGGTCTGGGTCTGTCTCCTGGTGTGGGTCGCTGGCTAGCGAGCCGATGTGCCCGTTCAATCTCTCGTCTCCCCTCTATATCCAGCAAATTTGGCAACAGCTCCTCCAGAAATCTCACCACGTCTCCTCCTTCTTTACCCTCCGGAAAGCCGATGAAGCGAACATTGTTGCGTCTCGAGCGATTCTCCATATCTTCTAACTTGTCCCATATCTGCCCGACATCTGTCTTGCTAGCTGGCGGGTTAGCTTGCCACTCCTGCTCGGCCATTTCCAAGTACTCCACTCGCTTTTCCACGTCGTTCATTCTTGTAATTAGGGACGAAAGTTTAGTCTCTACCGACGCAGTGGTGCGGCGTATTTCTGCCAGCCCCCCCAGATCTTCAGAAATCTTTGATAGCGTCGAGTAAATGTTGCTGATATCTTGAGCTATGTCGTTAGCTTGTTGCTGCCCGGGCTGGTTAGCTTCATCTTGATCTTGCATCATGGCGTCGGCCCCCTGCGATCGTAGATGTCTTTTAATATCTCCACAGGCCGAAGTCTTAGAAGGTTTCGACATTTTTGCACCCCCCTTTAATTACGAACAAGTAAACTGAATGATAATATCTCTGGTGTATATGTTTTAAAGGATAAAGGTAGCGATGCAGTGCGGAGCTCCCTACTCCGTGGCTTCTTCTCGCATCGCGTGAGACGGGACAAATCTAACTATCTTAGTGATCTACAGCTCCAGGTAAATGATGAGCTAAATAATCAAGACATTATTGTGAATTAACACAATAGACTTTTCATTGGCTCAGTTGAGGAACTCACAAAGCACTTTAAATGCTCACGTATCGCTCACAACTAAACTCCTCAAAGGCAAGAGATGCATTCGGTCTCACTAGTGACTTTTTAAAGACTCATAAAGAGGCCCTTGCTGAACCAATTGCACATCTTGTAAATCTATCCTTAAAACAGGAAACGGTAACATCAACATGGAAGAATGCTAGGGTCACCCCAGTCTTTAAGGCTGGGGATAAGACAAAATCAGAGAACTATCGACCAAAAAGTATTCTAACTATAATTTCCAAAGTAGCAGAGAAATGGTTCACCACAAAACTGACAGAACACTTGAATAATGGCCATGCCACTCCTTCATCCAATGCACTTTGGATTTAGGAAATTTCACTCAACAGAGACAGCCACCTGTTATTTCCTAGAAAACCTTAAAAGATTGTTGGATCACGGTGAATTTGTAGCTGCTGTATTTATTGACTTGAAGGGTGCTTTTGACACCATTAATCACAATGTGCTTATTGCTAAATTAACTCACTTCAACTTAACAAACAGTGCCCTCTGCTGGATGAAATCATATCTGACAGACAGAAAACAGGCAGTTCAAATTGGTGATTCACTGTCTTCATACCTCAGTTGTTCTGCTGGAGTACCACATGGCTCAATATTGGGCACTGTGTTATTCAGCCTATGGGCCCTAGTTTTGTGGAGCAGCGCAGGGTGGCGGAGCTGGCACAACAAATCACATCAAAAAAACAAATCACATCTTAACATTCATAATTGTTTATTCATGCAAGAGTCAATCCCACCTTCTTCCTCTTCCATTTCCTCTTCCTGGGCTTGCTGAGGTGGTGGAGGAGAGCTCTCCCCTGGTACGTGGCCTTAACAGCCACCTGGGAGTGATGGAGGGTGCGGGGGCTTGCGGGTGTGTGAGCAGTCTTTCGGCTGCATCGGCCAGACGTCGCAGACTCGAGGCCACAGAGTCCAGCTCCGCAGGCTGTCCTCCAGGCCCTGGAGCCGGCTGTTAACCTCTTGAAGCTGGACCTCCAACCCCTGGGTCTCTAACTGGGAGGTTAGAGAACCCAGCTCCCTCTCTACCATCCTGAACCCCCCCTCCTGAATGTCCAGGAACGGCCAGTCCCTCTCTGGAACCCAGTCACGGGAACGGGCCCGCCCTAAATGGCTTAATTTATATAGCGCTTTTCTCCAAAGCGCTTTACAGCAATGACTGACATTCACCCATTCACTCACACATTCACACACCGACGGCGGAGTCAACCACTGAGGGCGACAGCCAGCTCGTCAGGTGAGGTGTCTTGCTCAGGGACACCAGGCACTCAGCGAGGAAAAGCCGGGGATCGAACCGGCAATCTTGCAGTTGCCAGCCAAACGCTCTGCCCCCCCATCTTCTCATAGGCTGGGGGTGAGCTGCTGTCCCTGGCTCGTCCTCTGCTGCTGCCGCCGCCTCCTCTTCCTGCTGCTGCTGCAGCGGTGTGGTTGCCTGTGGAGCTGACAATATGATCTTCAGTTTAACGTTCTAAAAGTTTTTTTGTTTGGGGAATGAATTAAATGAAGTCATTTGGAGATGTATTTTGTTCACTGCAGCTGGTTAGCCTTGTGTTTGTACAAATAAAGTTTAACGTTTAAATTTAACGTTTTCACATCTTTTGATTTTGTGAACACATGATGCACATTTACATGCTAAAATTATGTTTCAATTGGGAAAGATAAGTTGATTTAGCAAGCAAACATTAGTGACAAGTGCCAGGCCATGGAGGTTGGCAATGCACCTTTACGCACAACCCTTAATCCTCGTTGCACGTGGTATTGCGCGCAGGACTCATTTGTTTGCGCAGCGCTTTAACGTGTTACTAAATGTCTTTCTTTGTAGAAAAGACGTTTGCCTTACCTATAATTCCAGCCTCAATTCCACCGAAGCCTTCGATGCTAATTTGCGAGACTGTGTAGGAGGCTATATCCTCCGCTGAGGTCAGCTGAGTGCTGGTGGAGGGGCTGCCCCCGGTTGCCCTAGTTTGTTTTCTGTGATCAGAGAGCTTTTGTTTGGCCCTTCTTCTGACATCATTGAACCGTTATTTACACTGGGCAATGGTTCTCAGTGTACCAGGGCAGCGTTCATTGATTAATCCTGTTACCTCCTCCCAGGCTGCTTTTGCATCATCAGCCCGTGGAGGTCTGCTCACAGTTCCAAATATTCGGACACTGCAAGCTTGGACCTCTCGGACCAAAACATCAGATTCATCCTGGGAAAAGTTTGGCAGTCTAGCGCTGCTGTCCTCTGTTACAAAGTCCAGGCGGATCCACCCCCTTGGCGTGGCGCAGGTGCGCTGCGCCCAGACTGCGCCTGGTCTACGAAACTAGGGCCCCTTATGTCAACTTACCAAATGTCTGTAAAAATATAAAAATGCGACTATATGCCGATGTGACGCCGCGGCTCGTGTCTGCGTCGGCACACGTCCGCGTCGGCACGCATTCTTATTTGGCCGCACCAAACCTTTTATATGTAGGTTTAATTATTAATGGACGTGTGTTCATCATTTGCATGTTTCCCCCCGTCAATATACATTCCCATGGACGGTGTCAAAGTCTGTAGTTTGCATGTGTTTAAACAGATGGGTGCACACATTTTGTGAAACCACGCCAAACTTTTCCCTCGCATTTCATTCATTCTTTCAATCAGTCAATCGCGATATAATTCCATTTTGTTACCATAAAATATTGATCACACCTGGAAGTTTAAGGTTTGTACATAATGGGGTGTAAGAAAATATGTGATTGTTGTACTACTTTTATTTATACATTGTGTTAAATGTACAACGGCGCCTTACCGCTGTATGAGTCGTTCTCTTCCTGCTGCGTTCGGAAGAGGGCGCCCGTGCTGGGACGGTTTTATGGTTCGGGCGCGTTCATGAATGAAGCATGCATGGCGCTAAATCAATTATCAGTATTTAAATAGGAACTGTGAATGTAGTGGCATGTGTCCACGCATGTACAGTGCCTTGGAAAAGTATTCATACCCCTTGAACTTTTTCACATTTTGTCACTCTAGAACCACAAACTTAAATGTATTTTATTGAGATTTTATGTGACAAAGTAACACATAATTGTGAAGTGGAACGAAAATGATACATGGTTTACAAAAATTTAAGCAAATAAAAATCTGAAAAGTGTGGTGTGCATTTGTATTCAGCCCCCTCTACTTTGATACCCCTAAATAAAATGCAGTGCAATCAGTTGCCCTAGGGTTAGGGTCACCTAATTAGTTAATAGAGTCCACCTGTGTGTAATTTAGTATCAGTATAAATACAACTGTTCTGTGAAGGCCTCAGTGCTTTGTTAGAGAACACTAGTCAACAAAGAGCATCATGAAGACCAAGGAACGCACCAGACAGGTCAGGGAAAAAGTTGTGGAGAAGTTTAAAGCAGGGTTAGGTTATAAAAAAATATCCAAAGCTTTGAATCTCAAGGAGCACTGTTCAAGCCATCATCCAAAAATGGAAGAAGTATGCCACAACTGCTAACCTACCAAGACATGGTAGGTTAGGAGCACTGTTCAATCCATCATCCAAAAATGGAAGAAGTATGCCACAACTGCTAACCTACCAAGACATGGCCGTCCACCTAAACTGACAGACCGAGCGAGGAGAGCACTGGTGAGAGAAGCTGCCAAGAGGCCCATAGTCACTCTGGAGGAGTTGCAGAAATCCACGGCTCGGGTGGGAGAATCTGTCCACAGGACAACTATAAGTCGTGTACTCCACAAATCTGGCCTTTATGGAAGAGTAGCAAGAAGAAAGCCATTGTTGAAAATCAGACATAAGAAGTCCCGTTTGCAATTTGCCACAAGCCATGTTGGGGACACAGCAAACATGTGGAAGAAGGTGCTCTGGTCAGATGAGACCAAAGTTGAACTTTTTGGCCTGAATGCAAAGCGCTATGTGTGGCGGAAAAGTAACACTGCTCATCACCCTGAACACACCATCCCCACTGTAAAACATGGTGGTGGCAGCCTCATGCTGTGGGGATGCTTTTCTTCAGCAGGGCCAGGGAAACTGAATACAGGACAATCCTGGAAGAAAACCTGTTGGAGGCTGCAAAAGACTTGAGACTGGGAAGGAGATTCACCTTCCAGCAAGACAATGACCCTAAACATACAGCCAGAGCTACAATGGAATGGTTTAAAACAAAAATTATTCATGTGTTAGAATGGCCCAGTCAAAGTCCAGACCTAAATCCCATTGAGCATCTGTGGCAAGACTTGAAAGTTTCTGTTCACAGACGCTCTCCATCCAATCTGGCTGAGCTTGAGCTATTTTGCAAAGAAGAATGGGCAAAAATGTCAGTCTCTAGATGTGCAAAGCTGGTAGAGACATACCCCAAAAGACTTGCAGCTGTAATTGCAGCGAAAGGTGGCTCTACAAAGTATTGACACAGGGGGGCTGAATAGAAATGCACACCTCAAATTTTTGTAAACCATGTATCATTTTCGTTCCACTTCACAATTATGTGTTACTTTGTGTTGGTCCATAACATAAAATCTCAATAAAATACATTTAAGTTTGTGGTTGTAGAGTGACAAAATGTGAAAAAGTTCAAGGGGTATGAATACTTTTTCAAGGCACTGTAAGGCCTGATCTAGTGATATTTATTGTAGGTACCTTTTTAACTCTGTTTAATGCATATTGGTTTGATAAAACGTAAATACCCCTGTCTGAAATGAGTATAATGGTATGAACCAATTGGAAATGTTCGGTCTACCTTATAAAAGGGATGTGTTTTAGTGGTGAAGGTGGCTCTCTTGATGGAGGAAGCAAAGCTGTGCTTTCCTGTACCCTCAGATAAGTGAGGTATTTTGTCACTTAAAGCTGAAGTGATAAAAGTACTTTTGTTTGGCTTATCATAGCTCTAGTCTTTGCATAAAAAGTATTTTTTTCTTGTTATTTTCTCTCTCTCCCCCCCCCCCCCCCCCCCCATTTTTGCATAATTTTTTGTATGGATGTCCTAATACACCTGGTGGTGAAAAATTAATTGCAGCATAAACATAACTTTTGCCTCACTGCTGATTTTGTGCCAACCCTTGAGACCGTCGACACACCACCTTTTAACAGCCAACGACACTGTATTATATTGTGATGCCAACACAATCCAATAAGTTGCTGCATACTCTCAGGAGCCATGGTACCAGTGTCCCACTGGCTCCAAAACTATTACATTCTACATATGAATACAAAAAAAAAAAAAAACATGTCTGCATGTTTTTCTCCCAACAGAGGGACAGCAACCATCAGTCATGGTGGGTGGAGAGTGACTTCTTGCGGTTGAACACTTTAAGTACCTTGGGGTAATCTTGGATTCTAATCTTACCTTTAAGTAGTAATGTCCAAATGAAGCTTCGTGAAGCATTTTCTTTATTTTCTGAGCCCAATAGATGGCACTCTCTGTTCAACAAAGGGTTGAAAGCAATGGAAATATATCGGCCTTTAACCCTTTGAACAGAGAGCGCCATCTATTGGGCTCAGAAAATAAAGAAAATGCTTCACGAAGCTTCATTTGGACATCACTACCTTTAAGCAACATGCTGAAAGTCACAAATACAATAAAATGTAATTTATCGAACTTCAACATAACTTCAACAGTAACATATAAGACCTTTCCTGGCCATGCAGACAGCAAAGACCTTTATGCATGTAATGATACTTACCCATATTTCTTACTGTTTTACAACATGTTCACATCAGAGAGTCTAAAACCCAATCAAGTCTCTCTTCAAAAGAACACTAAAAACCCTAAACAAAAAACCTATACATTACCACTATTGTAAAATGATTAATAAGTACAAAATCTTGGACTTTGATAGCTACCAGTTGTTTTTGGATGTCTGTTTCATCTTTAAGGTTTTGAATGGACTACCCCCTCTGCTACTACAGGCCTTCATAAAGAAAAAAACATTCCAGAGTAAACACCAGGGGCCTCATTTATCAACCGTGCGTAAGCACAGATGTGTGCGTAATGAATACGTAAGAACTTTCCCACGCAAAGTATGGAATTTATCAACTTGAACTTGTGCTTAGGAACATGTGTCAATCAAGCACAACTCTGACCATGCTTACACACAAAATCTAGTGGTAGAGGAGTGAAACTACAAATAGAACCCATTAAGAGTGTCCAGCAATTTCAAACTTCACACATGTTCCCTGTTTCCTCTAATAAATAAAAATTCTCTACAATTTGACAATTTGAATAATTGGTGTGACAAGCTATAAAAGACAGCTGTGAAAGGACAGCCTGAAAAGAATGCTTGAAATACAAGTACCATGGCCTATCTTGCACTATTGGAGGATTTGGAGAACCGTGCACTCCGCAGGCAGCGTGTTTTCAAAGAGCGTGTAGAGTGCTTCTCCCAGGTACCGCTTCCCCCAAAACATATTGATGGATCTATGCCGTGATGTACAACTAGGGTTGCCAACTCCTTGAAAAATAAATAAGGGACACCTCATTGGCAGGGACGGCCGGCCCCATTGCCTTCACCCTTCCTGGCGTAGTAAATCTTTTTAGCCCTTTTTTGTATGTGTGAAGCGATTTTTTTAACTATTTGACTCCAACCTGAATTGAATTAGATGCATATTTGAGTGATATGAACACATGGAAAATAAATAACATTGATTGTGCTCTGACAGTTAGCTTCAGAGCACAATCAGCTGAGTTGTAGCTTAAGCCTTGTTTTACAGTGTTGTAGATATGGGCAACCTCTGCAGCAGTCACCTGTAAATTAAAAAAAAAAGAAATGTTACTGCATAGTTTGTGTGTAGTATATCAACTGCCTGTACAGTACAAATGATGCATGTTATATCTAACTATCTCTCTATCTGAACTTGTAAGATATGTGTAGGGTTATACAGTATACTGTGTATTCTTTATTATTCATCTATGTATAAGTTTTATGTATTATTTATCTATTTAATGTACTCATCTAGCAATTGTACTTGTTTATTATACAGAAAATAATATTATAATATATTTATCCATACAATTCAGACATTCATTGTACTTCCCATATTAACCTTAACCAGAGGGTTAAAAATCATTTTATACCACATCTGCCTCTGGCGTTGCCTGGTGGACAATAAATTGGTCTAGGGTTCCCCTCGTTTTGGTGTCCCTTATGTTTCATGTGTGCCCACCACTGGTAGCATGTTGCTTTAGGTCAGTTAGTCCACCATAGGCTGGAAAAAGTCCACGGGCACACAGTGCAGCAAGCTTTATAGACGTTATCGCGCACTTTTTCCACCCACGTGTTTCCTTCTTCCCATTCCTCTCGGTATTTTTGTGTTCTTTTCTTTTTTTTTCTCGGAGGAGTAGTTGCATTGCTGCTAGAAGGTGTACCGCCCGAAACCTGTAAAGCGCTGTCGGCGTCACTGTCACTGCTCAATACGGGACGCGTACTTTTGTTTCTGAATACGGGACGATTCCGTTTTTCAAGGGACAGTTGGCAACCCTATGTACAACCCATGTTGGAGCGAGAGACAAAACGCACCGAAGCCATCCCAGTGCACATCCAGCTTGTGTCCACCCTGGGATTTTTGGCCACCGGAACATTTCAATGAGAGATCACTCAATGAATTCAGTTACGTGAACAGGAAAGGATTTCATTCAATCAATGCACAAATAATCTGCGATGCAACTATGTCTCTGTTAAACGTTGTTGCCCGGTGGCCTGGAGGAACGCATGACTCATTCATTCTGCAGAACAGCTCTGTGGGTGTGCACCTCCAAGCAGGGGCTGTTGAGGATGGCTGGCTTATTGGTGAGTGTTGCAACATTTTGAAATTATTTTCTGGGCTTCGTATGGTATATTATAACATCTCTATAGGTGATCTGGGATATCCACTAAAGCCGTGGCTGATGACCCAGGTAGCCAACCCTAGGACCCCGCAGGAGCAGCACTACAACTGGGCCCATGCGCGCTCAAGAACGGTCGTTGAATGCGCAGTAGGCCTGCTAAAAGGCCAAAGTCTGTGCCTGTCCAGCGCGGGGGGGACGCTTCAGTATAAGCCTGAAAAAGTCTGCCACATCCTCTTGGCTTGCTGTGTGCTTCATAACTTGGCCATCAGACAAGGCATCCCTCTGCAGGAACCCCCTAGAGCAGATGAGCCCATGCCCAACGCAGAGCTTTTCCCACCCCCTTGTGCCACTGTCATTCAAACAAGAGAGAGGATCATACAGAGATTTGAGGTAAGTCTGCCTGTTAGTAGTGATGTCCAAATCAAGCTTTGTGAAGCATTTTCTTTATTTTCTGAGCCCAATAGATGGCGCTCTCTGTTCAACAAAGGGTTGAAGGCCGATATATTTCCATTGCGTTCAACCCTTTGTTGAACAGAGAGCGCCATCTATTGGGCTCAGAAAATAAAGAAAATGCTTCATGAAGCTTCATTTGAACATCACTACCTGTTAGCCGATCTTTGAAAAGCAAGATATTTCAGATCAAAAGTGTGCGTGGGAAAATAAACACAACATCATTAAACATTTTAAAGTTTATTTATTTAACATTTGCGATGTGCATGCAGCAATCTGTTTCAGTGACTCGTTTATTTGCAGTAAAGTATTTGCGATGTTGGTCAGTTGATCCTTTATTTCATTTATGGATTTTGTGGTGTCTTGTTGATTTTGCAGCACTGCCTCCGTCAGCACCCTCACCCCCCCAGGACACACCGAATGGGTTTTGGATGGCCCCGGCTGCTCCTGTTCCAACACCCCAGGCTCCTCCACCGCCAACGGTTCCTGGGCGCAGGCGGGACTGGCTTTCTGAGTTTCTGAGTTATTGAAGAAACATCACATTATTGTCATGTTTATTTTCATTCAAATTCACAAATTAAACTGTCTAAGTGTTTATCAAACACCTCAGCCCAGCTTTTTATTTTACCTGCAGTGTGACTGGTCGATGGTACAGCCCGTTCTGTTGGGAGAGTCTCTGTATCTCCACCAGGAATAATGCCACATAGTGCTGTGTCCCCGATGATGCTGGCAATACGGGTATCCATGGGTGAAAGCTCGGTTGTTGCTTGTTCTCCTCCAGTTACAGATATTTCGTGTCTGTGGGCTGTGACGCGTTTTTTGGCACCGACTTTGATATCAAACCATTTCTTTTTAATTTCTGAGAGTGACCTTTCCTCTGACCCAACAGAATTAACAGCAGTCGTATCCTTCTCCCGCGCAGCATTTTTTTTTGGTTGGTCACACCTGCATTTAGTGTTCCAAACAGTATTTTTTGGTTTGTTTTGACTTCTCCTACAAATACCTCTTCTTCGTCCTCTTTGCCATGATATCAGGGAGGAGGAAAAAATCCATTCAGGCATTATTAAAGGGATTGATGCTACCATATATGGTCATTTGAGGGCGTTTCTGAATGCAAATGACTCTAACCATGTACGAGCATGGTAGTTAAGAACAGGTGGGATTTATCATCACTTTTTACTTACTAATGTGCGTACGACAGGTGTCCACACGTTTGATAATTACGGATTTCTTTGTACTTACACACATTCCAAGTTTCATTCCTACGACAGAATGTAGATTGTAGATAGTAATTGCTGTAAACCTATAAATACTACGGTGACCCCGTGTGTAATGCTGCATGATGGCGTTGCTGGCACTGCTGAAGGACTATGCCAATGGCAGAATCAGGAGAGGACGAGTTTTCAGGGACCGTAATGACTTGCTGGCCCATGATGATGACTGGCTAATAAGCCGTTTTAGATTCCCTAGAGCCTTGCTCTTGGAACTATGTGCTGAATTGTAGTGATGTCCAAATGAAGCTTCGTGAAGCAATGCAGAACCATGCCATTCCGGTGCAAATTCAGGTCCTGACGACTCTGGGGTTCCCGGCAACCGGATGTTTCCAGCAGGAATTGGCAGACAGGTATGTGTTTTACATACATATTACATTTACATTTACATTTAGGTCATTTAGCAGACGCTTTTGTCCAAAGCGACTTACAATAAGTACATTTGTCAAAAGAATATTATATATAATGAATTTCATTAAGACCTTTTGATCTAATACATTTCTTTTTTATCCAATTCTATAGGTCTGGTATATCACAGCCGTCCCTGAGCACAATAATGCCTGCCGTTTTGGATGGAATTAATAATATGGATCACAGATATATCCATAGTCCATGGAGAGCTTTGTAGGTGAGCAGGAGGATCTTGTAGGTGATGCGTGACTTGACTGGCAACCAGTGGAGCTGTTGGAGGATGGGAGTGATATTCTGCCAGGGCTTGGTTTTGGTTAGAACCCTAGCAGCTGAGTTCTGCACATGCTGGAGCCTGCTAAGGTCCTTGGTGGGCAGTCCAGGCAGGACACAGTTGCAGTAATCCAGGCGGGAGGTGATGAAGGCGTGGATGAGTGTTTCTGTGACTGAGAGCGTGAGTGACGGCCGGAGTTGTGAGATGTTTCTGAGGTGATAGAAGGCAGACTTGGTGGTGTTGTTGATGTGAGACCGGAAGGAGAGAGTGGAGTCCAGGACCACGGCCAGGTTGCGCACCTGAGGAGAGGGGGAAATGCAGCAGCCATCCACAACCAGGGCTAGGTCTCCAACCTTTTTGAGTAGTGGTGCAGGGGCCACCACCATGAGCTCTGTCTTATTACTGTTAAGTTTGACTAGGTTTGTGGTCATCCATGATTTGAGTTCCTGCAGGCAGTTGACAAGTTGTGTGGGTGGGAGCTGGGAGGAGGGGTTTGTGCTGAAGTAGAGTTGAGTATCATCGGCATAGCAGTGGAAGTTGAGGCCACGTTTACGGATGATATGGCCTAGAGTTAGCATGTAGATGGTGAATAACAGTGGAACAAGTACTGAGCCCTGGGGCACACCATAGCTGACAGATGCTGTATGGGAGTTGGAGCCATTTAGGGTGATGAATTGTTTCCGGTCTGTGAGGTAGGACCAGAACCAGGACAGTGCTGACCCACTAAGGCCGATGAGCTCAGAGAGGTGGTGGAGGATGATATGAGAGACTGTATCAAAAGCTGCAGAGAGGTCAAGGAGGATGAGGATGAAGATGAGGCTATTGTCGGCAGCAAGCAGGAGGTCATTTGTGATTTTGATAAGGGCAATCTCAGTGCAATGGAGGGTTCTGAAACCAGATTGGAGGGGTTCGAAGAGCTCATTGTGGGACATGTGGTGTTGTAGCTGGGCAGCCACTGCTCTTTCCATGATTTTGCTGACGAAGGAGGTTGGAGATTGGACGGTAGTTGTTGGGGTCATCCGGATCTGAACTTGGCTTTTTGAGAGTGGGAATGACTGTTGCCATTTTTAAGCTGGATGGTACCACACCAGAGGCCAGAGATGCGTTTATGATTAACCATTGGGTGGATTTTAAGAAAACTACAATGACAAATTATATGACTGGACCAACAGACTTTAATTTAACAGAGTTGCACATGCATTTTTAAATATTTTATTATAACTCTTTACATGCATCATGTAAGCATGATCTTTTAATAAACTTCTTCTTTCACAAATTTAAACTATAACTATAATTTATAAAAGTTAAAATAAAGTAAATTAATTAAAATATTTTCTTTTTTCCAAGTGTAAATATGTGCAAAACCAAATCAAAGTTCTACTTTGTCAATAAAGAGTGCAAATAGTGCAAACGGAGCCTGACCAAGTATGTCATGAACAACATGCTGCAACTTCAGCATCTTCAGCATCTCTGACATCGCAGCTGTCAAGCGTATCAATGCTTCGGGAGTTTTGTCTTATCTCTGGGCTGGTGATGCTGCTATGGCAGCTTGCTGCTCAAGGTAACGATCCAGCATATCCACCGTGCCCGTCATTAACTTGTGTGATGGCAATTGTAGCCGTTTCTGCTTGGACATTTTCACCGCGGTAGCCGCTGAACTACGATGAAAAAAAGCAGTCACACGTCTCACCCGCCCAAGCAAACCAGCGACGCAGGGAACACCAAAGCCAGCTTGGGTTGCAAGATTTATAGTGTGCGCAAAACAGATGTGCGACTTCAATCCCGCGTCGCGCACGGCCACGTCCATATTACTGCATTGTCGGTAACAATAAGCGATGCCATGGTTGGGTTTTTTAAGCTCCCAGTCAGTAACAGCTGTCTGTAAAACCTCAGCTATGTAAAGCTCACAAATCTCGCGAGACAGATTTTTAACGCGACAACAAGTATTGTAGACTTTAATCTCGCGAGATCTCGTGGCACGATATTTATTCCCAGCCTTTTTAGGCACAGTCCATCTGCTTTAAAAAGATGTCGGCAATCCTAGAAAAAGTTCAAATTGTCAATAAAATGAACTGAACGGAGGGCACATGCAGTTGAAAGCCACGTGTCTCTTGAATTTCTCAACTCCTTTTCCGACTGGTGGCAGAGGCCCACTGATGGACACTTCCATATTCAGACAGCTGACTGTGTTTAGCAAATCAATAAAGTCTTGCTTTAGTACTTCAGACTGCTGTTTCACAATATCATTTGATGTATTTCGCTGTTGGGTGCTCAGTCATGATATTCATGATTTTTTCTCTCATGTCAGATACCATGTCCTTGGAGTAGCATAAAACTTTGGTGTTTTTACTGCAAAAGCTTCTCACATCTTTAACAGCAGAGTCACCCACAAACAGACCCAGCCTTTAGCTTTCCCTGTAGCCTAGTTTTGATAGATGGGGATCCAGGATCCTGCAGCAGGGGAGTAAATGTGTTCTCCAGTTGCACACATGGTTGTTTAGGATGTTTGTTGTTATTCCTCCCCTTACCAGCTGTCCAGGGCTCTGTCCTGCTAGGAGCAGGGATTGAAGAGGTGCTATGCCGGAATGGTAAAGCAGGCCAGCCGGTCACATCACAAATCTCACTGCGCTGGGCTCTGCCTGTTTTCCCCCATCGCCATGGCAAGGCGTCCCCCGCGCCTACCCCTCCTCAGCTGCGCGAGTTTGACAGTGCGTGCGTGTATAGCCCCGTTCATATCGCCCCTCGACCCTCGCTGAATTCTACTTGCTGGCAAAAAAAATCACTGCCGCCGGCGGCTAGTTTCAAGCGGCAATTCTCTGTGGAACTCTCTGTTGTCGTCAAATGTCAATCATCTCTATTCTACATTCCGATTGGTTCTTGCTTGGTACTCGCTTCCCTCGCATCCTTGATTTTTTCTCCGTACCTACCCACATCGCTTCACCTGTCCTGGCCACATTCTGCTAGAACACATTCACATTCATTGACAGCTGTCGCTCAGAGATCAAAATCAATAACCGGAAATTGGACTGGGATAGCTGCCTTGGTTTTTACTGGAGCTTCCTGATAGGGACAGAGCATGCACATCTTCAGATGCACCAGCTATGACATCTACTGCCTCTGTGCCTAATACAGTTTTCTAAACTGGGACTGGATCAGGTTGTACAGATTTAAACATTGGCTTTTCCACCCCTTTAAGGTAATTGATTTTAGCATTATTTGCTGCTTTTTCTGTGTGTTACTCCAAAGTTTCTCTTCTTTTTCTAAGCATTTGTTCCTGCTCCTCAATGTCATGTTTTTCTTGCAATTTTTAAGCTTTGGCCCTTAAAGCTGCTCTCTCTGCCTCCACAATAATGCACAAGGACGAAGAGGAAGAAGATGCATTGGAACAAACTGATTCCTTCTCCATAAGTGATAATTCATCGACTTCAGCTGGGCTGAGGGAACAGGGATTTTCTAAAGCTATAATTTTCACTCGGCGTCTTCCGACCTTTCAATATCGTATTGTTTCGTTTCCTCGAGCCGTCCTCTCGTCTCTCTGGTGTCCCTCTTGTGTGTTAGTTTTCCTGCCTTCCTCTCTGTACCTCCGTCGTATTTGTGTCTGAGGGGACCCTCTCTCCTGCTGCTGATTGGCCTGTTGGGGAGAAAGGGCGGGACCTCCAGGTGCAGCTACTCAACGCTTAGTAGTGGGTTCACAGGCAGGCAGTAGTAAAATCACACAGGCAGTAGTAAAATCATACACATGCACTAAAACTTAAACACAATAAATAATTAAAAGCACAACACAAGTAAAAGCATGCAATATGAACTCAAGTAAAAAATGCAATTAAAATAACCAATCTTACTGCCCTGCCCTGTGACATTTCCCCACACTTTCATGTTGGCAGTCCCTGCCACATAATCAGTCTCCATATCTCACTGGGGGTTGTCCCAAATTTGCCCTCGTGGAACGTCGTGGTTCAGGTTCTTCTCTCACAGGAGGCATCCCTACGGGTCTGGGGGGAAACCCATAGATCAAAGGGAAAGGGGGCTCCTGAGTCTCCGCAGCCGCTCAGGCAGCTGGTGGAGGAGTCTCTGCTGGAGGTGCTGTACACACCTTGAGCGCATTTCGGTGAACAGTCTGTACACGGCCACCCCTCTCTGGCTGAACACGATACACCAACTCGGTGTCTCCAACCTGTTCAATCACAACATAAGTCTGTGGGTTCCACCAAGTACACAATTTCCCTTGTCCGTGTCTGTTCCTGTTCCGAAGCCACACTCTCTCTCCAGGTATCAAAGGTAAAGCTCTGGCCTTACTGTCGTAGCGTTGTTTATTTTGCGAGGCTGCACTGTCCATCTTTTGTTTAGCAAAGTTATATGCTAAGCACAACCTCTCCTGATGATGTTTAACCCACCCATCTACATCATGTCTTGTCTGCTGGGGCCCCAAGCCCAACCCAATGTCAACTGGGAGGCGCAAGTGTCGACCAAACATGAGAAAGGACGGGGTATAACCCGTGGCGCTGTGGGTGGTATTATTGTACGCATGTACCAATTCGAGTAAGTGCTCGGGCCAATGGTTTTGCTTGTCAGCTTCAAGGGAACGGAGCATGTTCAGTAGGGTCTGATTGAAACGTTCCGCACTCCCATTACCAGCAGGGTGGTATGGGGTAGTACGACTCTTTGTTATACCATAGGTATTACACAGCTGTTTCATTAATATAGACTCAAAATTTGGTCCCTGGTCTGACTGAAATCGAGCAGGGCAGCCAAAGGGCTGAATTATTTTGGTCCATAAGGCTTTAACCGTGGTCTCAGCTGTTTTGTCTCGTGTAGGGATGGCCCAAGCATAGCGGGTAAATAAATCAGTGGCTACCAGGATGTTTGGGTGAGTGTCTGTGTGGCGGCCTAGAGACAGGAAATCTATGCCTACAACTTCAAGGGGGTATGATACTGCAATAGGTTTTAATGGAGCTCGAGGCTCAACTCTCTCCCTTTGCAGGCTGCAGGCGACACAACCCTGTTGGAACTGACGTACCTCCCCCTCCATGTCCTTTCCACTCCAGGTAAGAGTCCTTTCCACTCCAGCATGGGCAGCAGCTTCATGTACACTCCTCCACAACTCTTGGCTCCTAGAGCTGGGACACACAATCTGGTTCCGCACTTCATGAGTATGTGAATCAAACACTCTGCGACACAGGATTTTACCTTGAACGTGCAGCCGCCTCCACTGCTGCAACAGTTTCTGACTTTGGAGAGACACAGCCCGACGCTCTGGTCTCTCAGGTAGTACACGTGTTTCCACGTACCTCTTGACAGCGCATACATCTGGGTCACTAGCCTGTGCTTCCTGCCACTCACTACTGGCCCACTCCTCTTGACCTCCTTCAGGGGTCAGTTCAATGGTTGCCGTCACTGGAGTGACCTCCATGTCAGATGTTGTGCTAGCCGCACCTGTGGGCAGGGGGTTACCTGGACATCTAGTAGGGCTGCACGATTCTGGAAAAAATGCTGCCTGTGGACACGTACCTTCTCTCTTTCCAAACACTCAACTGCAGGCGGCTTCCTCCACTGAATCACGTGTCGTAAAGACGCTTTACCATAGGTTGAGGGGCGGCAGTGCTGCGTTTGGGGCGCTTCAAAAAATCCGGAAGGAAATAGGAGCATTTGTGATGCCGCTTGAGATATAAAATGCTTCAGAATCGCCGTGTGTAGAAATGAGATCACGTGTAAGTGTGAATCGAGATCGCGATTTTTTAACGATTTTTTGTGCAGCCGGTTCGGTGGACGTGCGACCTTAGCAAAACCTGATACAAATCATCTGTAATACCCAGCTAATCCAAGGAAGGCTCGTACCTGTTTTATGGTGGTGGGGACAGGCCAGTTGAGTACAGCGGAAATTTTGTCTGAGTCAGGTTTCACACCAGTCTACAACATGGCCCAAGAACTTCACTTTGTGCTGCAGCAGTTTGCACTTGTCCAGCCGCAGTTTCAGACCGTGTTGCCCTAGCCTCTCCAGCACCTTGTCCAGATGTTGCAGGTGGGAGGTGAAATCAGGTGAATATAGGATGATGTCGTCTAAATACACAAGCGCATAGTCTGCCAGCTGACCACGTAAGCACCGCTGCATCAGCCGTTGGAACGTAGCCGGCACATTGCAGAGGCCGAATGGCATACGCTCAAACTCGAACAGGCCCAGTGGTGTTGTAAAGGCTGTCTTCTCTCGATCCAGGGGGTCCATCTCAACCTGCCAGTAGCCGCTGGCAAGGTCAAGAATGGAGAACCACTCCGCTTGGGTCAGGCTGGTGAGGGTCTCTTCGATCCTAGGTAAGGGAAAGGCATCTTTATGAGTCACGGCATTCAACTTTCTATAGTCTACACAAAATCTCCAGCTGCCTGCCTTCTTCCTCACCAGTACTATGGGCGCCGCCCATGGACTACAGCTCTCCCTGATGACTCCTGTTTCAAGCATACCTGAAAGTAGCGTCTTCATTTCCTTGTACATGGCCGGGGGTAGGGGGCGATAACGCTCTCGGACAGGTGGTGCAGCACCGGTGTGTATTTGGTGCTGCACTAGGTTTGTACGTCCAACATCCTCATCATGTTGTGCAAAGACATGTCTCCACTTTAGCAGGAGGGCACGTAGCTCCTCTTGTTGCTGCTCCGACAAATCTGGTCGTCAGCAAGACTGCTCACCTCTTTTGGTAGTTCCTGTTCTGGCTGCTGTATTCACCGATGCCTCCTCCACGACACAATCATCTTTCAGGGACAGGTTCGGGTCACCCGGGCCATGCACGTCAGCCTCCTCAACATGGTACATTTCGGTCAGATAATGAGAGTGTGGGTTGCAAATCCTCACAGGAACTCTGCCATCTCTTACCATCGTTAATGTCCGAGCCACTCCCACACTGCTATTTTCAGGCAGTGCTTCCATGAGAGCACAGTAGTCTTTTCCTCTGGGGCCCCTCCTGGTCCGGCCCCACACTAGCAGCTCACTTTTTGGAGGGACTTTGATTTTGTATCGACTAGCTGGTCGCACATAACCCAGTATCCCGTCCTCCGTCATGGTGGCCTCAAGATGACGGCAGGTGGCAAACGCGTCTCTCCAGGCTTTTTGTTTTGGAAATGACTCAACTAAAATGGAATTGCCTTTTGCAGGAACGACAGAACAAAAGATGATTTGACAAGTAAATGTGTGAAAAGGGAAAAAAGTTGTTTGTTTTGTTATTTTATGAAAAAAATTGCTCTGTCATGGCCTCTCTCACAGCCCTGCCAGTAGGGTGGGCAAGGGTGATGGGGTCCACCACATCAGGGGGTTGTGGGTCAACAACGGGGGCCCTCTCCTTCCTTGCTGTTGCAATATTGGGGAGCATCACACATGCAACAATTATTTTACATGCCTGGTCTGGGGCCACTTGCAGACTGCGAAGGCAGGTGAACCGGGCCTTTATTAGGCCAAATGACATCTCAATCCTGACCCTGGTTCTGCTAAGGGCCACGTTGAAGCGGGTTTGTGGCCCTGCATCAGGGTCAGGATAGGGTGTCAATAAAAAGGGCTGGCACGCGTACCCCCTGTCACCCAGCAGCACTCCACTGAACAGCCCTGCTGATAAAAAGGAACCATGATCAGTATCAGAAAATGCAGTTTTAAAAGGACAAAAAACACAAAATAATGAGTACATGTTGCCATACCCTGCTGTAGTCTGTGGCCCAGTGCAGACTCCCTGAAGATCCGGGAGTCATGGACTGACCCAGGCCACTTTGCCACAACACTGGTGACCATGCAGTGATGGTCTCAAGTCATCTGCAAAAGCATTTGGGGTTAAAATACTTCCACAAGATAAAAGCATTAAATGTAGCATCAACGTGCATTTGACAGGAGTCCATGGTGGAGTGCCGTGTGAATATTTCCATATGTGCTTAAAGGGAATGAATGAGCTTGATTTATCCAGGCTTCTCATTTTTCTGCAAACCCTTGGTGTGAATGCAGGCAATGTGTCATTATGACCGAAGTAAGAGTATCCTTTCAGTAGTTGGATTAATCGTGCACTTTATTTATTCCTATGTAAGAGTTTAATGTTACAGCAACAATCACATACATGACAGAAGAAATATAGCTGCGTGTGTGAATTACCAGACATCTATAGCCTACTACATGAAAATAAGTAGAACAAAGAATTAAATCCACACTTAAAGCAAGATATTGGTATGCAATTTAAATATTCTATGTGCATTGTGCATAGCAAATTACAAGTGAAAGACTTACCTGGATGTTGAGGCTGTGGAATGACTTGCGATTAGAAAGTCGCCTTCATTCTCCCCCAGACTGGCCGAGATGGGGATGTGAGTGCAATCCACAGGACCTATCACTCTGGGGAACCCTATGAAAGGAGTAGGCTGCCTTTAATATAGCGTACAACAGTCCACATCATAGGGTCATTATTATTGATGGATCAAGTACACATACCTGCTATGTCATAAAAGCCCTCTTTAATTGCATGCATGGGCAAGTGGCCAGGGAACACCACAAACACATCCAGCACCTCTGTCAGAGCACGTGCCACCTTGTGGATTGCGCTGCAGACAGTGTTTTTACTTATGTGCTCTGCGTCACCCACAGCATACATGTATGTGCCGGTCGCAAAGTACCGGAGCGCAATGCACACAGTCTGTGTCACTGTGAGCGCGTGACTCCGACGTGTCGCCCTGGCAACATACGGCTCCAAGAGCTGACACACATACACCAAACCTTCAGATGAGAATCTGTATCTCTCAAACAAATAGTGGTCAGGGAAAGACAAAGGGTTTTGCCGGTCCCTGAACACGCAAGCTCTCCTAAGAGACCCTCTCACAATACGCGCACCGAGCTCCGCAGGATCTTCCACAAATGGGGATGCCATTTTCCAAGAGAGCTGATTGGTCAGTAGGCGGTGCTTATATACACCTTGATCTCTTATCTGGAACATAACTTGCTCCGGAGCAGGTTAGCTTCACAGCGTAAGTTACCATGGCGATTTACCCCGGTAAGAAGTGAACCAGCGTCGTAGGACGGAAAACCCAGGGTTAACGCTTAAGTTACCTCGCTAAGCCCAAATCCTGCTTCCTAGTACAGGCCCCTGGTCCCTTAAACTTTGGCAACCAAGGGGCACCAGGGTACACCGGCATCATCATGGCCGCCTCCCTTCTCGATCACTGCAGGTGCTCTAAAACCCGATCCTGCCGACAACACCAAAAAACAGATGTAAGGAGGGGGAGGTGAGATATGGTAATAATTTAAGGCAAGAAGGTTATTTTGAATGGGACACAGGTTCTGGTGAAAATATCGGGGAGAGCACACTGACAGTGATCAAAAGAAAGAAGGACGGAACAATTTATGCCGGTGCACTTACAATAATTTATTACAGGAAATTCTCTCTTTCATAAAAAAAGACCACAGAACATAAAACCCTTAAAAGGCTTTAAAACCAAGTTCTAAACGCAACTACACACATTAAAAATAGTCCTTTGAAACAGGGAGAGAGAGAGTCTATTTTGAGAGAGTACGGTTACCAAAAGCGGCTCAGGGCTCTGTCGTCACGCCAGGTGCTGTTCAGGTGCCACTCAGGTGCCTCAGCTACTCCCCGCAGACGGCGTCCGGGAGTCACCTACACACAGAAGACAGACGGCCAGTACGGGTGTCACACAACATGCAATGCACAGAGCAGAGACTGACCAGAGCGTTACTGGCTCACAAGGGTACTTACCCGCCAGGTATTGATGTCCAAATGAAGCTTCGTGAAGCATTTTCTTTATTTTCTGAGCCCAATAGATGGCGCTCTCTGTTCAACAAAGGGTTGAAAGCAATGGAAATATATCCCCCTTCAACCCTTTGTTGAACAGATAGCGCCATCTATTGGGCTCAGAAAATAAAGAAAATGCTTCACGAAGCTTCATTGGGACATCACTACCGCCAGGCAGAGCGCTATGCTCTGCCGCTGCGAGTATGTCGGGTTGCAACGCTCTGGGTCTTTTCCTTCGCCGACAGGTGCTCTCGCAGTCTCGCCTCGTCACCAGCCACTCGGCGTCTTCCGACCTTTCAATATCGTATTGTTTCGTTTCCTCGAGCCGTCCTCTCGTCTCTGTGGCGTGCCTCTTGCGTGTTAGTTTTCCTGCCTTCCTCTCCGTACCTCCGTCGTATTTGTGTCTGAGGGGACCCTCTCTCCTGCTGCTGATTGGCCTGTTGGGGAGAAAGGGCGGGACCTCCAGGTGCAGCTACTCAACGCTAAGTAGTGGGTTCACAGGCAGGCAGTAGTAAAATCAATAAATAATTAAAAGCACAACACAAGTAAAAGCATGCAATATGAACTCAAGTAAAAAATGCAATTAAAATAACCAATCTTACTGCCCTGCTGGACACTTGGACTTGACTTAACATAACTAAACGTGGTACCTGGAGACAAGACACTGTCCCAATCACTCATACCAATTGTCATGCCTCTGCATTGAACGCTTTAGCGCGACCACAAGTTCAATGTTTGACATGCATTTTTATGCTTGTAAATTCGAAAGGTGTTTTCTCGTCACCCCCTCATTCAAAGGATGAAAAAGTGGTGCAACCGAAAAAACAAACAAAAAGGATCTTTAAGAAACCGGACTGGAAACAGGATATGTGCAAAAAGGTGATGATTTATTTACAAAAATCAGAAGAAAACTTACTTCACAAAGAGCACAAAATCAAACTGCGGAAAATTAATATCAAACAAAAATCAAACAAACTGCAACCTCCAGGGAAGCTGCCGCCTCCTAGCCTCTCTCTCTCTCCTTTTTCCCATGAACACACACAAACATTACAGCCTCACCCAAAATGGAACCTACCACCTGCCCAGGGGCCTGTACTACAAAGCGAGTTCAACATACCCAGGGTTTCTTTCAGAGATCCAGCTTAAGTTACCCTAACAAAGGCAATCGGAGATAAGCGGTCACACGAAGCTGGTTATCAACTCGTCAACTCAACCCAGGGTTTACCTGTCCAGCTATGAGCGTGTGCACATGAAAGAGGCGGCATTTGCAGCATTTGACCAATCACAAACATGGATCAGTCTACGGCAGCGGAGCGGCGTATTTCACGTACGAGGAGCAAACGTAATCTTACAGAAATACGAAGAAGTTAAACATATAATGCAGGCAAAAGGCAACCGTTTCATCTGTAACATGCAGTAAGGACAGCTGGCAAAAACTCGGAAGTCGCATTAATAGTAGTGGTAGTATAATATGACTGCCCCATCATAAGAGCACTAGTAGATCTGACTGATTGAATGAGAATCTAAACTTCGCTGATAGCTTAGTGGTAGAGTTACCGGCCCGTGTTACGGGGCTCATTGCAGCGGTCCAGGTACGATTCCGCCCTGCGGCCGTATGTATTCTTATAACGTGGTTTATGACAATATCAGCCTCATTCTTTCAGCTGCAATCCAGGCGGTGTAAAATGGACTTGGGAGCAAATCAAATAAATATTAAACATAATTCAAAGTGGTCAGTAGGCTCTACGCTGACAAAGAAAAGTCTTTCCCTCCGATGAGAATCTGTATCTTTCATATAAACATTGTCAGGGACAGAAAAAGGGTTTTGCCGGTCTCTGTACACTCTATAGTTCTCCTACCAGACCCTCTCACGATCCACCGAGCTTCTTTTTTTTTTATATCTGCGCACCAAGACAGCTGATTGGTCAGTCGGCGGTGTGTTTCTCCACGTTGGTCTCTTATCAGGAACATAACCTGCTCCGGAGCAGGTTAGCACCACAGCGTAAGTTACCATGGTGATTTACCCCGGTAAGAAGTGAACCAGCGTCGTAGGACAGAAAACCCAGGGTTAACGCTTAAGTTACCTCGCTAAGCACAAATCCTGCTTCGTAGTACAGGCCCCAGGTAAGCACAATTTAAACCCTTTAATTGGAAGAAGACAAGTTATCCACACAGATCAGTTATTGCTGACATAACTAAATCTATACATTTTATGAGTACATTAACAAGAAGCCACCCAAATATTACAAAATGTCATTTATCGCATAAACTATCTTCCCTCTTCTTCTTCACATTAAAATTGCCCAGCCCCTCCCTGCTGAGAGGACCTAATCAGACAAACCTGCATGCAATCAACCTGAGGAAGCTGGTGAGCAGCTGATCCAACCCTACAATCACATGCAGAAGTAAAACACAAAACTATAAACCCATAAATAACTATAATTTATACAAATCAATTAATCATTTATCAAAATTACCGAAAGCATTACACTGAACCCAAGGATTAAACAGACACCAAACCCTAAAAACCTACTTAAGTAGATTTTTCAGGTATCTGTACTTTACTTGAGTATTTATTTTTCTGATTACTTTTTACTTTTACTCCCTACATTTATACACAAAAATATGTACTTTCTTCTCCTAACATCGTAAAGGGGGAAAGAGGGAGAAGAAGGGGGGGACAGGTTACCGCAGGAAGAAGTCGAATGAGTGAGGGGACGGTAGAGACAGTAAAGAACTTGCACTGTAGCAGCGACATGGAGGAAGGAAACAAAGCGGAGTCCGGGAGTATTGCCGACAGCGACGCTTCAGAAGATTCAGAAAATCTCATGGCGTATCAGCTGTGTCCAGTGTCGACCTGAAAAACCACAAGCTGCTGGCGTGATTATTCTTGATTATTTTGTCTGAACTTTTTCCGTTTAACAAAATTATCAAAAGATGTATTGTGATGTTTCATTAACGGCAAAAAATATTTTTTTTACTTTTCCCTTTTACTTTGAAAGTTAATTTCAGAGCCTGTACTTTCTTACTTTTACTTGAGTAAAGGAGTTGAATCAGTACTTCTACTTAAGTACAGAATATGAGTACTTTTGCCACCTCTGTATATATATATATATATATATATATATATATATATATATATATATATATATATATATACATATACAGAAACATATAGATAGTATAGATAGATAGATAGATAGATAGATAGATAGATAGATAGATAGATAGATAGATAGATAGATAGATCCATTGAAAATTCAATGAAATATTATGATTATCATGTAATCAATGAACAGTAGAGATGGGCAAAAGAGCCTTTATAGGGCCTCGTGAACCAACAGTTTTATTTGTTGAGCCCACTAGATGGAGCTCTTGGTTTAAAAAAAAGGCTCAATGAATAGTAATTCAGAGTGTTTTCAACCCTTTGTTGAACAGAGATCTCCATCTAGTAAACTCAGAAAATGGTTCATATAGCTGGATAAAGCCGCATATGCATTCCAACAATTTTATTTCAACATTGTTGAATGTCATACATTAATTAGGTCTGACTGTAAAGCTGATACTCTTGTAGGTGTGGATTCAATGAGCCCAGTTGTCTTCATGTGTGATGATATCAGTCCCCATAGGAGACGTTTCATTGTCTAAAATGAGCTTTTGTGACCTCTAGGATCATCACAGCCTCACGAAACTTTACAGCCACAGACTAGAGACCTGGGGCATTCAGTGGATGGATGTCTTTCCTACAGAGATTCACAATAAGAGTAATCAACTAAAAATCAACTAAAAATTATCCCAAATCCCAATCCCAATCATGGATTTTCTCTGCTGTTTCTCAATGTCGGGGTGTCTAAATGTGGGATTTTGGAGGATTTTAACCATTTTGATCAATTCACATACGTGGTAAAAAATAGTTTTACATTTAACACCTGACACTTTATATCACTTAACCTTTTTATATACAGTAATTACTGTTTTACAACATTTGTACATTTATTCCTATTATTTCATGCATACAACATCCATGTTTGTTCGTTGCAATTACTGTCTAATTTACATTACTTTATCTTACATTTATTTGTTATATTTTATCTAATTTTTCCATATCTTAACTTAACTACTTTAAATTTAGATTATCATTTTCTGTTGTTACTTGTGCAATCTTCATTTACTTCTTTTACATATTGTATTAGCATTGTTGCAGGGAGATCTGCTTCCCTGTAATATTACACATGATAAAAAGAAACCTTTAAAATTGATTATACTTTGACACACGTAAATGGAGGAAATGTATGGGCAACTTGACATGCCTTACCGCCTGAACTGTGCTCTTCTCCTAGCTGCTGCTTTGAAGATCCCCGTTTGTCTCGAGCCACTGAAGCTCCTCCTGGAAACATTCACATGATGTACACATGGCAAGACTGGCCTTCTGCCATGTGTGTAATGTGTACAAATGTCTAGAACTGCTGTGCATACTTCAACCCCAATTCACATGAAGTTGGGATATTTTATAAAACATAATACAATTATTTGCAAATCCTTTTCAACCTATATTCAATTGAATGCATTACAAAGACAAGATATTTAATATTCAAACTGATAAACTTTATTGCTCTGACCAATCACAGCTAGTTAAGAGCAGTTAGCATATGGTATGTGGAAATATATGACATGCAAGGGCCACGCCACATGCTTACCCCGTAAGTCTTGCTTTCCTCCAAGCTGCTGCTTTGAAGTGCCCTGCTGGTCTTGAGTCACTGATGCCCCTCGCGGAAACACAAATGACAAAAATGTCCCATAGTTCTGACACAAATATAAATATCAGGGTGGGACAGGTAAGGACCACACCACATGCTTTTCCTCCTGAACTGTGCTCTTCTCTTGAGTAATGTGTACAGATGCCCAGAACTGCTGATCCATAGACCTACCTTTTGGAGTATGTAGTATGTTGTGAACGGCCACCACAGCCAGCCCACAATACCAGATGTGGGCGAGGTGTTGGAGGTGGAAAGGATATGGAGGAGAGGAATTTGACGTTTCAAAAATGATGAGATTTTATTTTCCCAGTCAGATGTCATTTGCATTTTCAGTAATAATAAAGAAACAAAACCACTTTTCAAACAAAAATAAATACAGCTTTCAAAGGGAGCATAGCGTTTTAGACGTTTTTGGGCAAAGCACTCTACCTCACAGCAGGAGAGCTGACCTTCTCTCCCCTAGCCCTCCTTTTCGGGCGACTGATCTACCCTCCTTAAGTAGGCCTCCCCATGAAGACCGATTGGCCCAAGTTGGCCTAATAGGGCTAAACCACCATGTAGGGGAAGCACTAAACATATTGCTCCATATTCGCATGGTTACATTTAGTGAACATATTACCATAACCCTTTTAAATAAAAACAATCCAATTACTCATTACTCACAATATGTACAATACTCATATACATGACTATCATTAAACATACGGATTATGAGACCAAACACCCCTACAACATAATGCCCCGCTTCCTCCCCTTGTTGGACCAGGTAAAAGACCCACCCCTATGCGGCGCGCGCTTCCGCAACGGGATGGCTTCGAGGAAGCCAGAACATCAGGAAGTAAGCGTGAGTGAAGGTTAAACGGCTTATGGACAATATAGACATGTAAATGATTACTGGAAGTTGAAACAGTGGGTACCACACTGTAGACAATTATATTTGGCCAAATCAGCGTTATACAAAGTTTTTAGGACAGTCATATTTTATACACACACTGAACTCGCGATCGCAACGCACCAGACAAAGAGCCAGTTTTTAGGACAGGCTAATATAAGCCATAGGCATCTGATCAGTCCCTTCCCCCTGGAGAAGCACTGCACCCAAACCGATGCCAGACGCGTCGGTCTGAACTGTAAAGGACTTGCTGAAGTCAGGGCTCTGTAATACTGGATCCTGACACAGGGCCCCCTTCAAGTCATTGAAGGCCCGCTCTTGTTCTGCACCCCACTGCACGTGACTTGTCCCGCCTTTCGGGTCAAGTCCGACAGAGGTGCAGCTCGGGTGGCAAAGTCGGGCACAAACCTCCGGTACCAGCCAACCAGACCCAGAAAGGACCGCACATCCTTCTTGGTCTGTGGCGGGGAACAGTCCTGGATGGCTTGTACCTTGTCCTGCTGGGGCCTAATCAGACCCCTACCCAGCACATGGCCCAGGTAGCGGACCTCAGGCTTGGCAAAGTCACACTTTTTAGGGTGTACAGTGAGACCAGCTTTCTGGATGCGTTGCAGGACATCAGCCAGTTGACTCAGATGCTCCTGCCAGATGGCGCTGTAGATCACAATGTCATCCAGGTAGGCTGCAGCTTAGGAATCTGTGCCCTCCAGAACACAGTCCATAAGCCGTTGAAACGTTGCAGGCGCCCCCTGCAGGCCAAATGGCATCACACGGAACTGAAACAGTCCTTGTGGAGTTCTGAAGGCAGTGTAAGGCCGGTCCTGCTCAGCAAGGGGCACCTGCCAATAGCCCTTGCACAGATCCAGGGTCGTGATGAAACGTGCCTCTCCCAGGCGTTCAACCAGATCCTCCAGCCTGGGCATCGGATAGGCATCGAAGTGTGATTGTGCATTCACCCTCCGGAAGTCAATGCAGAATCGGACCTTCCCATCCGTTTAGGGACAAGAACAACTGGATTGCTGGAAAGTGGCGTACGCACGTTTGCAGCCCCGTTTTGTGCGTACACAAGCTTTATAAATGAAGCCCCAGATATTTGCCAACTGCAAAGTCCCTTCGGGGAGGCGATAGAACTTCCTGTGTACCCTTATGTCGTGTCCCAGAAAGTCTGCCAAAAGATCTTTGTCAGTGTCATTTAGATTAATTTAGAATGTCCAATTTTGTGGAGGAGAGAGTTTCAGGTGATTGGGCCCCCACCGTTTTTAGCCAACTCACGGAGGCAGTCAGACTTGGGCCATGGCCTGGCAAATAGAGGTTATTACCCACTCAACACACGCTCCTCTCCTCCACAAGTAGCTCCAGAGATTACACCATTGTTGGAGTAAGGATGATGGGCACTTTCCTGTCACACTTCCCTCAAATTTTCTAAATGTTTGAAATGCTGGCAGCATTTTCTCCAATTCTGATAGCGCTATCTTTGTTAAGTGGGGATTTGTCTGTGGAGACAAATGCTTTTAAACACATCCTTGAGACTTCACCTTCTCTACTTGGATTGAAAAGGGTAATCACTTTGGCAAGATTTCTCCAATTCTTTGAGGTTTTCTCATCCAACAGCTACCCATGATATTTTTTCAGCTTGTCAAGATTGTTCCATTTCTATAATAGACCCACAGCATGTACTTGCTTCAAGACGCAGGGTTTTTGGAAGCCAAACAGCTACACTGTCTCCAGCTCCTGGTTCATCCTCTCTGTTTGACCATTAGACTGAGGTTGATAACCAGAAGTTAAACTTACAGAGGCTAATAGGGAGCAAAACTCTCTCCAAAACTTGGAAACTAACTGGGGGCCCTGATCTGACACCAAATCACAGGGGAAGCCATGGATTCTAAAAACGATGTTGGAATCCTGTTAAAACCAGTGAGAAAAAAATATTTTACTTTGTTTTTCACTTGCCTTAGGTGACGGAGCCATGAGGAGTCGGATCTTCCGTCCTTCAGCTCCTCCTCTATTGCAGAAGACCTTGAAGTGAGTTAGCTGTGCATTTGCCAAGCTGTTCCAGGAACTTGTTTTGAAGTTGTTTAACGCACAAATTCTGCATTCATCTATTAAAGAAAAAGTGAAAGAAAATATATACATGGGTGAGCTAAACAAGTGATGATATCTTTCATTTACTGAGCTGAAAAAAACCCAAACTATAAATATAAAAGGAGGCTTGGCACTTGGGCTCTATATTTTAAACATCCTTGGGCAGCTGAATCACAACCAGCCAAAGTGCAGCCCCATCTTCTTGAATGGGGAGTTGCCTGTATTCAACGTTCTGATGTGTGTATCATTTGCTTCCCATATTTAGGGACTCTACAAACTGTAAACAGCATCATACAATTTATTCTCAAGGACACCAGTATCATAGTTATTCACTCAATTAGGCCTGTGTGCATTCGCTATCCACACAGCAAGATCACAATTTTCTAATCTGCAGCAGCCTGTGTTGTTGCCAACGGAAACTGTATACAGGGGTATGTTTCCTGTTTTTATGTATGTGACATGTATTGTAGATGTCTTAAACCCAACCTTTATACATGCATGTTACAGTTTCATTGCTGCTTAAATGTTCGTTTTCATGACTGAAGTAATCTCGTTCCTTGGAAAGCTCATGTCCTACAACTGACATGAAAATGTACTTAACTCGGATGGCTTTGAAGCTGTTTGGGTTTGGTGAGTACAGTATATATGACTCAAAAGAGTTCCATAATCTAAACGTGCAAGGAAAATTTTGAGTATGGGCAGGGATGTCTGATTTTCCACACACCTAATATTCCCAAACGCCCATCCACATATTTCTACTTAGAAAAGAAAAAAAAAAGAATAAGATCAAGATGTAGCTAACATTTAACATTGCAGATAAATATGGCTTTGTTAATATAGACCGTATCAATGTCATCACATGAACTCACCTGCATTGTGGGGTTGATTGTTTTTGAGATGTGAGCTACTTTTTGATCCGGCCCTATGACGCTGTACCCTGAAGGTTAGTTTCCAAGCAGGATGCAAAAATAGCCAGCTGCGGAGAAGTAGAGGTGTGTGTGTGTGTGTGTGTGTGTGTGTGTGTGTGTGTATGAGCATGCAACTGTCAGATCTTAAGTGACATTTAATTTATTGTATGTATATGTACGTTTTTTTTATTAATATTATACTTTATAATCTCACAAAGTCAACAGCAGCTAATGCTTCTCTAACCCCTTCAAAATAAAAGCCAAGAGGTAACTCAATATGTAAATAAAAAACGTCTTATTCTACCAGCATTACTCCCACAGTTATATTAATGTTAATTAAATAGTTTAACGTAGTCTGGACGTAGTTCGGGTTACAAGCCGTAGAACGAGCCAGCGAGTGAAACAGTGTAACGTCAGCTGATTAATGGGCAGTAGATGCCCGAGTGTGTGTGTGTGTGTGTGTGTGTGTGTGTGTGGGAGAAAAGAACAGAAAATAAAAGAATATAGGAAAGTTCATAACGGTCAACCTGTATCCCTGCTCCTTTAAGAGATGTCAGAACCCCGAGTGGCAACTGTCCATGCCACAATAAACTAATTGATGATATCAGGAAGCAGGCAGTGAGTTCTCATGTGTTTAATATCACATTCATTCACTTCAGCTGCAGATATCATAACATTTATCAGAGTGTATATGCACTTTTATGTCAGCATGACAGTCTTGGATGGAAGTATCTCGCGTGGACATCCAGTCAGACTTTTTGAAAGTGTACCTGGAACCTGTCCCAGCATGCATTTTTAGTACCAGTCCTTTTCATTTTCTAGTGTAGTGACAATGAACATGGTTTCTTTTACTGTAAAACTTTATTTTGATCAAATTAAACAACTTGATAATACATCATATATGAATGGTAGATACTGAGTTTCACACTTCCAAAAAACAGTGAAGCTGCACAGTATTCAGAATCTTTTCTTCTCCAACAAAATAGTATATTTGAAGTCTTCAGAGCAGACCACTTTCACGAAACACAAGCGGAACAGACTGCTGCTTTTACTGCAAAAACACACGATACAAAGTCCCGATAAGACTTCAGGAAAACAAGAAGTCTACAGGGTTGAAATTAGAACGCTTCCACATTACTTCTCATTATCTGCTTGGTGCGTTTTCATAGTTATCACTGTTCCCTTCATGTATTGCCTTGGTGTCGTTAACATGAAGGAAGATTGTAGGAAATAACTGCACAAGAAATAAGTTGGTTCATGATCCCATACTAACATGTTAAATAGTATTAATATTTTTGATTTTTGATGATGTTCAAACCTTAGTAGGAACAGTACATGATTTTGCATACTATTTCCGGTCAAATTAAATATGCAGATGCTGTTCACTACTGCAATGTGGTAGTGACAACAATGGTCAGAGAAGCTAAGCTAAGGTAAGGTAAGTTAGGCAGCTGTTTATCGGGGTTTATTTGCCATACTGACATGAGAGTGGTGTCAATCGTCTGGTCTAACTCAAAGCAAGAAAAGCCTAACTCACAAAATCAAGACTATTGATTTAACAAAACATTATTATTTTCACGGCTAACATGTTAGCAAACAGTTTTATTTAATTTGCATTCATTTGAAGTTATATTCTGCACCTGAGAAACACATATCTGTCTCTAGCTGTGTTTGCCAGTTCCCCTTCTGCTGGAAATAAGGTCAATGACAGCTGTGATACTCAATCAAAACCAAAACAACTAGCTGAAAGAAATACACAAACACAAATTATCTGGAGGCAACCCCTTTCAAATTACATGAAATCATTTGATCCATTATAAAAATATCAATTAGTGCAGTTCAATATTTAACCAAAACCACAAACGTTGCCTTACAAATGGCTTGATGCACTTAAACATTGGTGAGTTTGGTGAGTTCATTCACACTCAAGCAGTAGTCTGAATTCTGAATACAAAGTGACAACTGTACTGTGAAGGCAGGAATTCCTGAATTAAAATACTTTATTGAACATTGTAGAATATCTGAACTATATGTTGTTGTAGAAAAAAGACTGCAGTGAAATTAAAGATTCATAGAGCTTCAAATACGTCCAACATAACCAGTTCAACCACAATATACACTTAATCAAAGAACTAATAATCTACAAATGATGCCATGAACATTTGTCTACTTTTTGTGTGCAGCACAAAAAAAATGCCCCAAAAATATCAAACCTACGTAAACATAAAGTAATCAGTGCATTTAGTCATATGAGTTGTTTTATACTCTGTGTCCCAAAGAAGGCGACTTTCAAGCGAGGATCCTGCAGCTCCTCTGAAATGGTCATTTTGTACAAGACAGCAAAAAATACAAAATGCAATCATGTAAGAGTCATTAGCCCCCTCCAGTCTCAGCCAACCGACGACAACCAATAGCTTGAAGGGCAGCAGAAGGGCACTTAGTAAAAAAGAAAAGAAAAGAATAAAACACTCTTCACTTCATATCTGCAGAGGTAAGTATGTGTGGTCTGGTTCCTGAAAGGACTACCCTGGTGTTTTGTCGACTGACCTGCTTCCTAACACTTTCCTCCATGCACTTTGCATGGAATGGCACGAGAAACACTCAGAAGAGAATAAAGCAAAGTCCAATTCCAAAATACAAAATACAGTCCAATTGTGATTCAAAACTCTATTCAAGACTGAAATGAGTCTTTGAAGAGGTTCAGATTGGAGGAACTGAAGAATTTACATTTCTACATGCATAAGTTCCCAAAATGAGATATTTTCCTCTTTTGGAAATGACTTGGGAACCTTTGTGCAGTGAAGACGGGTTAAAGATCAGGTGGCCTCATCATGTGGATTGTGTGTGGTTTGTATATTTTTTTTCTTCTTAAAGCTCATGAGTAAAGTTCACATCAATAATATTGATGTTGTGGTTGTCCTTGGTCGCCCCTGCTTTGGTCAAAGTCTTCCTTTGACCCGCAGGTAAGTGTTTGTCTGTGTTAAGAGTAGTCACTGTCCTCGGCCCCGTACAGGTCAGCTAGTTTTCTGAACCTGGGCCCCCAGTCACTAAGGTAGTGGTAGTCCTGCTCAGCCTCAGATGATGCTGAGCCCAGTGAGCTCAGTGACTCAGCCACTGAGCCGGTGCCCTCATAGGCGTAGGTGGCCAGCGAGTCATATGGTGGCGCTGTTGGGTTGCAGTCGTTTTCCATCACTTTCTGATCGATGAAATTGCGTACGTCCCCGTTATCCCGGGACGCCACGTTGATTGGCGGTATGATGAGGCCAGAGACAGTGGGGGCAGGTCGGCAGCGTGGTGGGTACGGCAGGTTGTCAGTGGGGATGATGTCACGCCTCTGTTTGGCCAATTCCTCTAAGGAGGCGGCAACATCTGGGTGTCGCAGGGCTCCGATGTCGAAAGCTTGGGTGTCCTCCTCTCCCCCGCCCTCATCGTTGTAGCTCACTACGTTGTCCCGGACGTCCTCCTTGGAGATGATGAGAGGCTCCTGCTTTCTTTGGCGTCTCAACGCTGTGAACAGAACCACGACCACTGCAGAGACAACAAAAGGACATGGCGTAAGACTGTTGAAATTAGCTGAAAGTCATTATCATGGTAAATCATCTGAGTGTTGTTTTCAATAGTTATGACAAATTGGTGCTCAAGCTAATTTCTGAGTTTTGATCATGATCATGTCTGCAATGACGTGTGGGGTAAGAGGAAAACACTTTAAGCCACTTCATTAGACGTAAAACCACATAACCAGCTCGGTTTGGATAGTTGTCATTGACAGTTTACACGGAGAGAGAAAGAGAGAGAGAGGAACACACTTATTTCTGGCAAAACAAAGTCACTATTAGATGACAGACTTCCCTTTATGGTGGATATATAGCTCATGTCATTATGCAACAATTCAAGCAAGAAATGTGATTATCATGGTAAATCAAGGTCTACGAGTAGTTGACTTTATCCAGATACGTTATGACCAGAATATGGTAGACTCAAGCTAACTTTCTGTAGTCCCCAGAGTCTATGATCAATAGCTCACATAGTCGGTAGAGGACCAGAACACTTAGCACTCATTGAGAAACCAGAGACTCATCTTTCCATGTAAAACCATTCAGAAAACAAAAAGTAGTTAGCTTGTCGTCTTGGAGACAGACCTAACAAAGATCACCATCATTATAGAGTTATTTCAGCATTATTTCCATCTGGTTATTTCTATTAAATCACAGCTAGATACAGTCTATCCAGCTTGGTAAAATTCCCTGAGCACCTCTGGATGATGTCATGAACCCTTGCTGGTGTCTACGTGGAGGGAACCCCCCCTTCTCATTGTGCGTGTATTGCGAGGCGAAAATTAAATTGGTCGTCTGAACGTATATGATTGTTTCACCTCATTCGTGGTTCCATCAGCACTCACAATCACTGAATCATGGTTCTGAAGATGAACCCAGAAGCCACGAGAGCTTTACATAAGTAAGTTACAAGAAAGTAGAGAGCTAGTCCTTGTAAATCCATGTTTTTGTGAAACAGCGGGAGGTTTTTATTCATCAAAGTTGAATGACGTGGATCTGTGAACTTTGATCCATGACAGAAATGTGTTTTCAAGCAGCCTGATTTTGTGACTTCTTCATGTTGCCTTTTGGAGCGGTCACAAGATTCCCAGATGCCAACAATTAACTTGGCGACTAGTATCTTCTGAGTACAGATAGGGCAGACAGAAAGTACAGCAGACTTTGATTTCAGAGACGCCTCAGCCGGAAAAAATCATGCGGAACATTTGATTGGCTAAGCTCATGCAGGCCAGTTTGAATTTAAATCAAGTCAGAGCACGGTGGCAACAAGAAAGAGCAGAGGCGGAGATGAGGTCAGGGAACTGAAATAACCGATGCATACACAGCAGCACTTCAAATCGCAGCATGAAATGTCTGCAAAAGAGCAGACTGGAGCTGTGATGTGAATGAGAGGATATGAGATAGTGAGAGGAAAAATGCAGGTAGAGATAGAGGAGAAAGTTAGAGTAGGCAGCGGCTGGGATGGACTGTAGTGTGTGCAGGTTGGTTGACGCCGAGATGTCTGCTGGTAGATGAAACGAGGCAGAAATGATGTATGTGTCATGTCATCTCAGTCGAACTAAAATAGTCCAGCTTGAAGCTGTCTTTGACTCGCCATATTAAATCTAATTCAACACTGTGATTTCTCTCAGGAACCAAACGGAGAACTAGCTTCACCATTTGCTCTCCTCTCTGTATGTCTCAATCTGTTTCCTGTGCTTGTGTGAGTTACATGCGTTCTTGAACATAAGTCGAAAAGTTGGAACCATTTGCTATTAGACTGTATATTTACATCTACTTATTTAAATCAATACTTCCATTTCAGGGCTTTGTGTGGGAATGATGTACTAATAAAGCCCAGTTATATTATTTTATATTATATATGGTGATGATGGCTGGCATTGCTCTCAAGTCACCAGTGGCCTACCTAAAGGATGTAGTGTATTATAAAGTAAGGCCACCAACAAGGCATCACTGGTGAAGAAGGCACAGCGCCCCCTCCGCACACTGATATCAGGCGAGAGCTCCCCCATCCATCATGTGCACTTTCTACCAGGGCACCATTGAGAGCATCCTGTCCAGCTGCATCACTGTTTGGGGCAGGAGCTGCACTGACCTCAACAGGAAAGCCCTGCAGTGTGTAGTGATCACAGCCGGAAGGATCATTAGTGCCCCACTCCCCTCCTTAAAAGTCACATATACCACCCGACTCACATGAAAAGCAACCATGATTGTGAGCAACGCCAGCCACCCCCCACACAGTCTGTTGCCTGCTGTCCTCTGGAAGAAGGTATCGGAACCTCCGTGTCCGCGGCACAAGACTAAAGTATTAGTAAAGGTCTCATATGGTCACTTTATTGTTTCCCTTAGTGTTATTGTTATTGTATTGTCTTCTCTGTTGTGCCTGTGCGGGTTGTGGATGGTGAAACGCCTCCCTGCCGAGTAAATATCCAATGAGAAGGTTGGAGTAACTTCAACACTGGAGTCTTTTTCCCACGACACTTCAACATGGCAAGCAGAGCAGAGAAGCAGGAGTCTGAAGAAGAACTGCAGGAACTGGAACCAGCTGAGGCTCTGCTGACGCTGGGGCTTAAGACGGCAGAGGCCCCGCTGATGCAGGTGCACTTGATGGCAAAGGCGCAGTCAACACAGCAACGAGCAATGAACGGACCCCAGGCAGGCTGTGTGGAGCAGGAGTTGGACAGTCCCCTGTCGGGACAGGAATGGGCGATGCACGGACCCCCAGCAGGATGTGTGGAGCATGTGTCAGATGGTCCCTCGTTGGGACAGGAACGGGCAATGAGTGTGCCCCCGGCAGGATGCGTGGCACAGGCGTGGCACACTGGTGATGGACAGGCTCCCATCAGAACAAGAGACAAGCGGTCCCCCTCAGGACAGGAACGGACAATGAAAACTGTGAGGAACCTGGGTGTAATCCTCGATATCCTGCACCCCAACATCATGCCCGATCCTTCAGATTTGCCCTCTACAATATCAGCAGGAATTGGACTTTCCTCACAAAGGATGCAACGCAACTCCTGGTCCAAGCACTGGTCATCTCCCACTTTGACTACTGCAACTCTCTCCTGGCCGGACTCCCGGCCTCTGCGATTAAACCATTGCAGCGTATCCACAACGCTGCAGCACGCCTTATCTTCAATCTACCCAAATTCTACCATGTGACCCCCCTCCTCCGTGACCTCCACTGGCTCCCTATTGCAGCATGCATCCAATTCAAGACGATGGCACTGGCCTTCAGGGCCATCAATGGAACGGCACCCATCTACCTTCAAACACTGGTCAAACCACTTATTGTAAGTCGCTTTGGACAAAAGTGTCTGCTAAATGCCCTAAATGTAAATGTAAATGAAACATTCTCGGTGTCAACGGGCCGTTTTGGGAAGCAAGGCTTCCCGAACCGCGCCTTCTCCTCCGAGAGGGCTGGAGGTTACGCAAGTGATGCCAACTGCATGCTCCAGGCGAGTACCCAGAAAATGGTCCAATCAGGAATTTGGAGGCTGCTTCCCCTCCTGAGGATGGCCGGGGATGAGGGGCGGAAACAAAGTCCATAACCCAGGCAGACAGGGGGCCCCTGAGGCATGGCATGGAGGAATCCAGCCCCTTACTTCAGGACTGACTCCCTCTCCTCCTTGGTGTCCGTGTATTTGTGCTTGGCTTGGAGGCACTGGAGGTTGTAAGAGTTCTTGGTTAAAACAAACAAAACAAATCCTGCTGGGTCCATTTTACCAGTCGGATCATTCTGTAACAGTTTGTAGGAGGGGAAAAGGGGTAAAGATGGTTGGACTCAAATGCAGGCAAAAGGACAAAAAGTAAAGGCAAAAAGTATCAACAGAGGGAGACCACAAGGGAAAAAACGGCATTCAAAAGAAACACTTACGAACAAAACAAAAAGGGACACAAAAGGCTGGATACAGGAACACAAATAATCAAAGGGAAAGTTCCTCCTTGAAATAAAGATGATCAAAATGGCCCTTCTGAAAGGGCCATCCCCCCTTTTTGCGCTCTCTGTTCAACAAAGGGTTGAAAGCAATGGAAATATATCCCCCTTCAACCCTTTGTTGAACAGAGAGCGCCATCTATTGGGCTCAGAAAATAAAGAAAATGCTTCACGAAGCTTCATTTGGACATCACTACTATGTAGGCACTTTCTTAACTTTCCTCAGGACTTTCAAGGAAGTTTCTGCCAGCAGCAAAAGAGAAGGATGACGTTCCCCCTCTGACAAGTTCAGTATTCCATTTTATTAAACATATAACATGCCCTCTAAACATTTTTCTAACAATATATGCCCTGTTCTTTTTTGTTATATCAGTTTCATCAATGTCCACCATATTAATGTGAACACACACTGAAAATTGCACTCCACTGAAAATGAGTCACTGTCTTTTGATATGAATTCATAGCAGCATTTGCACTAGCAATGGCATGTAAACATTTTTTATAAAATAAATGTATGGATGAACGCTGGCATTATAATGTGGGTTGTATACAATTTCACAACACTGAAGTTATTTAGGATTTTATTGTTATATTTCAAAAATAAAACGTTTTTGTACAAGACACTGTTTTGGCAGATTATTTATAACTAGTGATGTCCAAATGAAGCTTCGTGAAGCATTTTCTTTATTTTCTGACCAAATAAATGTGTGTGTGCGTGTGTGTGGGTGTGTGTGTGTGTGCATGGGTGGCTGCTCTCCTCTCTCTGGACACTACGTTGCCTCCATCCTGAATGCAGCTGAACTATGTGATTTCACTGTAATTACTGCTGCTGCTGGCATTTCTCTTTTGGTTTGGCATATTATTAATTTAAACATTTTTAATTCATCTAAATGTTTGAACTACGAGCCAATGATAATGAGTGGTGGACGGGTCGAACGCTGGTTAAATCTGAATTGGAATATTGGCTTGTCTCCAGTATGAAATGGATGTATCTTTCTCACTTTGATCGACTACATGGTGAACTGTTTCAAGAGCCACATCTCTCATGTGCACGTGCTGCCTTCCATGACTGACTTCAGTGTTCTTCTACTTTCACATAAAGGTATGTATTGTAAAACTGGTGTAAATGTTCTTCATATCTATTCAATATTATTTAAGGAATGCAACAAAATACAAAATAAACAATGACGATATGAATGTGGCTCAGCATTTAGTATGACATCGTCATGTAGGCTTTCTCTCAACATCTGATTAATGTCGATCGTCCCCTGGTGTGTGTCCACTAAGTCTGCAATGACTGCACTTTCAGAAGCATAAATATGTATTCATTTCCCAGCAGCCCACTGAATTGTGACCACTGCATTAATAAGAGGATAAGTGGGGATGTGGTGGCAGATGAGATGCATTCATTTCCATGTGAGGTTTCATTCTAATAAGCAGCAGCAGCAGACCGGAACACTGAACCAACTTTGTTTCCCAGCAGACGAGAAACCTTGGCGGCTGTTTATGTTTTCAATGCTGTCAAATGGAACCACCAAGTGTAATCATACAGGATGCATGTTGACGGCACCTACACTATATTCTGTCACAATAGATATCCTGTTATTAAATACATTTGAACTATGTTTGCTTCATAGTAACTTCTTATAAATGGTATGTTTCTAAGCTGCTTAAGAGATGAAGGGAACATACAAATACCACATCAGATCTCGATGAACACAGTTTTTAGGTCGAAAAACTTTACTGATCTACAATGTTGTTGTTGAGAACAAAAAAAGCCATTGGAAATCAGAATCATCAACCCACTGAGGGCTGGATACAGAATCACACCGAGAATCAAAGTAAAACCTTTAAATCTCAGGCTGATCCAACTAGATTAAGTATCCTTACAGCGGCTCATCATGTGACTGAGTAGCGTGTTCGGCCCCCGCCTGCCTGTATGAACTCCAGACAATGTCTGGGCTGCTCCTAGGAACCCAGGTCCTACATCACAAGGAGGAACCCAGGCCCACTGCACCAGGAGAGACCAAGAGCCCACTGCACCAGGATGAATCTAGGGACCACTGCACCAGGAGGAACCCAGGGAACCACTCCACCAGGAGGAACCCAGGTCCTACATCACAAGGAGAAACCCAGGCCCACTGCACCAGGAGAGACCAAGAGCCCACTGCACCAGGATGAATCCAGGGACCACTGCACCAGGATGAACCCAGGGAACCACTCCACCAGGAGGAACCCAGGTCCTACATCACAAGGAGGAACCCAGGCCCACTGCACCAGGAGGAACCCAGGTCCTACATCACAAGGAGGAACCCAGGCCCACTGCACCAGGAGAGACCAAGAGCCCACTGCACCAGGATGAATCCAGGGCCCACTGTACCAGGAGGAACCCAGGTCCTACATCACAAGGAGGAACCCAGGCCCACTGCACCCAGGTCCTAGATCACAAGGAGAACCCAGGCCACTGCACCAGGATGAGATCCAAGAGCCCACTGCACCAGGATGAATCCAGGGCCCACTGTACCAGGAGGAACCCAGGTCCTACATCACAAGGAGGAACCCAGGCCCACTGCACCAGGAGAGACCAAGAGCCCACTGCACCAGGATGAATCCAGGGCCCCCTGCACCAGGAGGAACCCAGGTCCTACATCACAAGGAGGAACCCAGGCCCACTGCTCCAGGAGAAACCAAGGGCCCACTGCACCAGGATGAACCCAGGGACCACTGCACCAGGAGGAACCCAGGGCCCCCTGCACCAGGATGAATCCCAGGTCCACTCACCAGGAGGAACCCAGGTCCACATGCACAAGGATGAACCCAGGGACCACTGCACCAGGAGAAACCAAGGCCCACTGCACCAGGATGAATCCAAGGGCCCACTTGCACCAGGATGAACCCAGGGACCTACATCACAAGGAGGAACCCAGGCCCACTGCTCCAGGAGAAACCAAGGGCCCACTGCACCAGGATGAACCCAGGGACCACTGCACCAGGAGGAACCCAGGGCCCCCTGCACCAGGAGGAACCCAGGTCCTACATCACAAGGAGGAACCCAGGCCCACTGCACCAGGATGAACCCAGGGACCACTGCACCAGGAGAAACCAAGGGCCCACTGCACCAAGATGAACCCAGGGACCACTGCACCAGGATGAACCCAGGGACCACTGCACCAGGAGAAACCAAGGGCCCACTGCACCAGGATGAACCCAGGGACCACTGCACCAGGATGAACCCAGGGACCACTGCACCAGGAGAAACCAAGGGACCACTGCACCAGGAGAAACCAAGGGCCCACTGCACCAAGATGAACCCAGGGACCACTGCACCAGGAGAAACCAAGGGACCACTGCACCAAGATGAACCCAAGGGACCACTGCACCAGGATGAACCAAGGGACCACTGCACCAGGAGAAACCAAGGGACCACTGCACCAGGATGAACCCAGGGACCACTGCACCAGGATGAACCCAAGGGACTCACTGCACCTTGTTTTGAAGGCTTAAGAGTGACTCACTTTGCACCAGGAGATTCAATTTGCAATGGTCTTTTCACTGCATTTACATATGCGCATGAAACCAAGATGTCATGATGCACATGCACCACATACCCACTTGTGTCATTTTTGTTTCCCATGTTTCACTCCTGATTGTTTTCCCTCTCTGAAGTGCTGTGTAAGATGATGTGTCTGAGTCGGTTGGAATCAAATCTGCGGCTGCAGCTCCAGGTGGGATTCATCAGTCACTAATCACCTCCCAGCAGTATAAGAAGCCTGGTCTGATTGTCACTCATCGCCAGATCGTTTCGTCAGCATGAGCGGTAGTTCATTGTGTTCTCAGGCCACCTCTAGTCACCTGTTATTCTCTGTGTTTTTCAACCATGCTTTGTTTGACCAAACCTGTGCTTTTTGTCGCTGCAGTTCTTGCTCCCTGTTTCGCCTGCCTGCCAGTTTGCCGTTCAGTCTGCCTGCCTGGCTGCTCCTTCGTCTACCAGCTTTCCCTGAGTCGCTGTATCTCGCTCTGGGAAATTGTTTGTTCAGCACACAGACGCCATTACCACGTGGAGGGACGCATTTCCTGGCTTTTGGTCTTCCCTGGGCACGCTCTGGAGAGCTCACCACTCACACCATTGATGTCACCAGCCCTGTCCCCCTTTATTGCACTAGTTGTTATTCTGTCTGACATTAAATCACGTTTAATTGACTTTCGTTGTGTCTTGCATTTGGGTCCAGTCCTCCAGTGTTCGTCCATAACAAAAGAATTATTAACAAAAATTCTTATTATATTACATTGATATCCTAATGTCAATTACTCAAAACACAAAGACTATGCATATTGATATCAGCTTTGGTTTTATTTTGTCTTTTTTAGCTGATAACAGGGGATTTTCACCACATGCATGTGGAATGTTGTCACCTGGTGAGTCTGTGTGTGTGTGTGTGTGTGTGTGTGTGTGTGTGTGTGTGTCATCATCATCATCGCAATGTTTGGTTTGGTTGGGTTAAGACAACAGAGAACTTGGTTAGGGTTATACAAAAAAAGTGCTTGGATGGTTTCAAACAATAATAACTACCACTACTGTTAATAATAATAATAATAATACTTAATATACTACTACCAACACCAAATGCAGGTGGAAGCCAAGAGCCTGGTCTGCTCGAGATTTCTGCCTAAAAGTCTGTTAAGGCAGCTTTTTTCTCGCTACTGTCGCTGTGATGCTTGCCCCTGGGTGATGTTGGGACTTTGAAAATATATTGACTCTCATAAGCATGTTGTAGTCCTGCTCAATGTGTCCTGAGATAACTTTTGTTGTGATATGACATTATAAATAACATTTAATTGAATGTTAACCAGTGCATACATGCTATTGACAGCTCCAGAGAATCTATGTGGATATCTGTAGAGTAAGACTTATACTCACTGAGCAGTATGATGGCACACAGGAGGATGGCGACGAGAGCTCCAGTGCTGAGACCAGGAGAGCTGCTCAGAGCCTCTGCATTACACAGTTCCATGTTGCCTTCACGGTCGCAGGTGCACACCCTCACAGTGAGAGTGCCGGTGCTGCTCTGCATGGGGTAGTCGCCGTCGGTGATCACCACAGGAACCAGATAAATGCTCTGGTGAAGGCGGCTGTAGCTGGTGCGACGTGTCAGGATGCCAGCAGTGTTATCTGAGGAGGAGAACGTATCACGCAGTGCACATCAGCAGCGTTGGAATAAAGATCATTTTATTATCAAGTCTGGAAATAATGTTTGTATAAATACCAGATGACATAGATGACATGTCATACCTGTATGATAAAAGGATTTGACTCACATCCTTCTATCACTGAACTACAAAAAGAACTCTCAGTAACCACTATAGACTGGGAACGGAACCAATTGTGACCCTAACAAAAGAAACTGTAGATATAATGTTCAAAAAATGTATTTAGTTTCACGCTACTGTCAGTCACTGGAAAGACAAAGATGAGCATTGATTCAGGGGGAAAAGAAACAAAAGAAAACAGTTGGGCTGGGCTAAGACGTACTTACTTGGTTTAGGCAACACAAGTACTATTTTGTGTTTCAACAACAAAAGTACTTGCTTGGGTTTACACAATAAAAATCGTTGGTTGGGTTGAGACAACAAAGGTACTTGGTTGGGTTTACACAATAAAAATCGTTGGTTGGGTTGAGACAACAAAGGTACTTGGTTGGGTTTACACAATAAAAATAGTTGGTTGGGTTGAGACAACAAAGGTACTTGGTTGGGTTTACACAATAAAAATAGTTGGTTGGGTTAGTTGAGACAAGGTACTTGCTATTCCACTCTGAATTCAACCAGACATTAGGCAAGTCCCTTTGCTTAATGCCTGGTCCATGAAATTTTATCTAATTGTAT